>CM076583.1:698722856-699065959 GCA_034641835.2 Pinus albicaulis | reverse complement strand
TAGTGACATTTTAGGTTCAGTTGTAGTTCAACTCATTGTATTTGCACTCCATATTCAGTTGTCATTCACTGCATATTAGATTACTTCAGTTGTTAAACTTAACAAAACAACCTTCATTATTCACAAACCTCTTCTTGTTCTAAAATATATAATTGATTCATAAACATATGAACAGAAGACAATATCAATTTAAGGCCTGAAGTACTTCTGCAACTTCCTTATCATCTCACAAACAAACATTTCCTCAAAAGACTATTTCAAAAATCTATAACCTTTGAGTGAAGTGTAGTGCTATAAAACTGAGTTGCAGAATAGAGTTAGGAACTAGACTTAGAGTAGAAGATCTTATAGTGACATCAATGTTTTACTCCAATTATGCTTCAACAAATCTCTAATCAAGGATAAAATGTTGCATCATTATAAGTTAGTTGTTTAACTGTTTAGTTAAGAGGATTTGCATACTTAGTTGACCATGTCTCAAGCTCTCTCTCTCAAACACCTTTGATGAAAGAATTTGACAAGTTGAGTTTGTGTTTTGAATCATTTGCTTAAAAGTCATTATCAAGCTTTGCTTTTGCTTAGTCATAGTTTAGATTTGATTCTGTTTTTAATATTGCATTTGCATTTACCATTTGACATCAACCAATTAGGTTTCACTTTGTTTTTAATCATTAGCTTCCTTCCATTAGCTTTCTAGTCATTTTCCTTGTGAACATAAAACCACCAAAAGATCAAAAACATCATAAATCATCAAAAAAGACCAAAAAAATCACAAAAAACTACACACAACGCATTAAGAAACAAGCACCTAGGTACATACAGTACACTTCACTTCAGCAGTTTACCAACCCTGGTTGACAATTAAATGAGCTCAATTTAGGAGACTAGATTGAGACCAAACATTTTGGCACTGTTGCCGGGGAAGTGAAAACTAGGTAACCTTTGTTTCTTAGCATCCAAAAACAATTATATGCGTAGGGAGAGAGATTCAAGGGGAAGATTTATAAGCAACAGAGGCAAAGTTTGATTTCTAGAACACCACTTGTTTCATCTAGATCCAGAGCTAGTACACCTTCAACTCAAACCCATCTTCCATCCTTTACTGATCCTGGACTTCTAGAAGACCTGAAATCAGATATCCCATTAGAAAAACCTTCCACTTCATCCACTGAACCTGCCATAGAAGAAGATCTAAAAACTCCTGTTAGGAACACAAACCTTTCCACTTCCACAGGAGAGTCAACCATGGCAGAAGAAGGAGGAGGAGGAGTTTTTAATGGATAAAACACACTATTTGGAGGTAGAGGTAGAGGTAGAGGAGAAGGAGGTAGAGGAGAAGGAGGTAGAGGTGCAAATGGAGGAAGAGGTAGAATAGGAAGCTCTTTTGGGTTCCCTATAATTGATGAAGAAACTAATACAACCATGAAAAACATTTCACCCTCTGTCCTTCCAAACTTCTATGGACTTAAAACTGAAGATCCTGAAACTTTCTTATTCGAATTTGAAGTGTTGTGTAGGACTTATGACTACTTACAAGATGCTCAAAAACTGAAATTATTTCCTTCAACTTTGAAGGGAGCAGCATTGAAGTGGTTTATGAGTCTAATTAGTAGTTATATTAGAACATGGGAAGACATGAAACAAACATTTCTAGAGAGATATTTGGATTATTGTATGCCGGTTAATCATAAGGAAGAAGTGTTCAAGATGTTACAAAAAGAAGATGAAAATTTGGAAGATTTGTTGGAAAGATTTAATTACAACATCAAAAGGGAAAAAATGGAAAACCTAGATCAAGATACCTTAAAAGCTCTTTTGTTGAAAACAATTAGGGATGAATGGTTGGATATCCTTAACATGATGGGAAAAGGGGATATATCACAACTCACATTACCTGAAATATCTGAGTTATGTATCAACCTTTCAAGAGGGAAATGTAAAACTGTCAAAGGTCCAAGAGATCCTGCTCTTGCAAGGGCAAGTAAGTCTGCTTCTGGGACAGTAAGTAGATCAGAAATAGGTCACATGCTTGATGATTTTAAATCTGATATCTTAGGGAGTCTTAGTGAACAAATAGACACCCTCAAGATACAAAACAAGCAAAAGGCTGAATCTGATGCCTTGGCAATCTTTTGTCCCAAATGTAGAAAGAAACATGCCTTGAGAGAGTGTCCTTTGGATGTAAAATTTGTAGAAACCTGTGTCATTTGTTCTGAGAAACATGAGACCAAGAATTGTCCTTCTCTTCCTGGTCTCAAGGCTGTCTTTCAGGAGGAAACTCCTACAGATTCCACATAGTCTCTCAATTTTGTATCTAGAAGACCTTGGCAGGGACCTCAAACACAAGGATTCCATGATCAAATGTATAATCAACCTCCATCTTGGAATTCTTGGCAGCAACCTTGGCCCCAATTTCAAAATCAATCTCAATCTTGGGCACAAGGAACACAAAGTCCCTATGGAAGATACTCTCCATATTATCAGTATTCACCATCCTATCCACCATATCCACATTTTTATCCTCAAAATCCTCAACAAAATTTCCCTCAAAATTTTCAACAAAATCCTCAACAACATCATCAGAACCAACCACATCAAAATCAACCACTTCCATTACCATTCCCTCAAAAATCCAATCAATTGCCAGCTCAGCCCATACCAAACCCCAATAATAAGAACCCTCAAAATACATACATGATAGAAGGTCAACAATTTCCAACTTATTTAATTACTCCTCTAGACCTTAGTGATGTTCAACTTAGGTCTGGAAGGATACTTGAAAAGAGGAAACCTTCTGTGATCATACAAGAACAAGATAATTATGAGGAAGACTCCCTACGGGTGAATAAAAGTCTTGAGGAAGACACATCCTTTCAAGACCCACACATTGAAAAACTAAAACAAAAAGATCCAATAAATCCAACTCCTGTATTAGAGCAACCATCCACATCTACTTCTATACCTCCCTTTACGGAAAGATTACAAATTGATAGAGGTGTAGAAAAACAAATCATGGTGCCTAATTATGATTTCTTAGATGAATTGAGAAATGTTTGCATTAAAATTCCATTACTGCAAGCCATCAAGGAAATCCCAATTTTAGCCAAAACAATAAAGGAGTTGAGTATGAAAACAACAAGAAAAAGAATAAAAGAAACCAAGAAAATTCAACTGGTAGGACAAATAGCAGACATTATGATGGGCAAGATTGCTATTCCAAAGTATCTTGACCCAGGAAATCCAGTTGTCAAAATTCACATCAATGGAATTGAAATTCAAAACACACTCATTGACTTAGGAGCAGCAATAAATATCATGAGTAGACAAATCATGGACAAACTGAAACTTCCTAATCTTCTCTTTACACCCACACTATTACAATTAGAAGATAGATCTGTGATCAGACCAGATGGGGTAATAGAAGACATTCCAGTGTCCCTAGATTCTTGGGAGTACCCTGTGGATTTCATGATCCTAACTCCTAAGAATAATCTGGGAGGCCATCCTGTTATATTAGGAAGACCTTGGTTGGCTACAGCTGATGCTTTTATTAGTTGTAGGTCCGGTGATATGTATATTTCTGATGGTAGTTCAACTAAGAAATTCACTTTATATCCTCCAGCTAGGACAATTACAGATCTAGATGACACTCAATGGATAGAGGATGAAGAATATCTACAACCACTCTTCACAATTTCAGAAATTAGTGAAGATAATCAAATTCTGAATACTCTAGAAAACTTTGAATCCTCTCCAGAACACAAACATGAATCATTTCAGGAGGGATCCAATATTGAATTTTTGTCATCCAGGCAGATGTCTCTTCATTCTATGGACAAATTTGGCAGCTCTACAAGTGAAATTTTTCCAGGCAAAACTTTGAACATAAATAAGAACCTAGAAAAATCTCAACAAGAAGAGTTAGTCAAAGTATTACAGAGACATTCTTCTGCATATGCATGGAAATACACTGACATGAAAGGGATAAGCCCCAAGACTTGTACTCATCACATCTATATAGAGGCAAATTGAAAACCAATCAGACAACCTCAAAGACGGATGAATCCAAATCTTAGGGAAATTGTTAAAGAGGAATTGCAAAAATTGTTAAATGTTAATTTCATCTATCCTATTTGAGATAGTCAGTGGGTTTCTCCTTTGGTAATTGTGCCAAAGAAAAATGGAAAATGGAGGGTGTGTGTTGACTACCGAGAACTGAATAAAGCTACTCTTAAAGACCATTTTCCCTTACCTTTCATAGATCAAGTATCAGATACATTAGCTGGCAAAAAGTACTTTTCATTCCTAGATGGGTTTAGTGGTTACAATCAAATCCAAGTAGCACTTGAAGACCAAGACAAAACCACATTCACCTGTCCTTGGGGTACCTATGCTTACCGAGTATTACCATTTGGATTATGCAATGCACCTGCAACATTCCAAAGGGCAGTATTAGGAATTTTTTCGGATCTAATACATGACTTTGTAGAGGTGTACATGGATGATTTCACAGTTTATGGGAATACATTTGAAGAGGCTTTAGAAAACTTGGAAAAAGTCTTAAAAAGATGTCAAGAAGCAAACCTTTCACTTAGTCATGAAAAATGTTTTATGATGTTTACTGAAGGTATTGTTTTAGGGCACCACATTTCAAGGGATGGGATTAGAGTTGATGAGGCAAAAGTTGAAGTTATTTCTAACCTATCCATTCCAAGTTGTCAAAGAGATGTTAGAAGTTTTCTAGGATTTACAGGGTATTATCGGAGATTTATAGAAAACTTCACCAAAATAGCATCTCCTCTCTTCAAATTACTCACCAAGGATTGTGAATTTAAGTGGACTTCTGATTGCCAGTTAGCTTTTGAAACCCTGAAAACCAAAATTTCTGAAGCACCTATATTAAGGGGACCTAACTGGAAGTTACCTTTTCATATCTCCACAGATGCCTCCGATACAGCTCTAGGAGCAGTATTGGGGCAGAAATACTTGATTCCCTATGCCATCTATTATACCAGTAAAAATTTGACTCCTGCAGAGTTAAACTATACTGTAACTGAAAAAGAGTTTTTAGCTATTGTTCATGCCATAAACAAATTTAGACACTATATAACAGGCTATGAAACTTTTGTTCACACTGATCATTCTGCAATTAGATATTTAATGAAAAAATCAATCACTAATGGCAGAGTGATAAGATGGTTGTTACTCTTACAAGAATTCAACATTACTATTCTAGATAGGCCTGGAAAACAAAACACAGTAGCTGATTTCCTATCTAGACTCCAAAATATAAAAGATGACACTCCAGTTGAAGATCAAGTTCCTGATGAATATCTTTTTGCAATCTCTACTCAAACTCCATGGTTTTTTGATATTGCTAATTATTTAGTTTCGGGAAAATTTCCTTCAATTATGAATGCAAGGGATAAAAGAAAAATCATTTGTGATAGTGCAAAATATTCATGGGTTGCTAATGAGTTGTACAAGATAGGTCCAGATTTGATCATTAGAAGGTGTGTTCGTGAAGATGAGATTCCTGAGATTCTCAAGGCATGTCATGATGAACCTTGTGGCGGACACTTTGCAGATAAGAGGACAACCTATAAGATCCTTAATTTAGGATATTATTGGCCATCCTTGTTTAAATATGCTAAAGAGTATGTCAAAAGGTGTGACAGTTGCCAAAGGGTAGGGAAACCTTCTCCTTCAGGTGAGATGCCATTGCAGCCTCAGGTACATATTGAACCTTTTGAAAAATGGGCTTTGGATTTTATAGGACCTATTAGTCCTCCATCAAGACAAAAGAGATATATATTAGTTTGCACTGATTATGTTACCAAATGGGTAGAGGCCAAGCCATTACTTTTTGCTAATGAAGCATCTGTATTTACTTTTCTTTTTGAGGATATTTTTACTCGTTTGGTGTCCCAAGGGAAATTGTTACAGATCAAGGAGCTCAATTTACATCAAGGCTAGTGGAGAAAATTATGGAGAGGTACAAAATCAGGCATAGAAAATCTACTCCTTATCATCCACAAGCAAATGGTCAAGTGGAATCTACTAATAAGGTCATTGAAGGAATCCTAACAAAGACTGTTCATTTACATAGAAGAGATTAGGTAGATAGGCTTCCTGAAGCCTTGTGGGCCTATAGAACTACATGGAGAAACACAACAGGCCATACTCCTTATGAACTTGTTTATGGAAAGCAAGTTTTGTTTCCCATAGAGTTCCAGATTCAAACTTTCAAAATGGCAGTTCAGCTAGGACTTGATTTAACGGAGGCACAAAATCATAGACTGGAGCAAATCAATGAATTGGATGAGATCAGACAAGATGCAGTTCAGAAAACAAGTCTAGTCCAACAGCAAAGGGCTAGATGGCATGACAAGTACATCAAAGAGAATAAATTCAAAGAAGGTGACTGGGCTCTCTTGTTTGATTCAAAATTCAAGGATTTTCAAGGAAAATTTCAGACACATTGGCTTGGGCCATATGAAATTGTTGAAATTTTTGATAATGGGGCAATAAAAATCAGAACTATAGATGAAGAAGAGGTCACTTTTCTTGTGAATGGTCATAGATTGAAGTTGTATCACAAACCACTCTCAAGAGAAGAATTTGTCAAGAAGTTCCAAGAATGCAGTGATGTGAAGTTAATGAAGAAGAATTTTTCTTCTTCATCAACTTGATTAAATTTTCTGAAGTATTTCTCTTTTGAAAAATAAAATAAAATAAAATAAAATAAATAAAATAAATAAAGGTATAAACATGAAAACCAATCATAGATTGGCATGTTTATATAGAAAAGATAGGGTGAAAATCAGAGTCTCTCTGACACTCTAACTTTTCCCATTTTGTTTTTGCAAGCAGCTGTTACAAAATCATAAGTTCAGATCCATAGTGCTTATGATCCATCTCATTTCATTTCACTTCATTCACTTATCCATCCATATTCCATTTTATTCATTCATTCATACTCTAATTCATTCCATATTTCATTCATTTCGTTCCATATTCCATCCATCTCATTTTCATGTCAAGATTTAAAGTTTGATGTCTTGCTGTAAATGAATAAAACATGTCATGGATTGCAGAGCAGTTCTTATGTTCTTTCACTCCATTTCATAAACTGAATCCTATCCATTTCATCATCCACTTCATACATATCATGTCTCATCATCCATCTTCATTCATACCATATAACATTTCACCTATATTCCCAAACCACTCCATTCCATGATCAAAATGCTCTACAGGTACATTCTGCAGCTCAACAGACATTCTGCAGCTGATCAGCCTTTCTGCAGCCAGACAGTCATTCTGCAGCTACAAATCCTGAAGGCACCAACCAGCAGACATTAGAATTGCAAAAAAATGATCCAGAATATCCATGAATAAGAAGCATCAAGAAGAATTATGAAGACTCTTTCAAAGGAGAACAAAGAAGACAAAGACTACAAAAATCAAATGAAAAGCAGAGGTAACAAGTTTAGATTATAATGGCATTTCATAAAGTTTAGCATAGTTTTAGTTATGAATTATTCGAAAAGGTTGTTTTAATTATTTTTATTGATCATGACCAATAAACCCTCCACAAACTTTGGATTAAAATCTCTCATTTCAAATTCCATGCCCGACATCATTTAAGCGGTTCAAATGGCCGAAGTGTTTGAATTCTTCACGTAACCCAACCAAATCATTCAATGATGATTCTCTTTTCCATTGTAAAAATCTCCGCCGTCTTTTCAATCATTAATTCGTTTCCTCCACCTCACTCCATTACCTCATTCCGTGACTACTTCCATCACTCCATTCTGTAGTCGGCACTTCATTCCGCAAACAGAGATATTCTTACCACCGAGAGCAGAGCAAAAGGGTAAACGCAGAGGTATAGCAGTGAAGAATTTGAAGCCATTTGTTACCAAGAGACATAGGTATAGCAGCGTGAGAATTTGAAGTCATTTACCACTGAGAGATAGAGGTATAGTAGTGTGGGAATTTGAAGCCATTTTTCATTGTCAACCAGAGGCATATCAGCTCGAAATTTGAAGCCATTTTTCATTGTCAACCAGAGGCATATCAGCTCGGAGTTTGAAGCTGTTTTCATTGTCAATCAGAGGCATATCAGTCCGAATTTTGAAGTTGTTGTCACTGTCAATCAGAGGTATATCATTCCGAAGTTTGAAGCCATTTTCATTAAGAACTTGAAGCCATTTCAATTCGAAGGTGAAAGTTATTGTTTCTGTGGGTAGAAGAGTGTTAATCTGAACATTGAAGAAGAAATTATGGGTTTCATTGTAAGAACTGAACCAGTGGGTTCAAAATACTTAGAAGGCTACCCTCAATGCAAAGAAATGTTGCAACAGATAAGATGGCTTCAATTTTTGGAGAAATTTAATGGCTTCCACAAAGAAGTCACTAAAACATTTGCAAGATCATTTCAAGGAGCTGAAGTTGAAGTGGGAGATGTCAAATTCACTGTCACTGAAGTTTTCATTGCAGAAGCTACAGGGTTGCTTAGAAATGGAGAGAGATGGTTCAAAAATAGAGAATTCCATCATGAATCTTGGAAGAAAATTCTAAAATCACCAGGTATGGATGTCACTGTGTTTAAGAAAGGAATTCCAAGTTCTGCATTGAAAAATAAATGGAGAAACATACTACTTATTCTGCAAAAATTTATTACATGTGAGGGTAGATATGGCACATTTTATGTTTATCACATTAGACTGATAATGCATTTTCTGGGGGAAGACTTAAACCTACCCTACTTCTTGCTTCAAAGCTTGAAAAAGATGGCTTCCTGTGTTCAAAGAAGGGTTCAATTTTTAGAGACAACTCTATATCATCATGGTTTGGTTAAAATTTTGATTGAACATCATTTAGCCAAAACAAATGACACATGGGACAATTTCTTGATAAGAAATCATTTTGAAGAGCCAAAAGAACCCTCACCTGAACCACAGCCTACAAGGAGAAGTAGAAAATGGAGAGCCTCAAAAGTTGAAATTGACAAAACAATCCAAGAAAGTAGTGAGGAAATCATCTCAGAGAAGTTGACTCAAATCAAGAGACAACTTAAGAAAGAAAAGGTAATTAGGAAATCTGCCATGGAGAAAGGAGAGGGATCTTCTCAGCCTAGAAGAAGCCATAGATTAAAGGGAAAACTAAGGAAAACTCAAATCAAACAAACAGGGGTGATTAATATAGAAGATGAGGAAACATCCATTGAAGAAGATATTGAAGAGGATTTTAATGAAGGAACCCCTGAAATTGACCCTGCTCAACAAGAAATTTATGACTATGTGGAAACTTTGGAAAGGAGAGCTTCAGAAAGCAGAGAGAGAACCCCTAGTCCTCCACTGTCTGAAATAGATGTATTAAGAAGGGATAGGTATGAGTTGGAATTACTGAATAGACACATCAAAAATGAGAATGAAATTCTCAAGGATCAAGTCAAGCTCAAAGCTGATATGAACTCAACCTTATCCCTACATATAGACAAAGTGGAGAAGACCAATGAGAAGTTGAAGAAAAGGAACAAGAAGCTAATCAGGGCACTCACCAACCTAAGGTTCAAACTTGTTATCAGAAAACCCAGAAGATCTTTAGCTTCCAGACAAAGGAGAAGGAGAGGATTAGATGTTCTTGCAGAAGCCTCTGAGTTCATAGGATAATTTGCATGAGGACATGCAAGGAGACAGCAGTGGGGGTATGTTGAGCCTCAAAATTGTGCTTCCTTTCATCTTATTTTACCTCATTTTCCTTTGTCCATTGATATCCTAGACCCAATTGATCAATGAATTTAGTTAAAATTACTTTTAGAATGATTTACATGACTGACTTGCTAAGTTTTGTGATTTTTTCCATTGTAATGCATTTTCCGGAACTAGCTGCAGAATGCAGACATTCCGTAGCTAACCGGCGATTCTACAGCTGTCTTCACGTTTGGGTATGTTCCAGGTGGCCTCTCAAGAAAAACCGCATATGGGCATAATCCACGTCATGTCTACATTGTTCGTTGCTCACCATGAAGGAAGAAACGGATTCTGGATATGGTTTTGATACGTGGGAACACATTTAGGAAGTCAGACTTCTATTAGGACTGTCTCAGTCCAGATGTCCTTTTCATTTTTACGTTGCCACTTCAAGAGTCCTAATGTGATTTCGATAAGGAAAGACAATGCTCCTGGAATTTTTGCAAGTCTTGTTATGTATATTTGTTATATAAACACTTGGGAAACCGAGAGCTAGGCTAGATTTTGTTCTAGATTTTGCTTAGATTCTGTGCTACATTTCTGAAGACGCAGAGTGCTCTGTTCAAGTTATTTCATTTTTAATGAAGCAGACAGTGTTGTTTTGAAAGCGTTGATTTGATTTGGAGTTAGATTCCGTCAGGTGGTAGAGGGCCCCTGCCTCTTGCACGGATTTATTTGCATAATTTAGATAAGTATTCTAGCTGCCTTTACGTTTTTGAAGTTGAATTCGTAGTTGCTTTCATTAGCTACTGTAGTTATACTCATTCTAAAAACTCTTCCAAAAGATTATAATGATGAATGGGAAATGGCTATAGTATTGTAGGATTTAATCGTAATCTCTTTTGTTCACCATCACAGTTATACTTATGCTGAATACTCTTCCACAAGAAGAAACTCTTCCAAGAAATATTTATAATGTTTTAAGCATGATTGTGATCCTGAACGCTTCATTTGTGTGTTTGTACTAAGTACCATAGCTGTCCTTGCTCTTAAACGCTTGTCCAAAATATCATAATGATGAGTGGGAGATAGCCATGATATCTTAGTTTTTAATTGCTTTCAGTCTTTATGTTTGCATAGCATAGTTAGGATACTCCGGAGTTTAATTGCACTTAACTCATGTTCAGTTGTTTTGCTTTAAGTTTGATAATGACTTGTAGTTCAGCACTGTTTTAGGCTAGTGACATTTTAGGTTCAGTTGTAGTTCAACTCATTTTATTTGCACTCCATATTCAGTTGTCATTCACTGCATATTAGATTACTTCAGTTGTTAAACTTAACAAAACAGCCTTCATTATTCACAAACCTCTTCTTGTTCTAAAATCTATAATTGATTCATAAACATATGAACATAAGACAATATCATTTTAAGGCCTGAAGTACTTCTGCAACTTCCTTATCATCTCACAAACAAACATTTCCTCAAAAGACTATTTCAAAAATCTATAACCTTTGAGTGAAGTGTAGTGCTATAAAACTGAGTTGCAGAATAGAGTAAGGAACTAGACTTAGAGTAGAAGATCTTATGATGATATCAATGTTTTACTCCAATTATGCTTCAACAAATCTCTAATCAAGGATAAAATGTTGCATCATTATAAGTTAGTTGTTTCACTGTTTAGTTAAGAAGATTTGCATATTTAGTTGACCATGTCTCAAGCTCTCTCTCAAACACCTTTGATGAAAGAATTTGACAAGTTGAGTTTGTGTTTTGAATCATTTGCTTAAAATTCATTATCAAGCTTTGCTTTTGCTTAGTCATAGTTTAGATTTGATTCTATTTTTAATATTGCATTTGCATTTACCATTTGACATCAATCAATTGTATTTCAATCGTTAAATTATTAGTTTTCTTCCATTAGTTTACTCTAAATAGTTTTCCTTGTAATGATAAATACCAGTATTGAAAATATCATAAATTATCATGTACCAAAACATGACAAACACTACACACAATGCATTAAGAAACAAACACCTAGGTACATACAATACACTTCAATTTCCGGCTAGCTTACCAACCTCTGTCAATAATTAAATGAGCTCAATTTAGGAGACTAGATTGAGACCAAACACTAAACCAAATTAAATTCCCCCTAAATAATGAAATAAAAAATGAAATGTTGAATGATTTTATTTACGTTGTGATGTGGAGGGACTGAAGAGGACAGTGACCTGCATTAATTAAGATACATTAAATCATGATATTTGTTCATATTGTACATGAAATAGTGAGGGAGGCATATCACATACTCAGAACATAAACTATCATAGCATCAGAAACTCATCTATAGATATAGACCCATGATAGGATTACCATCTGAATAATAACCATCATACGAATGATTTGGTAGTTCTCCTAAAATTGCAGCCCGGATGGATCAAACTAGATCCAGGGTATTCTATCCCATTCACTTGATCGCTTAATGTACGAGTCTAACCATGTGAATATGTGATCTGATGTCGAACATGGAAAGACATCGTCTGATTACCATCTAATGATGTGAGCCATTAGCAGGCGCAAGAAGAACCACCATTGATGATAATGGCTCTCAAGTTACTATAGTACATTCTACATGGTGTGAATATATGATTAGATGTCAGACACCGTACAAAATATTTTGGTTGAATGTGAGAAAGCTATCATTTATGTAAGCAAGCTCCAATGTACTGAAAGGTTGTTTTTAAGTCAACATCCTGGATGATGAGCTGATGTCGATAGGAAGCAACTCGTCCTAGGAGGGAATTTATGCTTCCCTCATCAATGAAATGAAACGAGAGTAATCGTTTTGGAGGCAGAATGTGACTGATGAAGCAATGTCAGGTATGGCAGTCATGAAATGAAGGTTTATGAGTATTGTAAAGGATGAGGAATAATTGAGTGACTTATCTTGAACATATCATCGACATTAAATGAATTGGCAGCATTTGACCCAAAACCGAAGTGATGGATGGTATGATAGACCATCAAGTAGATTAAACAGCCCAAAAATCACAGAGATGAAGTGAATAAGTGCCATGTTCAAGAGAGACTTGCTACCATAATGTTTTTTAAACCTTTCCAATTTTCCCAAGTCATTCCTGACAGTACCTCTTTATTTTTTTTTAACAAGCTTGAGGAGGATAACATATGCTTGATGTATAATTCCACCCATCGGGTGAATCCATTGCTATTTTATTCTTTAATGATTCTAGCGAAGGAGAAAATAAATCTTGTCATGATAGAAAATTCCGTCACTCTTTGATGCTTTAACGAGTCTAGCAATAGTGAGAATTCAGTCCTTTTTCATATTTCTAGAGTTTGAAAAATGGACTAAAAGAAAACTCCACAAGTTCTTTTTCATATAATAGTCCCTCAAATCCAAAAAGCATAAAATAATACCTAGGAGAACCTCCTAGCCATTTTTTACTACGGTTTTCCTTTTTTCATGATCATAATCTATCTCAGTATTTAAAAGGGTTAAAATTATACTAAGTAGATGTCATTTCAATTCCTTTAACAAGATCGAAAGGGCAAGCGCTTGGAAATATTTTGATATTTAGAGAGTCTAAACAGAGATAAAAGAGAACTCTAGGGGAGTTCCTTTTATGCATTTAACAAATATTGAAAAGAGATAAAAGTGTGATTTGAATTATTTTTTCATGTTTAAAAAATCTCCAAAAAAATAGGGATAAAAGTGTGATTTGAATTATTTTTTCATGTTTAAAAAATCTCCAAAAAAATAGGATAAAAGTATGCTTTGAATTATTTTTTCATGTTTCACAAAGCTCAAAAAAGAGGATAAAAGTATGATTTGAATTCTTTTTTCATGTTTAACAAAGATGGAAGAAGAGATAAAACTTTGCTTTGTGGTCAATATTGCATTTCACGATCATGCACGGCTAACTCATTATAATCAATAGCAAAATTGCTCAAAGAAACATCAATTGGATTAAAAAATACCTATTTAAAATAGTAAAAGTGGCTAAAATCCATATTTGATTCATTAAATATGCATAAATTAATCAAAAAGACTATTAAATTAGGAAATTACCAAGTCATTTTTACCATTTCACCTTTACCATTTCAATTTTAGTGCTTTGAGCTTGTTTTTCCCTCAAAATTTAGCAGCTGATTACGACAGATTCTATGGATCATTTCTCGTGTCATCCGGGCCTAGTAGAAGATCATACCCTCCTCTTTCTATTGAATGGATTCTTTTTCAGTTTCATGCACATTTTTTAGGGTTTTTGGGCCGTTAGGTTAAATATACAATGCCCTAGGGCCACCGCACCCTTGAATGTTGAAAATACATTGTAGAGAGGTTGGAAAGAGGTCCATTTCCTCTACAATGTTCTATCTCTCACTCAGGTGTGCATTAGGTGCAATTCACAAAGTTGTATCTTTGTTTCTCCCCAAAATCTTCCCATTTTTTTTGCATGAAATAAATCCTAACTTTGCCTATGGTTTTATTTAAGACTTTCATTGGATTGGAATGTCGATTACATGGAGAAATCATAATTTTTGGTGTGTCATAAGCCATAGTCATAGATCATGGAAAATTTTTTCGCAATCACATGATGGATGAGTTCACTTCCAAGTTAGGACTGTCACATGATAGTTATATGCCCTATTATCCGCAAGCTAATGGAAAAGTGAAAGATATCAACAATATTATTAGGGGTATGTTTCAACGTATGATCAGGGTTCACAAACGAAATTGGCATTTGATCAAATATAAAAAACATGATGCATTGGTGCTGGTGCCATGTGGGTTTTATGATCAAGTATTTGGCAATCATGACAACTTCTAACCGTGATAATGTAGTCGTGAAATATGGTAGGCCAGAAGTAACCATCGCAGAGAATCTTCTGCATAGTAGTATAGACAAAAAAATTTCACCACATGCGTGAGAATGGAAATCATTTAGAAATTTTTCGGCTTCCTCATACGTGAAGCACCTATGTAAAATAGTATCGACACCATGACGATAAAGTGTATTGCCAACAATCAGACAATATTGGGCTTGGTATCCAATATGTTGCTATTGCAAGCGAGAGGTATTAGGCCAAAATTTTTGGTCTGGAGATAAGTGATGAAATATGCATACCAAGGGTCGCATGACTCGATCAAAAACAAAGACTCGTCTGGAATTGATGGTTCTATAGTAGGATCGGTACTACTCAAAGGAAGGTCACAAATAAGCTCAGCAAACACCAAAGACTTCCTTGACTTGGATTTGATGAATTCTGAATCAAACTCCTGCAAAATGACAATCCATTTTGAATATTTCCTCCCAGCGATTACTGTGACAGAATTTATGTCATAGGGTTGCAATCCAAAATGAAAATGGTCTTTTACAGTAGGATATAATGGTGAAATATTTGTACAACTTGAGCAACTGCCAAAACGAGCTTCTCAATGTATGTGTAATTAAATTCAGTATCATTGAGATTACGATTCAAATAATATAACAGATGTTCAATCGCATATTTTTCTTGGACTAAAACCATAGTGATGGTTGTATCTACAGTGGAGAGATACAACAAATAGTCACTCTGATAATATGGGAGATAGATTAATGATGCTTGGATCAGGGAATATTTAAGAACAACCAAGGAAGCTTGCACAACCTCATCCCAACGGAAGGGTACCCATTTTTTCAAGATTCGAGTAAATCCTTTAGCCATTTCAGCGTAGTTATAAATGAACCTCCTTAGAAATTTAGCCTTCCCTTGGAGTCTCTCTAATAAAGCAAATTGGAAGGAGTGGGAAAATCAAGAATAGGTTGGACCTTCAATGGGTGTAGCCGAATTTTGTCTTTTGACACGACGAATCCAATAAAATGATCAGAACCAACACCAAACACACATTTGTGCAGATTGAGGTGTTTTTTATAGTGACGACATGGTAAAAATATTGCTCTTAGATGTAGTGGGTGGTTATCCCATTTCCGTGAATTTACAGGTAATTCATCCAAATAAGGTTGGACTATGTGCTTGATGTCATGAAAATCATAATTCATTTCCCCCTGAAATGTGGCCCTAGCATTATTTAAACCAAAAGGGAGTTTACAATAGGAGAATGTGTCCCAAGGACAGATAAAATCCTTTTTATATTGGTCCTCTGGGCGAATACTAATCTTATTGTAACCGAAGAATCCATCCATGAAAGAAAATATTTCACATCCACCACATTCATTAATAGTTTGGTCGATAAAAGGACAGGGAGAGTTGTATTTCGAACAAGCATGATTAACATCCAGATTTTTGACACACACTCTAATTTTCCCCTGTTTCTTCATGACAGGAACAATGTTAGATACCAAATAGGTAAGAGAAACAGGGTAAATGAATCCAGCACGCAAAAAAATTTCAACCTCTGCATTAATGGCAACAAATTTATTTGGTTGAACAGGATGAAGGCGTTGTCGCACATGCTTAACATCAGGATACATTTTAATCTCATGTTCAACAATGTTGGAGTCGATACCTGGCATATTCTCTTATGACCAAGCAAATACATCTCAGAATTCATGAAAAAGTGCACGGTAAGTGTCAAGTTCATATGGAGAATAAGATGCACTGACATGAATGTTTACTACATAACCGGGTCTGGTCAAAATATCGATAGAATCGTTTCTTCGATATTTGATGGGTTTTTCTCAGAATCAATAGTGTGGATAGGAACAGAATTCGTCAAAAACTGAATGAAAGTAGGGTGATGTAGTTCAGATGGCTTATCTTCACTATAATCTAGAAGGTGGGATCGTTGATGTGATGATTCCCATGGTTCCTCTTCTGCCATCAAGGATTCCATAATGCTCTTATCTATTGAGAATACATTCGAAAATGGATCAGAAGAAGTAAAAAATCTGAAGAACGATGAACCAAAATCTTTGTTGTCGGCAATTATGGAATTGAATTTTCTGCATAAGGCAAGAAAAATTGATTGCTATTATAAGCTCAGTGGACTTAGCGCATGATGTCCCCCAACCTAAATACTTAAAAATCATTGGGTATCTTCATTAATTCAGATGAAGTGGAAGATATCATGTTGTAGGTATCTATATGTGTGATTTCCTTTGATGTCGCGGGAGACTAACGAAAAGGTGACCATTAGGGAAGGATCCTTAAAGAGTACTCCACTAATGTTTTGAAGGGAATGTGATGTGGGTCATGGATGGAGACGGAACAGAGTCGGCAGGGAGAGAGCAAATGAGATCAGCAAAAATAAGTGATTTCGTAGATTTGGAAGTAGTGAACTCCAAATTGAACTCTTGGAGGATTACAATCCACTTTGAGTACTTTCCCCCCAGCAATTGTTGAGACAAAATGTAATTCATGGGGTTGCAATCGGAAATCACGGTTACTGTACGTAGTAGGATGTAATGGCGAAAATGTTGAATGGCCTAGACCGCAGCCAGCGCTAACTTCTCGGCGTGGGCATAACGCGTTTCTGTGTCGAGGAGGTTCCGAGACAGGTAATAAATCACGTGCTCATTACTATCATCGTCATCCTGTACTAGAAGCATGGAAATTGTACTAAATGCTACAACTAAATAGAGGGTAAATTCATTATGATAATTTGGAGGATGGATTAATGGAGTGTTGACAAGCAATGTCTTAATTTTATCAAAATATTTCTGAGCAATCTCATCCCATAAGAAAGGTATGTCCTATTTTAGAAGTCGCGTAAATCCTTTAGCTACCTCCGCATAGTTCGGGATAAAATGACATTAGAAATTTGCCTTCCCTTGAAGACTCTGAAGTTGATACACTGAGGATGGGGATGGGAGATTAACAATAGCCTCGATCTTGAGGGAGTCAAGGTGAATGTCATCTTTAGAGACAATTAATCCTAAAAGTCGACCAGAGTCAATGTAGAAGACGCACTTGTGAGGGTTAAGTCTGATATTGTAACATCTGCAGCAGAGAAAAATATGGCAGAGATGTTCCGGATGGTCTTAACATAGAGCTGAATGAGCCGGCAGGTCATCTAGATATGGCTGAAAAACATGACGTATGTCGTGAAAAGCATATGACATGGCACGCTGAAAGTTGGCCCCAACATTATTTAAGCCGAAAGGGAGCTTCTTATAGGTGAATGTTCCCCACGGACAGATGAAAGTGGTCTTATGCTGATCGGATGGAAGGATATTGATTTTATTATAACCTAAAAATCCATGCATAAGGGAAAATAACTCACTCCCCACACAATCGCAATGATCTGATCGATAAATGGAGTGGGATAGTTTTCCTTAGGGAAAGCCTGATTGATATCTCGATAGTCAACACAGACTCGAATTATGCCCTGCTTCTTATCCACAGGGACAATATTGGAAACCCACTCTGTCAGAGGGATTGGATATATAAAACCCCCTTTAAGAAGTTTCTCAACTTCAGCTTTTATAGCAACGGCTTTCCAAGGATGCACTAGACGCAGACGTTGGCATGGGCTTCCACACTAGGATAGGTATAGAATTATGTAATGCACCAACTACTTTTCAAAGAGAAGTTTTGGTCATCTTTGTTGATTTAATACATGAGTGTGTAGAAGTTTACATGGATGATTTCACTATATATGAGAATAATTTTGATGATTGCTTGAAAAACTTAGAAAAGGTTCTAGAATGATGCATCAAGACAAATTTAGCTCTCAGTAATGAAAAATGTTTTATGATGCTAACTGAAGGGATAGTATTGGGACACAATAATTCTGCTTCAGGAATAAATGTAGATCTAATAAAAATTAAAATCATTGTGAGTTTTTTACCACCAATGAATCAAAAAGAGGTAAGAATTTTTCTAGTATATTCAGACTATTATCGAAGTTTTATTGAAAAATTTAGTAAAATGGCCTTACCCTTATTTAAACTGCTTAAAAAGGACATAGAGTTTCAACGGAATACTGATCGTCTAAATAAAATTGAGAAAATAAATAAAAAATTGTCCACAACACCAATTCTTAGAGGATAAAATTGGTCATTTCCTTTTCACATATCCACAGATGCATTAGATACTGAAGTAGGGGCATCATTAGGCCAAAAATATAATCAAATACACTATGCTATCTATTTCATTAGAAATAATTTAACTCCATATGAGTTGAGTTACACAATATCTTAAAAAGAGATGGTTGTTGTAGTACATGCAGTAAATAAATTCAGACATTAGATAACAGGATATGAAGCATTCATTCATAGTGATCATTCAACCATTAAGTATTTAATGAATAAACCCATCAGTAATGGCTATATTATTAGATGTTTTCTATTAATGCATGAATTTAACATTACTATATTGAACCGACCTGGAAAAGAGAATCAAGTGGCATATTTCCTTTCAAGACTTTATCTTCTTGGTGAGATTGTTCTAGTTTTTGAAAACTTTCCAAATGAAAAATTATTTTCTATAATAGTTAAAACTCCATGGTTTTTTGAAATAGCTAATTATTTATCATCTTCAAAGTTTCCTTCTCATTTCACAAATAAATAGAAAAAGAAAATAATAATAGATAGTGCTAGATATAGTTGGGTTGATGGATACCTTTTATATATTAGACCTAATCTGTTAATTAGAAAATGTGGAAGATAAGATGAATTTTGGATATTTTGAAGGGATATCATGATGAACCATGTGGTGTTCATTTTTTATACAAAAGGACAACATACAAGGTGTTAAATCTAGGCTATTATTGGCCATCCATATTTAAAGATTCAAAGACCAATGTCAAGAAATGTGATAGCTATCGAATAATAGGGAGACTTTTACCTTATGATGAAATTCATGTAAAGACGCAATCACTTGTATATCCATTTGAAAAATGGGCTCTTGACTTTGTGGGTCCTATTAAGCCACCATCCAATGGAAAAAGGTACATCTTAGTATGTATTGATTATGTGTGTTAGTATGAATCCTTTGTCGAAGTGTACGAAAAGGACCACTTTAGCTACGCATAACTAATAGCCCTAACAACAAAAGTGGCTGCCAATATCTTCAGATCTGTGATTAGTTAGATAAGAAAATAGCTGCAAAACACCAGATCTATGTATGGAAAGACATTAAGCAGTAAAATAAAGGGTTTGCTCCATGCATCCAACAGACAAGACAAGAACACAATATTTTGAAAGAATTTTTTGTATTACAGGGCACCTGGGAGGAAAACAAGAAGGTGTATCCAGCTCTCCTCAATGGGATGGGTTCTTTGTAGTCCTCAGCACTTCAGATCTAAGCTTCCTTTCTCTAGTTGATGTAGAAAACCCAATGCAAAAAGTAGAGCTCAAAGGGAGCAAAATGGCAGAAAATGGTGACCAAGTGTATAGATCGAGAGTGATCTAGTAGGCAACAAAAGGTGAAGAATGATGGGGAAAACCCTCCTATTTATAACAAAATATTGGGTCATTCTAGATCTTGGTGCATGATTAAAATAATGTTAACCAAATCTAGATCCACCTTTTATGGAATACTTTATTATATTTGTTGGAGGGAAAAAGTATTTGACTTGGGTCAAATCCCTTTATTTGTTAATAATAAATAAATAAATGATTTATTTATCTTTTTAAGGAAGTGGTTGAAGGATAATCAAATAAATAATGGTTTATTTAATTATTTGTGGGTGATTTGGTCATATTTAACAAGGAATATTATCTAAATAAGATTTAAATAATTATTCCTAGAAAATAATAAGATAAATAAAGTTTATCTAATTAATTTCTTTGTTTTTGGGTTAAACATGACTGGGAATAATAATTAAATTATGGTTTAATTAATTATTCCATGAGGAAAATCAAACAAATATAGGTTTGTTTAATATTTCCTTTTGGGGTTTCCTGATTAGACCATAAACAACCTAATAAATGTGGTTTATTAAGTTATTTAACATAGTGAAGGAAATTTTACTTAGGGTAAAATTGGTCTTACATAGTGTACTTGGGTCCATCTAATGATAATAGGTTAGATGACCAAAAAATGGTGTAGCAATCAACTTTGACAAAATATAAAGATTGGGTATAAAGGAAATGGCACAAGAAACAAAAAATGCAATGCTATATCTTATTTTTGAAAAGATACTTGTCAAATTTGGACTACCAAGACATATCATCACTTTCCAAGAAGCAAAATTCACTTCAAATCTAGTTAGAGATCTTACAGAAAAATATAAAATCAAGAATAAAAATTCAACTCCATTCCACCCGCAAGCAAATGGACAAGTGGAATCGATAAAAAAAGTGCTTTAAAACATTATGAAAAAGACAATAAATATGCACAGAAAGTACTGGTCATAAAAATTGAATGAAGCATTATGGACATATAAAATAACATGGAAGAATACTAGCAGGTTCAATCCTTATCAACTCGTATATGGAAAAGAAGTTATTTTACCAACTGAATTTCAAATACACATATATATACTTGTAGCTGAAATTGGGCTAGACCTATCAGATGCAACACAACAAAGGATCATACAACTAAATCAATTGGATTAAATTAGAAAATAAGCAGTGGAACATACATAATTTGTACAATAACAAAGAACAAAATCGCATGGCATATTCATTAAATAGAATATTTAATATACGAGAATGGGCACTTCTATTTGATTAAAAGTAGAAGGGCTTCAAAGAAAATTTCACCACTCAATTCTTGGGGCCTTATAAGATTGAAGAAGTTTAAGATAATGGACCAGTGAAAATTGATACAATAGGTGAGGAAACAACATCATTTCTATTCAATGGGTATAGATTAAAAATATATAACAAGTCTGTAAATAAAGAAGATTTCCTCAAGAAAATCTAAGCAGAAGAAGACATGAAAGTTTTGGAAAATAATAGTCACGTTCCTTACTTACTTTCAGAATAAGAAAATGAAAATTAAATGAAATGAAAAGTAAAAAATAAAATAGAAAAAGATAAAATAAAATAAAATAAAATAAAATATTTGGTTGATTTCTAGCACAGTAGAAATCTGAATTCATATTACAAAACCAAGTAACTTGGCTAATGTGAATTCCTTTTAAAAATTTTGTTTTTAATTAATTTTATGTTTCATGTTGGCACTAAGCTAGGAAATTATATCCTCCAATTTCCAGACTTGAGGACAAGTCTCAAAATAAGCAAGGGGGAAGACAAAATAAAACAAGTGCATTTGTTTTTTGTTTTTTTTTCCTTGTTAAAAATCTTAGCAACTCAACATGGAGTAACAACTTAGCATATTGTTCAACTCAATATGGACTTAACTCAGAATGCAAATTACTCTAAGTGCAATCAACAGATTCAGAGGTGACCTAAACATAATAAAACTTTACTTCAGTAGGGACATGAAAATTCAACATCAAAATCTATCACAAAGGGACCTGAAATCAACATCAAAATCTTCCAAAGGGGACCTGCATAAAAAGATCTATTTGAAGATCAGTGGGCCTGCATACAAAGGGAAACCAATTAGAAGAGTTATTTGAATATCAGTTCATTGGAAAGACATTTTTTTTCGAGCATCAACTTAGGAAAGTAATAGAAATATTGTAAGTTATAAATTTATTTTTAATGTTTTTCTATTTTGAAATAAATTCTTAAATTAGGACTAATTAAATATTGGTGCATAAGAGTGTCAAATTCCATCCCCTACAAATACCTAAGACATTTCTCTTTTCATAAAACCTTTATCCTACCATCCATTGAAATCAAAGCTTCTTCTCCCACAAAGATAGGTCATTTTTTTTTACAAAAACTCACATGTCTCTTTGCCTACCACATAAAATCTTTACTGCATGGTTTAGTGTAAAAAAAATGGAACAAGATATGTTGAAATAATGAGCTATAATGCTATGAAGGACTATGGAATCATGATGCATTTACATGATCTAAAAATAAAACATTAATCTATTTTATTTTTTCTTTGAAATGACCTTGAAATGGTCATTTCAAAATCCATTTCAAGAGTAATTGTTAAAAGGAGCATATGGATAATTAGTAATATTGCATCATAAATATGTTGAGAACATATCATTTCAAAAGGAATTTGGAAATATCATTGTAATCAATATGAAGACAACCAGAATGATACATCATAAGAGGCTCATTTTGGCATGCAAAAACTCATTCTGTGAACTAGAGGAAATATGCACTTATAATGAAGTTTGTGCAAACAAAATTCATGCAAATCGCATGAAAAACTCATATAGGACCTATGCAATTACAGTGAGGTCTGTAGACACAAAAAATCATCATGACAATTCTTATAAAAGACCTCCACTAAAGATATTGAGGAAATAAGGAAAATGAGGTCATATTTTTTAAAATACTTGGCAAAAAGTCTTGAAAAAAAACCTACAAGAAAAAAAGAAATCAATTTTAAAAAAAATTGTATAACTCAGTTCACAAGCACACAACACCCAACTCAAAAGCTCAAAGATAGGAGCAAAGGCTCAGAAGTGGAGAATGAAACCTGTGATCATGGCCAAGAAACTAGGTAAGAAACACAACCCATAAATTTAGAAATTGGTTTTATAATGAAGTCGAAGATAAATTTATTAAGGAAATGAGTTTTTAAAATTAGAGGGTTTTCATGGCTTCTAGTGCTGAGGAGATCTCGAAAAAATTCATGGAAAATGTTGAGTTTTCATTCAACACAACTCCATAAACTTGAAGTTGAAGCCTTCAAAATAAATCTTGTGAATTGCATGGAGTTCACAAATTTTAGTTCAATTAGGAGTTAATGACAAAGAGTTCATTTTTTTGGGCTAAATCCTAATTCTGAGTTAGCAGTTGAATGGAGTCAGTGTAGGCTTAAATATAAACACTCCAGTTATAATATTGACAACATAGGCTCAAGTATGATTTAGCAATTCAATGGTGGCAACGTAGGCTCAAGTCTAGGTTAACAATTATATGGTGGTAACGTAGGCTCAAGACCTCAAGTGGAAGCTCCACATCTCCATCATCCATAATAAAAAATTAATTTCTCTATTATTTAATATTGAAAACTAAATTATCCTCTTTAAAATAGAGTCATTACATTTTCCATGGTATTATCCACTATTGAAGGTTATTTAAATTCGTACAAAGACCAAAACAAGAAAAATCAAAGCCATCCAAACTTCAATATGGGAAGCAAAATTGAGCCCACAAGATTTCAAATCGAGAATTGGAACAAGGAGACTATAGAACAATTCTATCAATAATTATTATTATAGTTTCTAATGAAATTTAATGGGTATAAATAAAAATTTACGAAGATGTTTGTTTCTAACTATGATAATGAGAAACCATTGTAGGATGCATTATTGTTTCAATCACACCAATGTACCTTTCTAAAGCCACAAATCTATTAATGACAAGGGAAGAATATTATAAAGGGGAACATTTTAAAGAGAAGGGATGGAATTACTTTTTAGAAAAGAAAAGAAAAGGAATGTTTGACAAAACCAAATAGATTCCAAGGGAATGGTTGAGAGAACCATGGGTAGAACTAGTTCTTATTATTCATAAATACTTCACTTGTGGTGGGAGGTACATCATAATAAATCTATATCATATAAGATTCCTCCAACATATAAAATGTGACTATAAATTAAACCTCCCTTGTTTCTTTTCTTGAAGTTTTTTGAAAATGGTTGAAGGAGTGAAAATAAAAACTAAAATCAAAGAAACTACCTACTTATATTAAGGAATAATAAAAATCCTTATTAAATATCAGTTGAAAAAGAAAGGTGAGACATGGAAAACCTTCTTTGACAAGAATAATTTTGTAGAATTTCAAAGGGACAAAGAAAAAATTTGAAATGAAGAAGCACTTGCATAATTACATATTTCTAGGGATGTTATGAAATGACAATTATACCCAAGAAACATCTCCAATAAGAAGCAAGAGGGAATAACCATTGAGAGGGAGAGATGGAGAGATATTTTGTATCTTGCCCAAAGAATTCAAGGAATAAGGTGATAGAAGAGCCTTCTAAGGGATACAAAGGCATTGTGTATAAATACTAAAAGAAATAGCTCTTAGTACACCTCAACCATCACATCATGATATCATTGAAAAAATAGAAAGGGAATACCAATAAAAGCTTATAGAGTTAGAAAAAAAAATCTTATTTTGAAGATTCTTAGATTGAAGGATTATCATCCTATTCATATAAAAAAAAAATCAATGAAGTTTCTCATGAGGTTCATGGTGAACCATCAGAGACTCACAAAGAAGAAAATGAAAATAAAATCAAAGGGGTTTCCGAAGAGATTCGTGATGAGGAAAGTGCCAAAAATATGAAAGAATTAAACACAAAGCTCCAGGTAAATAAAATCATGGAAAGACATGTAAAGAAGGAAAGTGAAATGTACAAGGAGAAAAATAATAAGGTTTTTAAAGAAAAAAAGAGGTTGAAGAAGTAAATGAATAAACTAGAAATGCAGAACATCCTCATTTCAAAACAAGCATACCGGTGGTTAAAAGAGAAGAAACAATGGCAGTACAAAATATGAGAAACATATGGTAAAGAGTGTAATATGCAAGGGTGAAGAAAAAGGGCAAGAAGGCACTGATATAATTTTTCAAGTAGCTCAATTAGAAGCTTCTACATTAAGGGGTAGATCCACAGGCAGGAAAACAAGGAGATCAACATGCAGACTCAGGAGATCCAAGAGACAAACACAAGAATGAGGACATGCATGTGGATCAGTGGGGGAGATGCTCGCTCTCAATTTTGACCATTTTTCACCATGCATATTATTGGAAAAATGCGAGAGGGGGGTGAGATGAGTATTTGGGACTTTTATCAAACTTTTACTTTTTCCTCTCTCTAAAACCCATCGCTACTTTGTTGAACCAAACTAGCATATACAGGATATCCTTGGCTTCAGCGTATACAGGAAGACTTAATTATGCCATTAATTCTTCTTATATCATTCCGAGTATTCATTCATTAAGTGTTCAGCCAGCGATAGCCGTAATGCGATAAGAACATATGAAGCCATGAGACAGCAGACACGGGATTTGGTGAAACCCAAGTCGGGAGAAAACCACCGCTGCAGTTGCTCAGCCTTCAATATTTTATTATAGAAAAAACATCTTACAACATATGTGCTGGCGCAGACTTGACCAGCACGCAGGCACCCACCTGCGCTCGTTTACCAGCCTCTCCTGGAAGGGAGCTCCAACCCCCTGACTCGTTTACCAGCCTCTCCTGGAAGGGAGCTACGACCCCACGATCTCGTTTACCAGCCTCACCTGGAAGGGAGCTATGACCTGATCTGGTTTACCGACCTCACCTGGAAGGGAAGGGAGCTACGACCCACGATCTCGTTTACCAGGCCTCACGGAAAGGGAGGCTACAACCCCACGGTAAAGGCTACAACCCTCAACACCACCATGGACCACGTTTCATCAATTTTCACACTGGATCCAAAGCTTCCTTTAGGACACTACTTGCAGGCCACGTTTCATCATATTTTCAGACTGGACCCACTCCATACTTTTAAGCTCAAACATACATCACCAACAGATACTTGTCAATTCAGATAACCCAGACAGATAACAGTAACACAGCATAACAGATCAGACATTTCATACTCATACCAAGCCAATCTGGTTTCCATCCTTTTTCCCCTTTCACGATCCGCTGTGATATCTTGCCTTCTATAAACCCGTGTACTAGCAATACAAATTAGAGAGCTAATTTCACTAACGCATCTGGGCTTTCTTCGCTAAAGCAGCTCCTCTGCCTCTTAACGACTAAAAACATGTGGTTCTTCATACATTTAGGTCCCATTCAATTTCTTGGAAGCAGAGAGACTACATCACAGATTTTACCCTTTACTTTAGACGAGATGTTCCTCATCTCAAGATCTAATGTTCTGCAGAGATCCGACTAATACAAATACATTCCAGATCTAGATTCCCTTCTTCCTCATTTCTTCATTGGTGCATCATACATTCAGATCTTTCATTCAACTGTAACCCTGTCCATTCAGATATGCTTCAGAGAGAAGTATTCATTCAAGCTCAGACTTCTTGCACACTTTCCACGATGAATTTCTTCTCCTTATATAGCTTTACCCTTTATGAATACCATGAGCCAAAACATTACTTGATGGTAATTCTGGACGGAGTCATTTAAATGAATCATTGCAATACAATGGGTCAATACCATGGTGGTTACCCCTGGTTTTGCACTTTATGAGCGCTTTTTCCCATACGCGACTTGGCACGTTATTTCCCGCGTGCATACGCGACTTTTATTAGACAAATCCGCGTATGCCTTGAGACATACTCTTTTCATCATAGATCTAGCACTTACTAAATTCCTTTCTTCATTACCTTCTATACTCACTGTAGATACATCAAATTTACATCATTTATTAGGTTCATCAAGACATATTCTATCAAGCACAACTTCATTAAGTGGGTTGTCATTCAAGGACAACACTCTATCAAGTGGGTTGTCATCAAGGACAACACTCAGCATCATATTGCCAACAAACATCATATCACATCAGATTTACATCATTTACCAAGTCCATCAAGTCAAGAATAACTTCATCGGGTGGATTGCCATCAAGGACAACACATGTCAACAATCTCATGTCTTCATCTTCATTCAGTGGGTTGCCATCAAGGACAACACTCTGCATCATATTGCCAACATATTCCAACTTTATATGTCATAACACACATGATCACATTTGTCATATTTTTCCCTCATTTTTCAATTTAAGGTAAAATAATTATGTATTTTAATTTTTGGAATTTTTAGTAAAAATTGGGTATTAAAAATTAGTTTTAGTAGAAACAAAATTTCCGGTAATGGCTCCATTAAATTCGTATGTGAAGGAAACCTACGCACAAACTGAAGATAGATTCGAGAAGTACAAGAGCCAAGCATGGAAAAAATCCTATTCTCACACTCCAAATGAGTCAGAACAGGCCTGGTCAAAGCTAGTCAAAGTTCACGAGTCACTCAAAAAATCCCCTTATTTAGGGGCAGTTTTGTGATTTTGTGGAATATTCCAAAAAAATTTGCAACAAAGGGATGAGTTAGACCTTAATAAGTGGAATAGGACTCTTGCTAGTGGTTACAACCATATAGTTTATTTTATTATACTTTTATCCTATTTAAGCTCAATTATTCAACAATTGTGAACACAGTAATATTATCATTGTGATTACTCTATTTCTAAATAAATTTGAATACTTTCTCTAGCATTTATTATGTTTCATTATTGTGAGATTTAAATGG
Organism: Pinus albicaulis; assembly: GCA_034641835.2. Lineage (NCBI taxonomy): Eukaryota > Viridiplantae > Streptophyta > Pinopsida > Pinales > Pinaceae > Pinus > Pinus albicaulis. The sequence goes on along the minus strand of CM076583.1, from coordinate 699,037,989 downwards.
TGAATTGTTATAGCTAATTTTTTTAAAGTTGTACCAAGCAAAGGTATAGCGCCCCCATTCTAGCTAAGTACACTATTTTGTTCATTGATGTGAATAATTATGAATAAATAGTATTTTAGTTTTTTTTTTTTTCATATTTCAATTATAATTTCTTGTGAAATTGTTTTGTATAAACATGTTATTATTTCATCACCATTCATATTTTGGAAGTGATCTCATTTCATTGACTAGTTTCGATAAGGAAGGACAATCTAGGTCTCCAGCCTAGAGCCTCTTTCTTATGAACTAATAATTCAACTAGAATTTCTATCTATGCATTCATCCTTTATTGTTTTCTTAAATCACTTGATTTCTTAAAAAAAGTTTTATGCTTTATGGTGAGCTTGGTTTTGTTCAAAAATAAAACATTAGGAAGGAAAACTAGGATCTCTAAGTCAAGATCCTCTTCCTTATTGACTATTTTTAAACCATTCACTTGTTCAGGTCTATAGATTAGAATTTCTATGTTTTTTAGTATTTTTATATTTGTAATATGCATTTCCATTACCTTCTTTTAAACAACTACTTCCTACACTAGCATAATCTAAGATCCATATACCTTGGTGTGCTTATAATTTTACCAACACATATTTATAATTAAAACATATGCTCTAATTGAGCTCCATAAATTAGACTGATAAGATGTTGATGTGTCTCCTGAGATAGAGAATAAGATGCAGATCATTAGAGCGATGTTGCAACATTTGACCTTAGAGTAACAATAGATCATCATACAAGTTTGTATGTTGGGTATGTAGGTATATTGTTTAATGATTGTTATAAGCATTATGGCTATGTACATCTCTTTCATTCTATTTTTCTTATGGTTATATACATGATAGATGCTAGTTGATTAGTGTGGTCTTATGCTAATGCATCGGATAGTCATGAATGGAATTAACTTGATGTTATATGAATTGCATCCATACACATGATGATTATGGTTATTGTGTTAAGTTCTTTATGTTATATGTATCATGCTAATCCGGATTAGTCTATGCATATGATTATGACATTCAAGTATGAGTTGATATATTTTTGATATTTTTTCATACTAATTTGGACTGACTTGTGAAAATGTGATAGCCTCCCTTGAGATACATTGAGGTATCATTTTTATTATGTCAACTATTGGTCTATCTAACATGGTATTGTTATACATTGGTTCAATACTTGATTAATTACATGGTATGAGTATGTGTATCTAAGATTTCATGAAGTAATGATCTTGTTTTAAGATTGTTATACTAACACATTATGTGTTGAGATAGCTGATATGTACTTGTGTGTATGTGGGTGCTAGTTTTAGTATCACAAATTATGACTGTGAGTTGATTATGACATGGCTATCAGTCTTGCTAAAGATCAATTTAAAATTAATATATATGATTTCTTGATATATGGAACATGTGTCTGACATGTGTGAAGAGTTGTAGGGTAACATGCCTAGTATTAGCATGACAAGGTAACAGTTGATTTTTTATATAATTAATAGTTAGGGGATGTAACATTATGTAATAAGACTAAATTACAGCAAGGTAAAAAGTAAAAGAAAGTAATTGGGTGAAAATTACTACGACTATGTTAGGAAACCATAGTTCTAAATGAATGAGTTCTTTGCATGAATACAATAAGGCTTCTTAACCTTGATTTCATCTAACATTATGTGGATATGTGCTATATTCATGAACATGTATTTGACATGTCTAATAGTTGGTCTTCAGTTTTATATGGATTCTTCAAGAAATTGGAATCCCTTGAGAGATGATATATGTACGTGTTTAGTTACAAGGCGACATGCTTGGAACAAGAAGGTAAGGTAACTAATACATTATTACATTTATTTATGCACGGGTAATTATGTGCTTATGGTAGTATAATGTGTGGCAAAAGATACTTCCATGAATCTTGAAGAAGGCTCAGGTTTAGCTTTTCCTTGGAAGCATGGGAAACCCATGGGGATTGAGTCATGGTGTCTATTGATATTTTTTTGATTTCAATGCTTTGTGATTTGTTTGAGCTTGCTTTTCATTTTTTATTGTGTCTAGTGCATGGCCATGCCACTTGTTTGTGGTGTCATATTTTTATTGGTTTTCATGGTATTCTTCTTGTTGGTTTGTTTTTCTTTCCTTTTATGTTTTAAGGGTCTTTGGAATTGGTTGCGGAAAGAGGAATTTTGATGGAGCTCAAGGATAATTTCGTGGTACCCAAAAGTCAATATAAGACCTGGATGAATCTCGATGCATGTATAAGAGAAATTGAAGGCAACTGTATGACATTTTATTAGATTCGTGGCATCCATTGGGGTAAATGGATGATGGCAGGACAACCATGAGAAATGTAACAAGAAAGGTGAAGAAAATGGATCTAAGTTTTTAGATGCCTTGGTATATTGGGAACGGTTTCTCTCAATGTTGTACATGTTGCACAGAGAAAGCGAGTTCTCTTAACATTGACCTTATGATATCTGGTAATTATGTGGTGAGCATGATTATGTTGATGATTACATGTATATGTATGTATTGATGTCATTCTTTGATAGGTTCATCAGATATCATGATTTTTTTATGTTGATGTTTATATGTATATTTGTATGTATATATGTTGTTGTCTGACAGGGTCATTAGGGATTGTTCTTGTTGAGGAATGTTTATTTTTGCAGGTTAATGACATGAATAGGTTTTTAGTTTCATGAGGAATGAAGTGGGAAGAGTATCCCTCACAAATATATGAGGTTAGTATCACATGGATATGATTTTATATTATGTTCTTATGCTTATGCTTATGTTATACCAGGAAATTTCAAGGAATACATTAGCGGAATGAAAGATGTGTGGTATGCGACATGATGGGACAAGCACGGATAGTGGAGACACACTAGAAGAAAGGTTGCTTGGTAGAGATGGTGTGGTCTCTGGATGTGTAGTACTAGCATTATGTACATGTTGTATATGATTTTTTTTGTATATATGGTGCTATGTACATACTATATATGTGATTTTGTGTACATATGGTACTAGGTACATGTTGTATATGTGTTGCTGTGTACATATGGTGTTCTGTACACGTTATACATGTGGTGTCATATTCTTGTGGTGTTGTGTACATGTGGTGTTATTGCGTGCATGTGGTGTTGTGTAGATGTTGTGCGGGTGGTGTTGTGTACATTTTTTGTGGAGGTGTTGTGTACATGTCATACATGTCGTGTTGTGTATATGCAGTATTGTGTTATAGTTATTGTGTAGTCATTGTGTTGCGACATGCCTATTTGATATGTTGTACATTTTGTATATATATATATATATATATATATATATATATATATATGAAACCAGGTCCAAAAATCGAAGAAAAGAGAGATCAACACCATAGAAATTAGCCACTTCGAGGGGGCAACGTCTAATACATTACATAAATGAACAATTCTTGGATAATATAAATGAAAAAACCTCCTCTCTATATATAGGAGTCCATGGGGCCAGAATGTAATCCTAACCGACCTAACAATAATAATGTAAGGGCACAATAATAACAATATGGGGGTTACAGGGGTACAAAAATAACAAAAATGGGGTTACACTAACAACAATAAGGGACTATAATAATAATATAAGGACCTAACATGCTCCTCTCTTTCAAAAAAGTGTTGTCCTCAATGCTTGAGTAGCTTTGGGTGCTTCTGTATAAAATTCTCATCCTCCCATGTAGAATCTTCAGTGGGTAAGTTCTTCCATTTCATGAGATACTCTGAAATTGATCAATTTTGTAGCTATTGAGTTCTTGTTTCCGTGACTGCATCAGGTTCCAAAATGGTTTTTCCTTCCTCCATCAGTTCTGGCAATATTGTTTGAACTGGAAGATTTTCACCTATAACCTTTTTAAAGCATGAAACATGGAAAACTGGATGTACTCGCGAAGAAGCAGGAAGCTCCAATTTGTATGCCATAGAACCAATCTTTTGCAACACCTTGTAAGGACCATAGTACTTTGGTGATAATTTGTTATCCTTCTTAGCTTGCTTGAGGGACATTTGTTTGTATGGTTGTAGCCGTAAAAATACCCAATCTCCTACATCAAAACTTCTCTCGCTGCGATGTTGATCTGCCTGTTGTTTCATTCGATTTTGTGCCAAATTCGGGTTATCCTTTAAGAGTTGGAGAACTTCTTGCTGATGCTCGATGTGATCTTCCACTGCTTGAACCTTCAAATTTTCCCTTAAAGATGATGTGATCGATGGTGGATGATATCCATAAGTGCCATAAATGGGGTCATTTTTGCTGCAGTATAGAAGGAAGTGTTATACCACCATTCAGCGAGAGGTAACCACTTGACCCATTGTGTTTGTTTATCAGATACAAAACAACGAAGATATCCTTCCAAACATTTATTTACTATCTCAGTTTGACCATCCGATTGAGGATGATAAGATGAGCTATGAGCTAATTGAGTACCCAAACAAGAAAATAACTTCGTCCAAAAATTTCCAGTAAAAATGGGATCTCTGTCGCTCACAATAACCCTTGGGTTTCCATGTAGCTTTTGAATTGTGTCCATAAATGTAGTAGCAACTATACTTTCTTTAAATGGATGAGATAATGCACAAAAGTGTTCATACTTGGTAAGTCTATCAACTACCACCATGATGACACTCTTTCCTTCGGACTTAGGTAAACCTGTGATAAAATCCATTGAAATCTCCTCCCAACGTTGACTTGGAATGGATAAAGGTTGTAGAAGACCTGAGGTCTTAATTGTCTCAACTTTATTTTTCTGGAAAACCAAAAATTCTGCCACAAACTTTTGAATATCAGATTTAAGGCCATCCCAAAAAAATTCTTTCTTCACCCTGTGGTAAGTTTTTAAAAATCCTGAGTGTCCTCCTAAAGGAGAAGTGTGCAATTCCAGAAGAATATTTGTTTTAGTTGGGAATTCTTACAAAGATATAAGCGATCTTTGTACCATAAGGAATCATTTTTCCAACTAAATGTATCAGATGTACTAGGATCTTGCTGCAACTTTTGAATGAGTGTCCATACATATTTTTCCTTCTTCCATTCATCTCTTGCTTCGGTTATCCAATCTGGTTGGATAATACAAATGGCACAAAGCAATGCTTCCACCTCTTCATCCTTTCTTGAGAGTGCATCTGCAACAACATTTAGCTTCCCTTTTTGTAGATGATTTCAAATTCATTACCCAACATCTTTGTGACCCATTTTTGCTGCTCTTCCTAAGATAGTCTTTGTTCCAAAAAGTGTTTAAGACTATCACGATTATTTTTTACCTTGAAGTGTCTTCCCATTAGGTAACGTCTCCATTTCTTTGGTGCATGTAGTATTTCCCACATTTCCTTCTCATAAATAGCCTTTTGTAAATACTTTCCTTTGATTGAATGACTTTCAAAAGAAATGGGTCTTTCTTCTTGCATTAAAACAAAACCAATTCCATTTCTTGAGGCATCACATTCCACAATAAAGGTTTTTGTGAAGTCTGGCATAGCTAAGACTGGTGTTAGGCACATTTCCTCTTTAATATGTTCAAATTCCGTAGTTGCTTCAAGAGTCCATGAAAATGCATCTTTCTTCAATAATGTTGTTAGAGGTGCTGCTATTCTCCCATAATTCTTAACAAACTTGTGATAATACTTTGTTAGCCCAAGAAATCCATGCAACTGCTTTATGGTTGTGGGGAATTTCCATTCCTTAATGGCTTTAATTTTGTTAGGGTCTACCTTAACACCCTCGTCAGATACAATATGATCCAAATATTCCACGTCTTGTACTCCAAAGAAAAATTTGGATGTTTTTGCATATAATTATTTCTCCTCCAATATTTTGAGCACCATGTCAACATGTTGAACATGATCCTTCCAAGACCTGCTATAGATTAGTATATCATCAAAAAATGTACTAGAAAAAATTTTCTAAGGAAGGGTTTGAAAATGGAATTCATCAACCCTTGAAATGTAGAAGGTGCATTGGTAAGGCCAAAAGGCATGACCAAAAATTCATAATGACCCTCATGAGTTCAAAATGATGTTTTCAGAATAGCTTCAGTCTTCATTCTATTTTGATGATATCCTAAACGAAGATCCAACTTGGTAAAATAATTTTTTCCATGTAATTCATCAAATAATTTATCAATCACAGGAATGGGAAATGTATCTTTAATGGTGAGCTTATTGAGCTCCCTATAATATGGACACATGAGCCATGATCCATCCTTCTTATGCACTAATACTACTGGAGCAGAGAAATAACTTTGACTAGGTTGAATTATACTAGCCTCTAATATTTCTACAATCATACATTCAATTTCACTCTTTTGGACATAAGGATATCTGTAAGGGCGGATGTTTGGAGGAACACTTCCTGGAATAAAATTAATAGCATTATCATGATCACGAATAGGTGGGAGTCCTTTTGGAGTATCAAACACCTAGGAATGATTATCCAAGACTCTTTGGAGATATGGAGAAATAGATAATTTGATGTTGGAACTTCTAGTGAGTAAAATTGTGCAATTACACCTCATTGTTCTTTCCTTAGAAGCTTTGTCATGACATTAGAGATTATTATCTTTCCTGGCTTCCCTATGATACCTCGTAATTCGATTTACTTTCCTTCTGAAAAAAAATTCAAGAAAATTTCTTGAAAATTAAAGGCTACCATCCCCAAAGATTGTAACCATTGTACTCCTAGTACAACATCAGCACCTCCCATTGGGATGGAAAGCATTGGACTATTCAATACATATTCCCCCGTGGATATCTTGATATTATGGCATTTTCCAGAGAAATTTATAGTTCCTCCATTTGCAACCATCACATCACATTCTGGTGCTGGGTATAGGAAACAACTCAATTCCTTGGCTACCTTACAATGAATAAAACTATGGGTACTATCTGAATCAATTAACACTATTACGTTTTTCTTCTTGATATTTCCTTCTATCTTGAGAGTTTGAGAAGTGGTAATTCCTGCCAATGCATTACATAATATGGTCAGACTCGTTTCTTCTTCTTTTAGGGTTTCTTTCTGGTGTATATCCTCTTCTTTTGAAGTTTCTTGTTCATTTTATTCCTCCTCTTCACAATCTATGTAAAATAATTTCTTCTCAGCACACTTATGACCTTTAGTGTATTTTCTATCACAATTGTAGCAAAGCCCTTTTTCTCTTTTTTCTTCCAATTGTTATGGTGTCAGTCTTGTAGGTTGTGGAAGTATAAGAGTAGCAACACTTCCATCTTTATATATGTGAGTGGTAGGCTTCCTTGTCGCCATAATTTTACATTCAATTTTTCTTTCCAACTCGAATGGCTTCTCTAATGTATCTGGTTCACAAATGCGAACTTCATGTTGGATGTTATACTTTAAAGTGTTGATCAACGATTGTCATTGATGTCAACCCAAGCAGCACCAGGGGCTAACCCAATACTTCATGGAAATTTTTACCTACCAAATTACTATATTCTAGTTCAAGAATTCTTTTGATGGTTTCTACTTGTCAAGATGTTTTCATTTATATATGGCACGCCACATAATTCTTCAAGGTTTGAGAGATATTCATGTTTGAATTTTGTACCCCCAGTTAGTGGGCTAAAACCCCATGGAGTTGTGTAATGGGTCATTGAAAAGGTCATAATTAATATTTTTTAAGCTCCTAAAATCCCTTCCACATTCACTTGTTTAAGCCCCTCTCAACCTAAGCATTTATATAAATTGCGATCCTCATATCCTCCTCATGTAAGGGATTTCGTTATCTGAAACAGGTCATCGTGGAATTTTCGCTCTAAATTTTTATCTATGAAGGTTTAGAAGCTGAAATATTTACGAGGAGAAGTAGAAATCTTGAGGAAGCTTCTGTGAAAATTTCAGATCAAGGTGCACAATATTTTCAGAGAAATGATCTGTGGAAGCTAGTGTTTTTACAGGCTCTTGAAATTTATCTCAAAGAAGTGACCTTGGGAAAATATTCATAACTCTCTCTCTGAGTATAGGATTGGAATTCCATGAAAATTGGTAGATGTTGCATAGTATTTTGTTTTCTCTCTATCAATTTCAGAGCCAAATGAAGAAACAATGACATATGGAACGTCGTACAAGTTTGCTCTGTTGAAACAATCCATAATTAGGGCATTTTGAGAGGTCCGATATAAATCTCCTTTGAAGAATCCAAATTGGGTTAGACCTATGGGATTGGAAAGATGACTCAAAGGACTACTATAGTACTGAAAATAAGATATTGGGGATCTGAAATAACAGATATACACCAGATTCAATATCGAGCTCCTAGAAGGCAAAGAAAAATCTAGATCATGTGTTGTCAAGGGCTACAAAGGACTAGCCTTTATAGGGAAGAAAATAAAATCAAGGTGCAACGGAGGCTAGCATGACAAGAGTAGAAAGCAAGGTGCATAACAGCAGCAAGAAGTTCATCACATGAAGTCTTCAAGTGGGCAGTACTGCATAAAATCATTGTAAAGGTATCATTGTACTAAGTCATTGTAAATACATTATTTTGAAAATTGTGCTAGTGTCTATATGCCAATATTTGAAGAGGTAGTGTTGGGAGGTCTAGGATCATCAGTAGTGGTTGTGTCAAATTCGAGGTTATGGTCTACTATATCTTCTTCTTCTACATCATTTTATATCATTGTAAAGTGGACCATTTTCCCTGGTACGGGAGTCCATTCTTCTTTTATTCTTCTACAGGATGGTAGGGTGGTGCTAGGGTGAGTTTTTTAAAAAAATTCCCGGATTACCCACATTCCTAGGGTGAGTTGTAGCTCATTGGGTGTTGGGGCATCTGTTCAGTTGACTACTGAAAAATCTTCGGCGTTGGAGCATCCATCCACTGGGAGATGGAGAAGAATGCTTTTCTAGATTCTATGAAGTTGGAGCTTTATTTTCAATTGGAGTTGAATATTAAATAATTATTAGAGAATAATTAGGTGGTTTTTGTCCTAGAGTGGGTTTCCACCTTAAAAACTGTGTGCATTTTTGTTCCTCTTGTTTGTTGTTATCATTGTACAAACACTGATAATAATTGAATATTAACTAATGCTCTAATTGAAAGGAATACTGAGTCACCCCCCGCTCTCAGTATTTCCATCAATTGGTATCAGAGCTTGGTTCCTTCAATAGCAGTTTAATAGCTGGAAGGAGGTCATCGAGCATACCAAGAATGGTGTACCTCTATTCAATGAAAATAATTATGCACTCTGGGAAGGAAGAATGGAGGTCTATCTCTTGGCACAAGGTTACGAAGTATGGGACACTGTTCAAAATGGATTTACATCAACCACATATGAACAAGGTAAGAATAATTTGGTAAATGATGCAAAAGCAAATAATATTATTATCAACGGACTTATTGAATCTGCTTATCATAAGGTGTTGGGTTGTAAAACCCCAAAAATTTATGGGACAAGCTTGAGAATATATATGCAGGTGACTCAAATGTCAAAGAAGCAAAGCATCAAATCTATAGAGAAAAATTTGAGCAATTTAGAATGAAAGAAGATTGCAACATTGTTGCATACTTTCAATACGTTGATGAAATAACAAATACTCTGGAAAGATTGGGAGAGCCAGTTGACGAGAAGACTATTATAAGGAATATTCTTAGAATGTTACTAGGGAGATTCAACCCAAAGGTATCGGTCTTAGAATACAATGAAAATCTGGACAAACTCAGCAAAGAGTAATTACATGGAGTTCTCATAGCATATGAAATGAGACTTGATGACGAAGAGGGTACTTCAAATCTAGAAACTGCGTCCATTGCATCTAAGAAAACCAATAAGGACAAACAAACTTCAATTGAAATGACATACACCTGTAAGTGTGAAGAAAAGGGAGATGATAGAGAAGGTCTTTCAGATGAAGAATATGCTTACTTTACGAGAAAACTAAAAACTCGTACGGGAAAATTCAAAGGTAAACCTCCATTAATATGTTTCAGTTGTGGTGAGGTTGGGTATTTCACAGCAAAATGCATGAATTAAAGTGATGGAAAATCACAAGGAAAGAAAGTATTTAAGAAATTCAACAAGCAAGGAAAATAGAAAGGATCCAAATGGAACTTTCTCTCTAAAGAAGATAGCTCATCATCCAATGAAGAAAGTGACAGCAAAGAAGAAGCTAATAAGAGAGTAATGTTTATGGCGAAGCACAATAAACAAGAGGTATCAAAAAATGAATAATAATTTTATAAGGAAGCAATCAGGCTTATAAGATATCTCAAGGCGGAGAAGATTCATTCCAATACTCTTGAAGAACAAGTTCAAGGTCTCAAAATTTAAGTTGAAGAACACAAATGCATTGAAGAGCTGATTGGTGGTGTATCCATCTGTGTTAGATGTTCTCCCCTTCATGAAGAATGTAGGTGTACTCATAGGTGTACTCACTTCAAAAGAAGTTGGAAGAAAGCAAACAAGAAAGGGAAGAATTAGAAGTCGAAGTAGTCTCGCTGCGGGAGGAAGTGAAGAAAGGAAAAACTATCCAAAACTATGCCAACAGCTCAAGGGCATTGGAAGAACTCATCAACAATAAATGATCTTACAACAACAGAACTAGCATTGGTTACAAAGAAGAAGAAGCGGGACCTTCTACAACAAAATACAATGAACCTATGAGATCTGACATGCATTTAGACTTCATTGGAGAAGATTCGCAAGAACAACCTTGGAAGACAATTCCTTGACGAAAATTTCCATCCAAGCACTAACATATTTTTTATGGCTACTATTATTCATGTGGAAAATTTGGTCGTAAAGCTATAGAATGTCACACGTACCCTAGGAACGAATACAGTTCTATGAGATTTGTCAAATATAATCCTCCTAGGGCTTAGCGAAACATCAATAGATTTGAACATTTAAAAAATAATATTGAATGTTACAAATGTTAAAACTTTGGACACATAGCCAAAGACTGCAGACTTGAAAATCCTCCAAAAGAATATTTGAAGCCACAGAACGAATGAACATGGAAGAAGAATAAGACAGATAATTGTGCTCTCGCTCTCAAGGCTCAAAACAAAAAATATGTGTGGTATGTTGATAGCGGTTTCTCAACGCATATGACTAGAGATACAAATAAATTTGTATCTCTGAAAGAGAGGAGGGATGGAACCATGTTCTTTGGAAATGATGGATCTTCAAATGTTATAGGATCAGGTACTGTCACTCTCGGAAGAAAATATGCTCTAGCCAAGAATTTTCTATTGGTTGAAAACACGAATCAGAATCTGCTGAGTGTTGGACAAATGTGTGATCAACGACACACAATACTATTCAACTCCACAAAATGTGAAATTAGGAAAGGCGTGTATGGTGAAATTGTGGCTACAGCAAGTCGAGCTCCAAACAACATATATGTTCTGGATAAAGCAACTAAAGCATGTCTAATAGCTAAAGATAATGATATAATATTTGGTAGCAATGATGATCGACTAACTAAGAAGTTTGCTACAAATATGCAAAGTTATTTTGACATGTCTTTACTTGGTGAGCTGACATACTTCTTAGGGCTTCAAATATCTCAGCAAGAGAAAGGAATATTTATACGTCAAGCCAAGTACTCCAATGGTAACAGGTTGCAAATTGAGCATAGACGACTCATCTAAGGATGTTGATCAAAGGTTGTAAAGATTTATGATTGGTAGTCTTCTATATGTAACAACCTCCCAGCCAGATGTTATGCAAGTATATGGACAAGTACCAAGATTCCAAGAAGCACCAAAAGAATCACATATTATTTCCATCAAAATAATTCTTCGATAGCTAAAGGGAACAACAGAATATGGCCTGTGGTATCCCAAGGGTAACAATCTCATTATTTATTACTTTACATATGCAGATTGGGCACGAAGTGTTGATGATCGTGAGAGTACTCATGAAGCATTGGAATATATTCATCGAAATCTTGGGATTCTCTCAAGTTCTCATTATATTTTCCTTATTTAGAATATAAAGGGGGAGTGGAAGTGTGTACAGGTACGTAGGATGGATGTGTGTCGAGGGGAGTTACCCTTTGCCATTAATATCAAAGGGGGAGAGAATGTTGTAGGAAGAGGTGTCATGATCACATGGGGAGTACTTGTGTTGCCATCAATGCCAAAGGGGGAGATTGTTGATTAGCAGTTGTCATTGATGTCAACCAAAGTAGCACTAGGGGTTAACCCAATATTTCATGGAAATTTTAACCTACCAAATTCCTATATTCTGGTTCTAGAACTATTTTTATGGTTTCTACTTGTCAATATGTTTCCGTTGATATATGGCACGCAATGTGATTCTTCACGGTTTGATACATATTCATGTTTGAAGTTTGTACCCCCAGTTAGTGGGCTAAAACCCCATGGGGTTGTGGCATGGGTCATTGAACATTCATAATTAATATTTTTTAAGCTCCTAAAATCCCTCCCACATTCACTTGTTGAAGCCCATCTCAACCTAAGCATTTATATAGATTGTGATCCTCATATCCTCCTCATGTAAGGGATTTTGTTATCTGAAACAGGTCATCGTGGATTTTTCTCTCTAACATTTTTTATACGAAGGTATAGAGGCTGAAATTTTTATGAGAAGAATATGAAATCTTTAGGAAGCTACTGTGAAAATTTCAAATCAAGCTGTGCAATATTTCTGGAGATATGATCTATGGAAGTCAGTGTTTTTGCAAGTTCCTAAAATTTATCTCAAAGAAGTGACCTTGGGAAAATCATCATAACTCTCTCTCTGAGTATCAGATTTGAATTCCATAAAATTTTATAGATAGTGCACAGTTGGTAGTTTTTTCTCTATCAATTTCAGAGCCAAATGAAAAAACATTGAGACGTGGAATGCTGTAAAAGTTCACTCTACTGAAACAATCCATAATTAGGGCATTGTGAGAGAATGGGTATAATTCTCTCTTGAAGAATCAAAATTGGGTTAGACCTATGGCATTGGAAAGATGACTCAGAGGACTAATACAACACCAAATATCAGATATTAATGATCTAAGATAACAGAGATACACCATATTCAATATCGAGCTCCTAGAAGGCAAAGAAAAAGATAGATCATGTGTTGTCAAGGGTTGCAAAGGACCAAACTTTCTATGGAAGCAAAGCAAAGCAAGGTGCAGCAGAGGGTAGCATAAGAATAGAAGCAACCAAGGTGCATAACAGCAGCAATAATTTCATCACATGATGTCTTCTAGTGGGCAACACTTCATACAATCATTGTAAAGGTATCATTGTAAATACATTATTGTAAAAATTGTACTAGTGTCTATCTGCTAAGAGCTAAAGAGATAGTGTTGGGAGGTCTAGGATCATCATTAGGTGGTTGTGTCAAAGTTGGGGTTATGGTCTAGTGTATCTTCTTCTTCTACATCATTCTATATCATTGTAAAGTGGACCATTTTCCCTCGTACGGGAGTCCATTCTTCTTTTATTCTTCTATAGGGTGGTTGGGTGGTGCTAGGGTGAGTTGTAGCTCATTGGGTGTTGGGGCATCCATTCAGTTGACTACTAAAGAATCTCAGGTGTTGGAGCATCGATCCAGTGGGAGCTGGAGAAGAATGATTTTCTAAATTCTAGGAAGTTGGAGCTTTATTTTTCAATTGGAGTTGAATATTAAAGAATTATTACAAAAGCATTAGGTGGTTTTTGTCCCGGAGTGGGTTTCCACCTTAAAAACTGTGTGCATTTTTGTTCCTCTTGTTTGCAGCTATCATTTTACAAAAATTGATAATAATTAAAGATTAACTAATGCTCTAATTGAAAGGAATATTGATTCACCCCCCTCTCAGTATTTCCAACAAAATGTCCCTATGAAGGCATCAATATTGTGCTCCTATGGAATATCAGTTACCCTTATATTCAATTTTTGGAAGTCCTCAATGTGCTCCACTACTAAACCCTTTTTTTGAGATTTATCAATTGGCTAAAGAAGGTGTTTCTCCTTGTATCCTCATAATGTGTTATCATTTCCTCTGTAAAAATTGACCAAGTGACAATTTATTTACAGGAGAAAAGCCATTTATAACATGCAAATGTATTTTTTTCTAAACGTAAATTTGAAATGCGTACCTTTTGTGTGTTTTTCACATTATTGAGGTCAAAATATTGCTCCATCTGTAGTATCCATGTTACATGATCCTTGCCATCAAACTTCCTCATATCCATCTTTGGAATATGGTGGTTCCTTAATCCAACATTAGAGTTTATGAAATCACGATTAAAATTTATTTTGTTCTCATCATGAGTTTCCTCTACTATATTTTCACCATTAGGAAACATTTATTGCATCAAATTTTCCAAACCTTCGATGTCTACTTTTAGATCATTCTTCATGTTTTCCATTTTTCGTCGATCTTAGCTTCCATATCATGCATCTTAGCTTCCATGCCAACTTCCATGCCATCCATATTAGCTTTAAAACCATTCATATTAGCTTCCACACCTTTCTTCAAACCATCCATATTAGTTTCCATGCCTTTCTTCAAAACTTCCATTTCATTTTTTTGTTGCTCTTTGTGATAGTGAAATTTGGTGCACTTGCTCTTGGAATTTTGATATCTCATGTTGCATTTCTTCGTCTTCATGAGTCATAGTAGAGCCTTCTGAAGGCTAAATGAGTGTTGAATTCTTTTTAGGAGGTAGTTTAGAACCCAATACTGATATCTAAGCTCAATAGGCCTTTGGAATCACCTAGAACTGATTTTTGGAGCAAGACTTATGAAATTTGAAAAAAATTAACACCTTTTTCTTGATTTTGAGGAGCTCGATATTCAAACTGAATTATCTCTGTGATTTCATATTTTCAATATCTAAAATTTGGCTCTGAATTACCCCTCTGGATCTTCCTTCAAATTCCACATGCGTGACCTGATTTAGATTATTTAAGACAAAGTTATGCCCAATCTCCTACGATGACCTAATTATGGACTAGTTCAGTAGAGCAAACTTGTACGACTTCCCACATGTCACTGTTTCCTCCTTCGGCTCTGAAATTGATATAAAAAAAACTACAGCCCATTTACGTGTGGAAACTTTTTATAGAATCCCAATCTATTTCTCAGAGAGATAGTTATGATGTTTTTCCCATGGTTACCTTTTTGAGATGAAATTCGAGATCCTGAAACAATCCTAACTTCCACAAATCATATCTCCAAAAACATTGCGAACCAAGATCTGAAATTTTTACAAGAAGTTCCTTAGGCTTTTATCTCCTCTCTGTGAAAATTTCAACTTCTAAACCCTTGTAGAAAACTAAGTTATAGTGAAAATTCCGCGATGACATATTTAGGGTTAAATTGAGGAGCATGCAAAAAGCCCTAACTTCCATAGATCATATCTCTGAAATTATTGCGAACTAAGCTCTGAAACTATGTGAAGATGTTCCTCAAGATCTTTTCTTCGCACTCTAAAAATTTCAACTTCTGAACCTTTGTAGAAAAAATGTTTTAGCGAAAATGCCACAATGACCTATTTGGAGCAATGAAACCCTAGAATCCAAAGCTCTAATACCAAATGTTATAAAACCAGCTCCAATAATAGAAGAAAAGAGAGGTCAACACCTTAGAAATTAGCCACTTCGAGTGGGCAACCTCCAATACATTACATAAACCATAAAATTCTTGGATGATACAAATGACAAAACCTCCTCTCTACATATAAGCGTCCATGGGTCCACAAGGTAATCCTAGTGGGGCCACAATGTAATCCTAGCTGACCTAACAATAATAATCTAAGGGTACAATAATAACAATATGGGGGTTATAGGGGTAAAAAAATAACAATAAGGTGGTTACACTAACAACAATAAGGGACTATACTAGTAATATAAGGACCTAACATATATATATATATATATATATATATATATATACACACCATGTGTGGTTGTATGTGTTGTGTTGTACACTGGGTGTAGGTGTATGTGTGGTGTTGTACACCAGGTGTAGGTGTATGTTTTTTGTTGTACATCACGTGTAGGTGTATTTGTTCTACAATGTGATCAGACACACATGTATGGAACTTTCTAGGCCATTTTTTATATTCATGATTGAGTTATTTTAGCCCTGGCTGCCCTCATTGTTGATATTGAGGATTGAGTCAGTTTAGTCTAAGGATACCGTTGTTTCTATTGAGGGTTGATGAAACTTAATGTTACACAACATTTTGTCACTGTCCCTACAATCCCTCGTCCCTTACATTGGAGGACTATTACCATGACCTGTGAATAGTAAAATGTCCTAAAAACACCTTGATGTTATCCTTATGTGTAAGGACAAGAATTCTCCTGAAGAACATATCCTCTAGTAAAACCCTAAAAATCGATGTTTTGGCATTGACTCGGGTAGCCAGTTCATCCCTCGTGCCAATGGGGAAAATAATCACTAGTGGGTGCGCCATCTGGTTCTTTGTCCCTGTCACTACTCGCGCAAAGCCTATTAAGGAATGGTTTTTTAACAATAGAAGGTGGAAGTTTCATTCTAAAAACATCAAAACAGATCATCAAAAGAGGTTGGTTTGTTTGGCTCTGGATGTCCCTGTTTAGGAAGTGGTTTTCCACCTCTCATGGAACATTCCTAAGAGATAGGACTCTCCCCCATGATTATAGGGAGCCTAACCTCTCCTTATCCCTCTATAAAAGCCTGCCCTCTCCATTTGCTAGCTAGCAAAACTTTTGGGAAGGAAATTATAGCTGAGTGACAATCAAGAGCAGAGCTAAGGACAACCCTATGAGAAACAGAGTTTTTTCAAATCCCTGATGAGCTTTGTGAGACACGCCCCACTAGAACCCTGAGAAGGAATATCATGATGTCAGAGTAATGGTTGTAATCATTTCTCTTGTATCTTAATATACATGACTATTCTATTGGCTCCATTATTGTGTTTTTCCATTACATAATGCAATTTCATTTGTTCCTCTCTGACTGATCAATAGCTATAAAGTCTGGAATATTATGTTGCATGTTATCTCTCTTCTTTGCATGTATATAGGTATCTAGATGTAGCGAGCTCACGGATCGTGACCTATCCAGCTAGGAATAGAAGTGTCACTTCTTCTTCGATAACAATAGTGAAGGAATCACGATAAGCGATCTATCATGATTCTATATTTTGTAACTAGGAACCGATAGCTTTTAGTGTTTCGATTATTTTTAGACCCACTCTAGGGCTAGTGGGATCACCTCTGTCCACATAGGGGACTTACCTCTACAACACTTAGTATCTATATACCCTCGTTGTTGATATTGAGGGAGGAGGTGGTTTCGTCTCTAGATTCACTTGCTTGTTAAGAAGAAGGTATTAAGTGCTTGTCGAGTTTGGAAACCAATTTAGTGTGTCTATGGAAAGGATAAAGAGAAAATTCAGAAGCAGGGAACCATTTGAAAGATAAGTATCAATAATTTATTTCAGTTTTGATTATGCATGTGATATATGATTCTAATCTATGATGATTACATGTGATTTATGATTTTGATCTATGATGGTTGTGTCTTGAGCTAACTTGATGTGATATGTTATACATGATGATTTGATCGAAGAGCTAGTTTGAATTGTTATGAGAGGACGTAAATAGGATTGAAAGTATATCTTGTTGATGAGCTACTAGTGAGGTACGAATAGATTTTATTTTAATGTACTTTTAATCTAATGGAAACCATGTTCTTGGTACATGAAAGCATGAAAAATATCAGGTTGGGGTGATTAAAACTCACAAAAATAATTAGTAGCAGAAAAAGGAATTGCAACGGGAACCAATATGTTGGTAAAGCACTTCAGAGGTAAGGCCATTCTGGGACACTGGTAACCATTAGTGTCCATTAATTTGAATGAGCATTCTATGACTTGTATAATGGTTTTTGGGTAGATATATGCCTTATTATTTGGACCTTTCAATTTTATTAAACCTTTCCAGTGGATGGATCGCCTAGGATAGGGGATTATGGTGAACTTGGAAGGTGAGTGACTACAGAGAAGGGGGTGCCGAATTTCCAGAGGGACATTGTAGCGGAGAAGGGAAGTTTTGGGAATGAAATTTTTTTCATTACCATTTCCAAATGAAATCAGATGCACATGGGGAGTGTTCCCTAAAACAATGTGTCAAAAACAGTTCACTAAGGGAAGATGTCATGCAAGGATCATAGCACTAGACATTTGATGTAGTTTTGACTTTGACAAAGTGGATTCTAGACTTCTCGAGAAAGATGTGAATCCTAGTATTACTTTGAGGGTGGATTTTTGAGCCTATGGACTACCTTGTTGGAGATGAGGTAGTTGTATCCTTTTATTTTCTGGTTGAGAAAATGTGCATATGTGTATATTATTGTAAATACTATATCGATTTAGATTTATAAATCTACATAAATAGTATGGTTATTTGTTGGTTGAAGAAAATGTGCATAAGTATATGTGGTTTTTATTGTAAATACTATAATGGGTTGTGTTATAAAGCTCTAGTTAATGGTACGTTTGTCATGTTTTTATTAGGATGTTCATTGTAAATATTGCATCGAATTGGGTTATAAATCTCCAAAACTAGTATGTTTTATATTTTTAGCTGTTTTGTTGGTCATATGTGCCATTGAACGATGAGGATGGTATTCCCCTAAGGGGGAGGGTGTTTATAAAAACCCCTCATTAAAATTTCATGCAATCAAGTTAATAAAGGAAAAAAATAAGACCAAGGTCATGGGACACATATTTCAAGCTTAATGTTGGGAAAAATATCCTAGTAGGAATCACTTTTTTGTTTATGGCTAAGGGGAAATTGACAAAGCCAATTGAAAAGGCTTTTGGAAAGGGAAAAAATGTATTTGAGCATTTTTATTTATGAAAATAAAGGAAATTAGGGATCAAAGGGGGGTGAAAGGTCACAACTTGCATCTGAAGAGGAAATTGAAGGAAAATAGAGGAAAATGTAGAAATTAGAGGCATCAATGATAAAAAGGGATTTTGAGTATCATTTTATTATGTTTTTTCAATTTTTTTTTGGAATTAGTCTCGGAGAGGAGAAGAGAACAAAGAGGAGAAAGGAAATAAATCAAGTAAAGGAAAGGCAAGGAAAACAAATGAAATAAAGGATCAAGAAATGAACGGTTAGATCAAGTGGCTTTAATAGGAATACTTTCGAGTGAACAAGCCGCATGCATGATTTGTAGATGGTTTTTGCATGCATGATATATGAAAGTGTATATTTGGTTAATTTTTTGTTGGTGGCATGGATTTTTCTAGGTTTTGACAATGGTTTTAGCCTTGCCTTTCCATTTTTTGGATAGCCATGGTGTGATGGGATTCATTCTTCGTTTAGATTTTCATTTTTTAAAGGTTTTTTTATCTTGGTAAGGTGGTCTTAGGAAAATAAAAACGGTTGTGGGAAGCCCTCAATATGTTGGTGGAGAAAAGAAAATTTCTCAAGGGATGGTGAAGGAATTCTAAGACATCCAATCTCGATTTGGTTTTCTTATCTCAGGACTAGTTTTGGTGAGATCAGGGTATGGTGAGGGTGGAGGTGGTTTAATGTAATCTAAGCCCAATCTCGTACGATGACCTAATTATAGACTGGTTCAGTAGAGAAAACTTGTACTACTTCCCACATGTCACTGTTTCCTCCTTCGGCTCTGAAATTGATATAAAAAAACTACAATCCATGTACGCACAACCACATTCTGGAAATCTCAATCTGATTCTCAAAGCTGGTAAGAGCTATCCTACGAACCAATTTCAAACTTTGGGAGGCTAAAATAATAGAGATACAGATAGTTTCAAGTTCAACGTTATCAACAAGCTCAAAATCAAGCTCTAAAAGGTGTGTATTTTTCGATTTGCATAATTTTTGTTTGAAATAAAAAATTCGAAGTGATTCAAAGGAAATAGTGAGCCATAGATATCATTGATTTTTTCAAAAAATTCCTCCCAAATAAAAAATATTCTACACCCATTAGGCCTCCAGAAAATCTCTATATTACACATGAAGAGGAAGAAATGCAACAAGATATATACAAAATACGAGGATGATGTCCAACAAATTTGACTCTCGCAAAGAGAAAAAGAAAGATGAAATAGAAGGGTTTATGGATGGTTTAAAAATAGAAATGAAAGGTATCAGTGAACGACATACAAAAGAAAAAATGAAAGCATGGTATTTTTTGAAGGATTTATTATTTTTTCCTATATATAGTATTCTAGGTGATTATTCTAGTTTGAGAATTCATAGATATAGAATGTAGGTTAACATTCAATAAAAAAAACATGTAATTAACTATTAAAATCAATAATTGTTTGTAAGTATCACCCATTTAATCATATATATGTAAAAAATAGGCAAATTTTCAATGCAATTGGTGAATATTTTTTTCAGGAAAAATGTCCCAAAAAAAAGCCAATTTGTAAAATTTTGCCCCAAAATTTTTTCCCTAAATGAAAGGTGACATGGAAGGTTTAAAAACAGAAATAAATTGTGACATAAATGGTTTAAAATAATACATGTAAGATTTGAAGGAAGGTTTGACAAAGTTTTCTAGAAGAAATTCTCCCTAATAGTGACAAGGAATTCCATGAAAATAAGGATGAGGACAAAAGGAAAATGAATTATGATTTTAGAGACTCTTAAGTATGAAGATGAACAACTATTCCAAAGATCGATATGGGTAAGTTTGATGGAAAGGGATATAATAACATAGATAATATAAATGGAGCAATTCTTTGATCTGCATGATGTGCCACACACACAAAAGGTACACATTGTATCTTTATATTTACAACCCAATCGGTTGCATCGTATCGATATATTATTTTCTCATAAATAAATTATCACTTAGAAAATTTTTTATGGAGTAACTAATTTCAAATTATTAGGATATAAAGAACAATACCTTTGTTATCCAATTGATCAATCTCATGAAAAAGGCTTTTATGGAGAAGAATCTTAAGGGCTTCTAAAGATTTAATATCAAGGTACCTAATATTATAGAGTAGAATATTATTGATTTCTTCATTGGGATTTAAAGGATAATAGCAAAAATGGAAGTTCACCTTTGGGAACCTAATTCATTGGAAAATGCATTTAAGGTGGCAAGAAAATTTGAAAGAAAATTTATAGCAACAAGGAGGTCTACCATTTACATCTATAAATATGGAAGTGTTGCTACTCCTAGCCTCCCACAACCTACAAGGTTGACACCATAAAAATTGGATGAAAAAGAGAAAGAGGGCTTTGTTACAGTTTTGATAGAAAATATACTATAGTTCATAAGTGTGTTGAGAATAAATTATTTTACATAGATTGTGAAGAGGTGGAAGAAAAGGAAGAAGAAATATCAAAAGAAGAGGATATACATAGGAACCAACCCTAGAGAAAGAATTATCTTGTAATGTATTGGAAAGAATTACCTCTCCTCAAACTCTCAATATATAAGGATATATCAAGAGGAAATATGTAATTTTGCTCATTGAATCAGGTAGTACCCATAATTTTATTCATGTAAGATATCCAAGGAATCAAATTTCTTTTTTTATCGAGCTCAAAAGTGTTAATTGATGGTTGCAAATCGAGGAACTAAAAATTTCTTAGGTGATCTAGGTATATATTGGTGGTGAACTAGCTATTTCACTTTGACCCCCACCATTGTTTCTTTTGGTTTCCTTAACTATAGAACAATTTACTATTCTTGGAAGTTTTTTAGGTCCTCAACTTCTCAGGTCGTTTTCAAGCCCTAAATGACGTTTTTTTTTAAACAAGAAAATAAGCACCTTTGGCTCATGTTTATTATTGAAAATTATATCCCTTGGATATATATTACTAAATAGGTATAATATACGCCAAAAAAAATGTCGTATTCCAAAGCTACGACCGTGAAAAGTTGATGTACTAATTTACCCCAACGGAGCACATAGACTTTTAGAATTTCATCTCCTAGGGTTATGTTTTTGGATTTTTATGGTTTTACATTGTTTCTCAATAATAAATAGGCCTTTGAGCCTCATTTTAAAACATTTCATAAGGCATGAGCCATCACATCTCTTCTAAGAGATAACATACCATCAATTGAGCTAGTTTGTTTCCATTATGCATGTAAATAGTTTTCGGTACTTCTTTTATTAATCAAATTGAAGGTATGTTTTCATTTTATATTTATGTTTCTATTTATATATGTATTTAATTTTGTTCCTTCATAACTTTGAATCATTGGTATCGAGTGGTCTTCTCTTTCTCTATTTTTTTGTGCATATCCCTAATGTGGTTGGGATACTAAAGAGTTAGGGCTTGAATAGGTTGAATCTTTGCAGACCAAACTCACCGAAACATGATGGAATCCCATGGAAGAAAAAAATAAATATGATGGAGGAGGAGATCCTTCTAAAATATTTCTCGAAAGAATCCCTCGAGTGACAAAGGAACACGGTGATGGACATTTTTTCCTAGATCCTTCGTACGGCTTCCCACAAGTGACACATCTTCATCCAATAGCCACCCATCGAGGCACCAATCCCTTTAAGGTACAATTAAACTTTGAAATTCCCATATTTAAAGGCCATATAGATGAAAATTTCATAAATAAATGGTTAAATCTATTGGAAGGATATTTTTTCGGTTGATGATTTTTCCAATATGGAAAATATTCATTTTTCACTCCTCAAAGTCACCCCCTACGTCAAGGAGTCGATGGGAAACCTATTGTGATAAGAAGGACGAGAGGAACCCTCTTATTTTTCAGTTGGGAAACCACTTGGAATTCCTTCTTAAGATTCCATCAAAGAACTGTATCACCCTTTTGGCAGCTATGAGGATAAGTACATAAATTGGACCACGGTGCAACAGGGAAGCGATCAAAATGTGTTAGAGTACACAAATATTTTTCCTACCCTCCACAAAAATTTGTGTGTCGAGGATTCTAAGAGGAATCTAGAACTCAAGTACCATGAATATATACACAAATAAATCTAGTATGATATGGATATCCTCCACATCTCCTCGCTTGGAATCCCCTATCTATATATTGTAAATATCTAGAAAAAATATCAATAGAAGAAGTGAGACTTTGGATCTACAAATGTGAAGCAAGGGAAAGGCACCGCCAAACCGCAGCATAAAGGAAAAATCCAAGGTGGGATAACCGAGGACAACATGTCGAATTTTCAAGAAAATAACAACACCATGAATATGAAGAAGGACACGGGAAAGTGGTGTGAGTTCCATAAGAGCCCCACTCACAACACAAGTGAGTGTCGATCCAGGCAGTCACTAGTGGTCGAGCTTAAGGATTTCGAGTTATATGCATGTTCCAACCACGAGTTATAACTTAATAAGGGGAATGACAAAAGGAAGAAAATTATTAACGTGGAGCCTATAATCCATATTTCCTACCAATATCTAAAATATTGAGCACTGAATATCCATGGGACATGGAGCATCTCCTCCACTCACATATGTGAGTGAAGGTGTATCCTCTACGAGTTCGTTATTGAAAGTGGGAGCCAAAAACAAACCTTACCTAAGAATATTTCATTAGGAATTTGGGCCTACCAACCACGCCACACATGCGGCCATACACTATCGGGTGGCCTCACCAAGGACGAGATCTCCATGTCGACCCAACAATGTCGCCCTCCCTAAAACATCAAGCCCTTCACAAATTAGGTACTATGTGATGTTACTCCTATTGAAGTTTGTGATTTATTAATAGGCCATCCATTATTTTGGAAATTTCACGCTATGTATGAGTGTAGGAATTGAAATTATATTATATCTTTGGGAAACAAGTTATACAGTATACCAAAGGTAGCCCCATTTGCTCCCATATCTTTGATCTCTACTACGAAATGTTGTAAGATCATCTGCGAGGCCCAGGAAATTTTTATTCCTTTTTATTTTAGATCAAATTAAGGGGAAGACCATGGCCACATCCATGGCCCACGGGGGAAAGTTTCCTACACACAACAAAAGTAGGGTGATAAAGTTGTGGAAGAATACAAGGACATTTTCTCCCTCACCCACAAAGGGTACCCTTACACTTTTAGGTCAAAGAATTTGATCGATATGAATATTAGAGCACCTCTAACCAATGGTACAATATATCATCAATCCATTCTGAAAAGTGGAGAGATCAAGTGGCGATTGAGGAGCCACTACAAAAAGGGCACATATAACCAAGGTCTTCACCTTGTGAGAGCTCAATTATACTTGTACAAAAGAAGCACAATACCTGGAGGCTCTACATTGATTATCGATATCTGAAAAAAAATCACTTTCGGGAATAGGCATCCAATCACATGGATTGATGAACTTCTTCACCTACTCAAGGGGGGATAATTATTTCAACAAGATTGTTTTAAAGTCTACCTATCACCATGTTCCTTTACAGACAATAGATGTATGGAATTCGACCTTCATATCCACGGAAGGCCTTTTTGAATGGTTATTCATGCCCTTAAGGTTGAAAAAATGGCCACCGTTTATTTTTATGAGGTTGATGGATGACATCTTATGGCCCTTCACTAACTCGTTTTTTCGGTTTTTTATCTCAATGACATTCTCATCTTTAGCAAGAGCTCGGGAAGGGCACTTGAAACACATTCCCTACATCCTTTAAACCTTGCATTAGAAAAAAAAGCTGTGTGCCAACTTAGATAAATTCACCTTTGGCATGATGTAGGTCCAATATTTGGATTACATCATAGATGAGAAAAGGAATGCATGTGGATCTAGCTAAGATCCAAGTAATTCATGATTGGCCAACCCCATCCACTCTAACAGAGCTTTGCAACATTTTGGGCTTTGAA
The DNA here is from genome assembly GCA_034641835.2 of Pinus albicaulis. Classification (NCBI taxonomy): domain Eukaryota; kingdom Viridiplantae; phylum Streptophyta; class Pinopsida; order Pinales; family Pinaceae; genus Pinus; species Pinus albicaulis. The sequence continues at coordinate 699,013,161 of CM076583.1, read as the reverse complement.
AATTTTTTACTTTGGAGGTTCATGTTGGGATTCTCCCATACCACTTGGTATTTGAGTCATATTACCAAGGTCGGAGTGAAAGAAAAAAATTTCTTGGTGCGAGTCCCAATAAAAGGCATACATTCAGATGAAGCGAGCACCTACTGCTCTGTGCAGTTTACCCACATTTCCATTCCTACAACAACCATTTGAAAATTGAGATAAATGCCTATGGCTATGATATTGGTGCATTCCTCACCCAACACGAGCATCAGATGGCCTATCATAGTGACACACTTTAGGATACAATGCGGAAGTATCCCACCTATGATAAAGATATGTATTCTATCATGCGAGGTTTTTCGACAATAGAAACATTGCATTCTTGAGAAGGAGACGGTCATCCACACTGATCATCGACCTATTTAGTTTATAAAAACACAAGGGAAGTTTTGAAACAATCGTCATTGGAAGTGGTATACATATTGTTAGTATGAATCTTATTTGCAAGTGTATGAAAAAAGACCCCTTTAGTTGTGCATAACAAATAGCCATAATAGAAAAGATAGATGCCAATATCTTTAGATCTACAATTAGGTGACTGAGATAAATGCTGAAAAAATATAGATCTATGCATTAAAATACATTAAGTAGTAAATAAAAACATGAGTTGCTTCATGCATCCAATAGACAAGACAAGAATGTGTTTAAAGAGATTTGTATTAATGGCACCTGGGAGGAGAACATAGAAGGATGTTACTGAGTCCTCCTCAATGGGATGGGTTCTTATAAGTCCTCAACACTTCAAATCTAAAATCCCTCTCTTGATGGTGTAGAAAAACCCCGAGAAAAAAAATGGAACTCAAAGGGAGCTCACAAGAAAAATGGTAGCAAAATATGACGGTGATGGTAGATCAAAGAGTCGGACCAAAAGTATAGATCCAAAGTGGTCTTTAGGCAACAAAAAAGGCAGTTGAATGAATGGAAAAAACCCTCTATTTATAACAAAATATTGAGTTAGTCTAGATATTGGTGCATAGTTAAAATATTATTAAATAAATCAAGATCCAACTTTTATGGAATATTTTATTATATTTGTTGGAGGGAAAACTAATTTGACTTGGGTCAAATCCCTTTATTTGTAATAAATAAATAAATAAATGATTTATTTATTATTTTAAGGATATGGTTGAGCAATAATAAAATAAATAATGATTTATTTAATTATTTATAAATGATTTAGTCATATTCAACAAGGAATATTATTTAAATAAGGTTTAAATAATTATTCCTAGAAAATAATAAGATAAATAATGATTTATCTAATTAATTTTCCATGTTTTGGGGTTCAAATATAACCAGGGGAATATTAAATTAAATTGTTTTTATGCTTGACAATAATTAGGTTTAGCTCTATATATAAAATATAATTTTTAATTAAATATATTAATTACCATACCTTTTTATATGTTATATTTGGTATGAAAATTAGAATAAAAAAATAACATAATCTAACTTATATACTAAATATAAATTTTCACATATAGAATGTAACTTTTTAGCTTTTACAATGCTTCTGAATGCATATATGGATTTAACACCTTAAAACCTTCTTGGGCAATCTAATTTTTAAAAAAATGTGTAAGAAAAAAGGTCATTTCTTATAAAGTAAAACTATTCCAAAAAAAAACTCCTTGTCAATCTAGTTTCTCTCTCATTCATATTTTAATATTCAAACAAAATTAATATAATAATCACAATTGGTAATTTATTTATAGATCTAGTGAGCAATGAAACCCAAAATGAAACATTCACACAATTAGGGTGGTTGTGCCCAAGAGAAAGGCTTATGTGGCCATGGGAGGACTTATTTTTTATAAAAAATTAAAAATAAAATAAAATAAATTTATATAATAATTAATTAAATAAATATACTCTTTCATTTTAGTATTTTCAATTAAAAATGATAAAGATTGAATTAAATAAAAAAAAAAAGAGAAAAAAGAAAAAAAAATCATATTAACAAAAAATTCATCCCCAAAACAAATTTACATAAAGAAATGACTTATTATTAATAATATACCTATTTTAATATAGGCAATATTAACTCTATATATATATATATATATATATATATATATATATATCTAGGAAATATTAACTATCAATTAATTTCCCCTTTTTAAATAGGCTACATTTAACCATCAGTCAATACCATGGGTTCTAGATAGGATGAGAAATTTGTATTTGTATAAAGTTAGTTTTATTTTATTTATTTTCAACTAGTTAAAATGTTTATATTACATCACAATAATTTTTTTATTTATTTTTATTTATTTATTTTTATGCTATTTGACTTTGTCAAAATGTTAAACATTACATTACAACCTCTTTATGCTTGAGAATAATTAAGTTTAGCTCTATATATAAAATATAATTTTTAATTAAATATATTAATTATCATATCTTTCTATATGTTATATTTGGTATGAAAATTAGAATAAAAAAAATGGCATAATCTAACTTATATACTAAATATAAATTTTCACATATAGAATGTAATTTTTTGGTATTTACAACACTTTTAAATGCATATATGGACTCAACACCTTAAAACCCTCTTGGGGCACTCTAATTTTGTAAAAAATGTGTAAGAAAAAAAGTCATTTCTTATAAGGTAAGACTATCCCAAAAAAAAGCTCCTTGTCAATCTAGTTTCTCTCTCATTTATATTTTAATATTCAAACAAAATTAATATAATAATCTCAGTTGGTAAGTAATTTATTTACAGATCTAGTGAGCAATGAAACCCAAGATGAAACATTCACACAATTAGGGTGGTTGTGCCCAAGGGAAGGGCTTATGTGGCCATGGGAGGTGCAATCCCCTTTGACTCATTAATTGGTAATTTGTTTTAGCTAATTAATATTTCTTTTAATGCAGTATTTGCTTTAACAAAAAAATGTTGCATACATATATATGTATTATTAAAATACATATGATGAATTACATTCAGTAGTTCTAAACCTCCTCTGTTCTAAAATCTCTCATGTGAATTCAGAAAAAAATTATTATTTTAATACACATTATAAATTATATTAAAATTTATTTATTTTTTTAAATTTAAAATAACTTTTTATAATAATTAATTACTTAAATAAATATACTCTTTCATCTTAGCATTTTTTATTTAAAATAATAAAGACTAAATTAAAAAAAAAATCATCCCAAAAACAAATTTACTTATTAATAATATACCTATGTTAATATAGGTAATATTAACTACCAATTAATAATATTCCTATATGATATATATGACATCAATTAACAATATATAATTAATATTCATTAATGGGAAACTATCTTATGTATTTAATATATTATATAAAAAATTAAGAAATCAAACATATAACCTAGAAAGTTGATTTTCAAGTTGAATATTATCAAACGTTCATTTTTAACTTTAACATATTTTAGAACGGAAAAACCCATCATAATTAAAGCCGAACATATGAGATGTTAACCGTAATCGAAGTTAAACATATGTATGATGGAAAGAGATTTTACGATTGACAGAAAATCAATGTTTTTTAAGCGATTACAATGAGAAGCGTTGAAATAGGCTTTAATGCCACAACAGTAACCTAAATAAATAACGGCAGGATTTTTACGATTAACAGAATATATTCTGTCAATATATTTTGACCAAGCACATTGAAAAGCGTTAGAAATACGCTAACCTAACGAAATAACCCGACTCAAATATCCCGTACACACCAAAATTCCAGTTTAATTTCCAAAAAGTAACCTAACGAAATAACCCGACTCAAATATCCCGCACACACCAAAATTCCAGTTTAATATACCAAAAGTAACCTAACGAAATAACCCGACTCAAATATCCCGTACACACCGAAAATCGGAGAGACTGGTCCACTGATAGGGCATGTTTTCTACCACTTCCTTCCATGAAGGGCGACCAGAGATGTCTTCCCACCATCTGCTGACATGCCTTCGCGACGAGATTAGGTCACCCTTATTGCAAACGGTCACCAGGTAATGTGTCCAGGGCAGATGCTGTACATCTGCCAAACTAAAAAAATCGCCTGCTAGGTACTTGCTGTTAGAAAGCCTTTCCTCATAAACATCAAGCAATTTCTTCAGCTCCGCAACACAGACTTCCACAGTGGCTTCATGTGTGGGGAGCCCATGGAATGGGTACATCATTACCTGACGGAAAATGTTGAAGATAAGGAAGTTGAATTTTCCTGCTTCCACTTCGCAGCATTGCTCCACCGATATCTGGTCTGTGGGAGAGTTTCCTAGGAGATGGGTGCCGTGCCCCTCGTATTTTTTGGCCAGATACTTGGGTAGGGCTCGAGGTACTGTTATTCAAATAAACTTCAAAATTACTAAAACATAATGTAGTCAGAAACACTATCTATGAGACTGAAAATTACATTATTAGAGAATAATAAAATAAGCTTAAATTTAGATAATATTGGTGAGTACGGGTGAATTACGTAATAAAGTGAGTTCCCCATCTTCAACCACACTCGGTACTTGCCCAGTTGGCTGCAGCAGAGTACAAAAATTACACAAGCAAAAAAAAGTGAGAAAGATTATATAAAAGTGAGTAGGCATTTACTTACTTACATTGATATCAAGATACTGCAGTTCCTTGTGAGCGCCTGTAAAATAGTCGACCAGGAAGAATTGGTATTCAAGTTGCATTTCTTTTAAACAGCAGATCACCATAGTGGTTTCTGTGCAGAATGGATGACCATATACCTTGATGGCCATTATTAATCTATATGTCCTTCTCTGTCTCTTACACACAAGACTTAATCTCTATCTCTGTGGCAGATAGAAACCTACAGAATTGAATGGTAAGAATAGTCGATAGCCCCCTACTCTTTTTATAGTGTGCAAATGGAGAAGTGTTCAGTTTTAGATTGGCATGACCATCCAGATAACATTTTAAAATTGATATTTAGCCGTTAATATGGTGATCTCTAAATTAATGTTAGCTATTTATAGATATTGAAGTGATCATTTTTTAATAATTTTTTAGAACATTATTAATAATAATTTGATCCTATAAATGCGGAAGATGATATGGAATTGTTATTATAAATACTAGTTATTTTAAGACAAATTGGGTTTGGTTTCTCATTTGGTAATGTAGTTATCAAGATAATATGAGTTACTTAGAGAGGTACCAAAGGGGATAATAATTGTAACTTGTTCTTAAATATGGAATAGCTCCACTTGGTACTTGATGGGTAATAAATAGGATTATTAAATATTTAAGATGAAAAAAGTAACAATAAGGGGTTGCTGGTGCCAGCTAATAATTTTTTTTTGAGAAAATATAAATACTTATCATTTTATTTGAGTTATATACTTTCTATCAAAATAATCATCTAAATCATATTCACCCAAATAGAGTTATATATGATTTGAAACCCATTATTTTACAGATTTTTAGGGATAATTGCACTGTTTGTAAATCAAATATCTTTGAATGGAGTTGTCTAACTAGCTAGAGGAATTGCCTCGAAGGTCGGCAATTTTTTTTTCATAAATCTTGCAATAGTAGTGTTTGAATCATGTTTTTGATCGTGGAAATGGATTCAGCACCATCAAAAACATCTAAGGTATCCAAAATATTGAAGATTGATAACTATAACCTGGATTTACAAACATATTTGCCTGATTTTTTTAAAATCTTACCTGAATTTCAATGATTTCACGGAAAAAAGTTAGTAGCTTAGTGAACTAATTGCATTTCATAATTGTAATAATAATTGACATGAGAGACCTCTACAACCCAATATAAGAGAGATGTCTAGGGGTGAGGAGTTAAATTTGAAGCCAGTTTACCATTTTGTCCATGTAAAATACAACTTATTCCATGTATATAAAAAACCAGAAGTGTCAATTATATATATATATATATATATATATAGTAGTCTTCTTACACCCTAATTGGTAAGTTCACATAACCTGTGACTTAATAGCGTGATTTAGTCAAATTACATAAAATTAAAATTAAAAATAAATATAATAGAGTGATTTAGTCAAATTACATAAAATTAAAAATAAATAAAATAAAATTATAAACTAAAATAATATTAAAGTAAAATAGTCAATTTACCATAGATAGTTTTTGTACTCTACATTTTAAATATAGTATTTTAAAAGTAGTATTTGTATTTTAGAAAAGAATACAATATTATTTAATGTACTAAATAATTTTTTTTAAATAAAATTATTTATTTTTGAAAAGAGTGAAAATAAAAAGAAATTAAAAATAGTTATGTGAAAAGATTTTTATTTGGTCAATGTAAAATTAAATTAAATAAAACATAAATCCAAAATAAAATTAAAAATAACTTCATGGTATTGAACCATGGTATAACAACCCATGATATTCACATGGAATATAACATATTTAAAGGGGTGAATTAAAACAACTTATATCCATCTTGAAGAGGTTTGCATGTGAAAAGATTTTATGCAATCTAGGACATTTATAGCTCCACATTTAATGTAAAGTGTTGTTTATTGCTAAAAATAAAAATCTCACAATGTTAAAACATTTTTAGTTCATCAAAAAAATGAAAAGATCAAATAAAAATAAAATAAAAATAAATTCATGGTATTCACCCATGGTATTGACGCATGGTATGAGAACCCATGGTATTTACCCCTGGTATTCATGTGTAACATAACATATTCAAGAAGTAAAATTAAATGAATGTAGATCCATGTTAACTCACAATCTTAAATAACTTATGACACAAACTTATTTTGAGTGAGTGAAAATAAATTTGAACCCTTTTGAAGATTGGTGGAACCAAATTTAAAATGGATTTAAGCTCATCATATTTTGTAAGCCTAGATGATGCTTCATAAGTGGATATGTTTTTTATGTTATACATTTTTAATAATACTTTTTTAGAACATTATTAATAATAATTTGATCCTATAAATGCGGAAGATGATATGCAGTTGTTATTATAAATACTAGTTATTTTAAGACAAATTGGGTTTGGTTGCTCGTTTGGTAATGTAGTTATCAAGATAATATGAGTTACTTAGAGAGGTATCAAAGGGGATAATAATTGTAAATTTTTCTTAAATATGGAATAGGTCCACTTGGTACTTGATGGATAATAAATAGGATTGTTAAGTATTTTAGATGAAAAAAGTAACAATAAGGGGTAGTTGGTGCTAGCTAATAATTTTTTTTTTGAGAAAATATAAGTACTTATCATTTTATTTGAGTTTTATACTTTCTATCAAAATAATCATCTAAATCATATTCACCCAAATAGAGTTATATATGATTTGAAACCCATTATTTTACAGATTTTTATTGATAATTGCAATGTTTGTAAATCAATATCTTTGAATAGAGTGCCTAGAGTTAGTCAACTAATTGCATTTCATAATTGTAATAATAATTGAGATGAGAGACCTCTACAACGAAATATAGGGGAGATGTCTAGGGGTGAGGGGTTAAATTTGAAGCTAGTTTACCATTTTGTCCACTTTTTAGGAGTAAAATACAGTTTATTCCATGTATATATATTTATTTATTTATTCACATATAGCTAGTAGTCTTCTTAAACTTAGTAGTCTTATTTATACTTGGTAACTTCACATAACTTGTGACTTAATAGAGTGACTCAGTCAAATTACATAAAACTAAAATTAAAAATAAAATTAAAATTAAAAATAAAAATAAATAAAATAAAATTATAAACTAAAATACTATTAAAGTAAAATAGTCAATTTACCATAGATAGTTTTTGTACTCTACAATTTAAATATCGTATTTTAAAAATAATATTTCTATTTTAAAAAATAATACAATATTATTTAATGTACTAAATTATTTTTTTAATAAAACTATTTATTTTTGAAAAAGGTGAAATAAAAAAAAATTGAAAATAGCTATGTGAAAAGATTTTTATTTGGTCAATGTAAAATTAAATTAATAAAATCACAAAGTTAAAATAAAAATAATATCATGGTATTGAACCATGGTATGACAACCCTTGGTATTCATGTGGAATATAACATATTTAAAGGGGTGAATTAAAACAACTTATATCCATCATAAATATTAATCTACACGATTAAATCTCATTTAACTCTAAATAGGTTTACATGTGAAAAGATAGAGGGATCCTTTCACTCTAAAAAGGTTTGCATTTCAAAATATTTGATGCCCTCTAGGACATTGTTAGCTCCACATTTAATGTAAAGTGTTGTTTATTGCTAAAAATAAAAATAGTACTATGTTAAAACCATTTTAATTGATCAAAAAATAAATAAAAAATCAAATAACATTAAAATAAAAATAATTGCATGGTATTCACCCATGGTATTTACACATGGTATGAGAACCCATGGTATTTACCCTTGGTATTGATATGTAACATAGCATATTCAAAGGGTAAAATTAAACGAACATAGATCCATGTTAACTCACAATCTTAAATAAATTGTGACACAAAATTATTTTGAGTGAGTAAAAATAAATTTGAACCCTTTTGAGGCTTGGTGGAACCAAATTTAAAATGGATTTAAGCTCGTCATATTTTATAAGCCTAGATGATGCTTCATAAGTGGGTATGTTTTTTATGTTATACATTTTATTTTAAAATATTATTAGGAGTGGTAAATAATTCATTTCCCCATTAAGCTAGAGATTTAAATATAATAGGGCAATTGACATTATGGATTGTGTTAGTTTCAAGATGATGTTTATATAAATAGTTGTTCTATTTATGTGAGTGAGTTATAGCTTAGTGAGGGTCTTTATATTCCAATTTCTTCACCAAGTCTATTAATGTGTATTTGGTGAGTGAACATGCATATGCCTAATTTAATATTCTTAAAGTCTTGGTTAGTATTTTTTGTTATCACTATTTGTTTAAATATTTGATCAATGCTTCAAATTAAAAATAACTTGAACTATTGCTCCACCCCAATAAGGTCTAAGTCTAGACTTTCCTCAAACGGAGACTTCACCTAAACTTTTTTGTTTATGATTATCTTGTTCAATATGGATTGAATATTGTATTGATTTATGTTCAATTTTGAAAATGTCTATTTAAAAATTCAATAGATAATGAATGAGCTAACCTGTTTAAATTTCTTGAAATGTGTTGATATTCGATGTAATCAAACTTTATTTCTAAGAGACATACCCTTAAGTACATTCTTAACAATAATGGATTTATGATTACATAAACATTGTTTAAATGCAATACAATGAGTTGTGAATCTAACCTAACAATCAAATGATGAATTCCAAATGCAATGGCATTAGATAATAGATCAATGACTACACTATATTCTGCAATATTTTTCATTGTTTGATCGAGGAAAACCCCATGAACATAGACTAACTCATTAGTGGATGAATAGAAAACCCAAGCAACAAAAGAGAGGTTTTGTGTACTACGACATGAACCATCAGAAAAACCAATGTAAGTCTGATGGAATGTCTACATCTCCAATATCGAGAGTAATCATGATAAGCAAAAAAAGTAGTGGAAACTTGTCAAGAAAAATAACTAATATAAGGCACACTTTTCCTAAAGATGTTTCTAAAGTACAATGAAGATGTCCACAAGATAAATCATGCATAATGTTTGGGCTTATCTAAAGAGACACCATCATAATTGACTAATTCATAGGCCCCTTTTGCAAACACATGCTTAACAATATAAGGGTCATGACACATTGGTGAAAATTTACCAGTGCCTAGCTTGTCATGGGCTTGATCATATAATAAGACTAGATCACCTTCTAAATAGACACAATGGTTAAAAATTTGATCATATTATTCCTTAACATGTTTTTTATGAGCTTCAATAGCTAATGTAGCAATATGATGAGTCTCATATAAATGTGCTAAGTATAAGAAGTGCTCTTCCTCTTCAGAGGTACCTAGTAATAACTTAGTGGCTATTTTTAGCGATGAAATTTCACATTCAATGGATAAAACAACTTCTAAACTATTAACTAATTGAAAATGAGTAAACCCTATAGATGTTTTTACAGACGTACGGTGTGCCCAAAATGGTGAGAAAAGCAAGGTGTGCCAATTCGATTTATGACTTCCTACAATTTGTTTAATCCTATTGGTTAAAAAATTGTTTACAGACTCAACCTAACCATTGACCTATGGATAATAAGGTGTGGAATTATCATGAGGTAGGCCAAGCTGAGAGGAAATTTTAGTCATCATAATGTTTCGAAAGTGGCTACCTTGATTTGTAACGATGGCTGAAGGGACACCAAAACTAGAAATCACATGATTAAATATGAAAATAACTATAGTTTCTTCGCCATCCTTTAATGTAGCCATCACGTGGCCCCATTTGGTAAAATAATCTACAATGAGAATAATATACCCATGCCTCCCAGTTGAGTGAGGGCTAAAAGAACAAAATTGAGGCCCCATTTTGCAAATGGACCAAAAATTATGACTCGATGAAGAGGAACGGGAGTGGCACGGATATTTCGATCAAAAGTTTGAAAATTGTGACATTCTCTAATTGCAAGGATAAAATATTTGAGGCGTTATAGCTAGAAATAGCCAGCATGCAATATTTTTTTCGCTGTGGAAAACCGAAACATATGACCACCACATCCTCTAGAGTGACAGTCATTTAAAATCGTTTCGACTTCTTCATGAGTTAAGAAACATCAAAAGACAGGATCAACACCATGACGGTAAGGAATATTTCCAACAATATTATATTTTTTAGATTGGTATCGGATCCTATGTTGATCAGAGCATGAAATTTCAAGCCAAAAGGTTTTGGTTTTAAGATATATAATGATATCTCCATACCAAGGATCTAATGTGCTGATCATAAACATAGATTCATCAGGAATATGATCTTCTGTCACAGCTTTAGATTCACTCTAGGGAAAGTCACACATAAGTTCAACAAAGACTGGTGATTTCTTGGATTTGAATTTTTCAAATTCCAAATTGAACTCTTGTAGTATAAATATCCACTTCGAGTACTCCCCCCCTAGTGGTTGTTTATTCAAAATATTAATCATAGGGTTGCATTCACATATCACAGTTGTTTTATGTAATAGTATGTAGCAACAAAATCTTTGGACATCTTGAACAACTGCGAAGGCCAATTTCTCCAAATGCGTATACTTGATCTCGATCGATGTAAGAATCCAAATTTAGTAATAAATCACATTTTCATTGTATCATTCATCCTCTTGAAGTAATACCATTCCAATGGTGGAATCAGATGCATCCAAATACAAAAAGTAATCTCGGTTATAATTAGGTGGATGCGACAATGGTGCATGGATCAACGTGTGTTTAAGTGAATCGAATGATTTACCTTCAAGCTTTTACATAATAAAAGGAACATTTTTTAATAACCGAGTGAACCCTTAGTTAACTCCACATAGTTATGGATAAATTGATGTAAAATGTTTTCTTTCCCATGCAAACTATGAAGGTGATGAAGAGTAAAACAAGGAGGTAAATTGACAATAGCCTCAGCCTTCAAAGGGTCGATGTGAATGCCTCCCATAGAAAAAATGAAAGCAAGAAATCATCCTGATTGTACACAAAATGCACATTTGGGTGGATTCAAATGAATATTTTAATGCCTATATCACATAAAAATGGCACGTAAATATGTAGGATGATCTTGGTGCTCATAGAATGAGCAGGCAAGTCATCTAAATATGGTTGTACAATATGTTTGATGTCATGAAAAGTGTAATATATGGTAGTTTGAAAACTATCACCAATGTTCTTCAATCCAAAAGGAAATTTACAATATGAAAATGTGCCCCATGGATAGATAAATTTTGTTTTCAGCTAGTCGGCAAGGAGTGTGTTTATTTGATTGTAAACAAAGAATCCATCCATGAATGAAAATATTTCATTTCATGCACAATCATCAACAATTTGGTCGATGTAGGGGGTGGGATAATTATCATTGGGAAAATATTTATTTATATCCCTAAAATCGACACATACTCTGATAGTTCCCTATTTCTTAGTCACTGGAACTACGGTGGATACCCAATACGTCAATGGAATAGGATAAATGAAACCTACGCAAATGAGTTCTTCAACCTTAGCTTTAATAGAAACAAATTTTTGCAGATGTATTAGATGTAGTCTTTGTCTAATAGCTTTAGCATCTGGGTATGTCCTAATTTCGTGAGTTACAATGTTAGCATCAATTCCACACATTTATTTGTAACACAAGGCAAAGATGTCGCATAATTCCTGAAATAGGGCTTGGTATACGTTAATTTCATCAATTGAGCATGAATTACCTATATGAATGTTTTCAGTTATTCCTATTTTGATTGATATGTCAATTGGAATTGTAGTTGAAATGTTTGCTAAATTCGTCTCAGAATCCGAAAGAAGGATTGGCATTGGATTTTGAGGTTCTTTAACATATTCAGTTGTAAATATTGTTTAAATTTCATTTTCAAATCTATCAAGGTCTCGTAGAAAAGAGGAGAGATGGTGAAGATTGTCCCAAGGTAATTCATCTAATGACAAAATTTCTGAATATTTTCATCACTTGAAAATATGTGTTGAAAAGGATGAGAAACATTTGTTGTGGTTAAACCAAGTAGAGAATAAGACTCACCATTTATGAAATTCACTTGATCAGTATCATTTGATGAAAGGTGAGAAAGTGATTGTACCACTACATATGCCAATTCGTATCGACTCAAAGGGATTTCATTGCCATATAATTCTAACTCAAATTCTGAAGGAATAATCCATGGATCATCAAATGGTATTATGCTTGATGTAATCATGTCTATATTGGAAATAATATGAGGCACACTAGGAGGAGTTATGGAAAAATTTCCTATAATAGAAAAATCCTTAAGTATTCTTACTCCAACGTCTTCGTAAGGGACAACTAAGTTTCTAATGGAAGGGATAGTATCCATAGATGCACAATGTGAAGTGTAGTAAGAAAACTATTCAAGTTTGACCATCTTTCCTTTAAGAGGGAACATGATTAACCGAAATAATGATGAGACTACAATTGTCATAGCATAAGACCAACTCCGACGTAAAATAAGGTTGTAATTGAGATGGGCATCAATGAATTCCACCTCAAGCGTAAGGGTTTTTCCTTATACCTCTACGAGTCAATCCTAGAGTATTAAAAATGGACGGCAACCTCTTCCATCAAAGGCTTTCAAAATCATGGGCGATTGATTGATTGGTGGAGAACCAAGAGTTTTTAAACAAGCCAATGACATAATGCACATAGACGATCCCTCATCAATTACTATGCAGAGAATAAGCCAATATTTGACTAAAACAGGTATTTGAAAATCCATTTGGCGTGGGATTCTAGGTACAAATTCTCGAGATCAAAGATGATAAGGTTAGAGTCTTGAGGGAAAATCGCTCGAATAGCTGACAATAGTAACAAGTGAGCCCTGGTATTACACCGAGAATGTTGCAACTCCCAGAGGCTACTCTACTTTACTTTATCAAACCTGGTTCATACAAAGTTGGAGGTGACAATGCTATATACACAACAGACGCATTCTACTCATATCGTCCTATTCTCAGTCCTATGAAGGGGTGTTATTTCTAGGGTTTATAAGTGAAGTTTACCCCACTTCCAAATTTCGATCTAGAGCTACAAGTTATTCAAATCCATTAATATATCAGCAATCAAATAAATATTCTACAACAAGAAAATATATTTAGCTACTCCGCAAGGAAAGAAATCAACAAATTAAGCTATGGAAATAAATGGAAGGAAACTAGCCATATTCATGAAGTAAATTGTTGAATTGAAATTACAGAAAGAAGACTAACCTTATCACACATTTCTTGCCAAATGGCTAAACACACTCTCCCTAATTCATGCTTTAACTATCATGCTTTTACTCATGAATCAAATCATGACCTAATTATTCTTCTAAATGCATTGTTTTGCAGTAAGGAGAAGAAGGTGTTAAGGTGGCTTAGGATGGTTTTGAACACATGGATGAAGGGCTGAAAGTGTCTTTATGGTTTTTTCAGGTCTATATGAGGTTTATGATGGTTTCTAGGCTTAAGGATAGGCCCATTGTGCTGCTACTGGTTCTGCTACAAGTTTCCGAAATTACTACATGAAAGTACTGAATTGGTACAGAAAAAATTCTTAGGGAAATTAGAGGCCAAAAATTAAGGAGAAAAGTGTAGGGGAGGTGGAGTGAAGGCGTACTTGGAAGAATTTAAGGTGGCCAACCCATTTTCCAAGCTCAAAACCTCTAGAGAAGCCTATCTTGAACTTCTAGGATTGCTCACGGTGTGAAGGTGAAAATCATAAAAAAATGGGTTGAAGGAGATTTGATGAAATTAAGATTTTTGATAGGTGATAAACGAAGCTAAGGGTGCTGGTAAAGTCATCCTTTATAGTGCTACTTGAACCTGCAACAAAACTACATGTTCGTGCAACAAACATTAGCATATATATGATGAAAGTAATGGAAAATATGAGTTGAATTTGGAAAGAAAACCTACTTAAGCATTCAAACAGAAATCGAACTCGGTATTCTAGACATGTTCATGACACTACAAAAACCTAACTATTCTTTCCAAAAAATCATATAATAAAGATAAAATTTTGCTTGTGGTGAGGATCTGCCCTTCTCAAGCTCCAATGAAAGAGATGAGAGAGGTAGCCTTGATAGACAACTTTCCGAGTTTAAAATCTATTCTACCAACATTTATCCAAGCTTAACTACAACAAAGACAAATGGAAGCAAACTAAAAACAATTAATTGAAATGTAAGAAAACTAACTACAATGACATAAAATAAGTGTGAATAGAGAAGAGAGACTAAGGCCAATGGATTTGGCCCTAACCCACATACCTATCCCTCTGAAACTAAATCAGAGAAGGACAATTTGAATACTCATCTCATTGCTGAAAATAGTCTCATTACATAATCATAAAATTCTCAAAAACCTATTACAAGAGCTAAGAGTCTATTAACTTCCTTCAAAATTTGAATCATAATGATCTCTTGCTCATCTCTATTTAACCTAGAGTGTAGCTACCAACAACTCCCCAAAAATTAGGTCATGTGTCCTCTTTGAATATAAGAGAATTGGAGCTTTGGTGCCCTTAATCTCCCACTTGCTTGGTTTCCTTTGATTTCGAGCTATTGGAGAGAATCTTGAGGATCCCTTGGCTGCCTTTGGGAATTAAGGAGGTCTAAAATCCCCCTATAATATTTCCTTGGTGTCTACTTCAAGCTTTAATTGTAAAATCTTCATCAAAATTGCGATATCTTCATGATTATCCCGCATTTAACCCATATTAGGCATTCTAAGTATAACAAGCCTTAATTACCATGTACATTAGCAACATAAGACCATAATATAATTTAAATGTGATAAAGAGAGACTTAATAAGGATAAAGGTGACAATTAACCCCTCCAATTATACCTAATGATGGAGCTTATCATCATCACCCTAACAAATGGTTTCTTGTTCTCTCAGAAGCTTAGTCCTCCTTATGCATCTCTTTCAAAGTTTTAATGGACCCTCTGAATTCCTGAGGAAGCGGTGTGGGAGTCCCTTCAGGAGGGTAAAAGCCATCATTATTTTCTACTTCCTCCGATTCTCTTTTCTTCTCATCTTGGTTTTTCCCATCACTTAGTCCCAACAGCAAGGGCAGGCTGAGTTTCAAACCAAGCCACTAAATCTTCCTATCCTTCATGGCCCTCTTGTATAGTGGTGCACTTTCTATAGATCTTGTCAATCTTTCTAGTGTGTGGTATTCCATGTTTTTGAGATTGTGAGGGACATTATTCCATCTCCTTTGACTATCCATTATGCATTCATCTCCCAAAAACCTAGAAACATCATCAAAATGGGTCATGGCTTGTGCTTGTGTGTTAAGCTACTTTTCTACAAGTGCATCATTGTTTTCTATCTTGAGATGGTTGTTGATGGCTCCTCTAGGGAAGAAAAATTCTACCCTAATTTGTAGAGGCTCCCTATTTTCTCTCTTCATGACCATCCTTACTTCTTGTGCTCTAGTTTCCTCGTTAACCATCCAAGCGGCCAATACCATTAATTGTATGTCTCCCATTGTAGAATTAGCATCCCAAATGTTCAAGTATGTCAACACAACATTGTGCATGTTCAATTATTCCATTTTTTCCTTTTCTTCCATACTTTATTGGTAGCAAAAGTCAAAGAATTTTCTACATTTTTGAAAATGTAAGGATCCATGAGAGGCTAGTGTCCTGATTTGAAACAGGAGCCACTATTATTTTAGGTATACTGCATAGGAGTCTCATGGGTATCTATTTTGAATGAACTCCATGCAACAATCTACCATGGTGGTCATTTGTTTGTGTTTTTTCTGAAGCCACTATTTCAATCTTGTATTCTCTGCTTGGGCTTCTTGAAACTTCTCTTCCAACATGGATTATCTGAGCCTAACATCAGAAAAATCCCTTCCCAACTCAATCACTTTTTCCTCCATGACCCCTATGTCATGCACACCATTGGTTGTAGTAATATTCATCCAATAATGACTACATGCCCTCTCCTCTTCCAACTGATAGAATAAAGGTACTGTAAAATTTTGAGGAATCAATATGCCCCCTTCAATAAATGTATAGTAGGTTTGAGATTTGGCTGAGGGATAGGGTGTGATACTATTGATACATCTTTGGGTATAGGTTTTGGTGAGGTAGGATCCTCCTTGTCATCCTTCTCTTCCTCCCCTTTGGAATCTTTCCCTTCATCTTGTGATATTTCCTCAACTTATTGGGCCTATTTCCCATCCATGGGTGTCTTTTATCCTTCATCCCTCATCCAAGGTTTCTTTCTTTGATTATGGGCATGCTGGGGTTTCATCTGTAGCAAAATCTATTTTTCCTGTGGAATACACTCTCTTTCTTTCTTTTCCCTTTTCTTGTCTTTTGAGTGTTTATGGGGGTTCAAATATGTGTAGGGGATGTCAACCTTGTTGAATGTATTCTTAAGTAGGTAACACAGGTCCTCATAGGTGAGGTGACCTCTTAAACCTTTCCTTCTTCTACCCTTATTTCATCATCCTTCTTGGGTGACTCCTCAATGGTAATAGGGCTTTTAGTTAGAGTCTATGGTCTCCCCTGTCTCACCCTTTGGATCTTCCTAATCATGAAATACATGGCTGTTTATCTCTTCCTCTTTGTTTTCACTAGTGTGATCAAAGTGGCTAGGGTAGCACCCAATTACTGATCTGTTATCTAGGGTGATATGTTGGCGTGTTGAGGAGAGGTATCAGTGCCTAGAATAGGGTCCAATATTTCCTTATCCTCTGTCTTCTCTTATTTTTTCCCCTGTCTCTTCCTTCTCTGTTTCATTTCCCTATTTTTCTTTTTCTCTCTCAGATTCAAATATCCCTATGTTTTATGTTTCAACCTCGATCTATTCTTCTTATTCCTCCTCTTCTTCTTCTTCTTCTACCTCCCTCTCTCTAAGACTAGAGGCAGAGGTTTGTGTTGTTTGGGTGGATATGGAGGCTTCCCTATCCATGTCTATAAATGAGGACCAAGACAAAGGGAGGTTTAATCTACTTAGAGCATCACTCACTATGAGTTTGATAAGGCCATGATGAGCCAAATTTTTTTATTTCCTTTCCCTCACCATTTTTCTCATTTCTGTTATTGAGTTCAACAAGAAATTGGGGATGCTAATTCTTTGTTCTAGAGGGACTTCTCCTTCAAATATAAGTTCATTCAACAACCTGAAATGTTATTCATAGACTAAACTAAGTTTTCCTTCATAGGAAATGAATTTCATGATATCGAAGGCTACTTTATCCTGGGGGTATAGAAGGATTTCTCTCCTCACTCTGTGTTTTTCCCCAATGAACTCTTCTCTTGAAAAAAAGAAACTTTTCTTGGCTGAAGTGCTTGGCATATTTTCCTTATTCCACTTGATTCTTAAGGGAAAAGTGGTGATTCTGCTAATTATTTCAAGTGAAAGTGTGAATGCTAGGTCACTAATCACAATGGTAGCTCTATCCTTTGAGTGTGATTGAAAATTTAGTGCAAAATATCAAGATATCTCCTCATCAAAACCCTTCAGAAGCTTGAACAAACCTAGCCATTGGTGGTTCTTGAAAATCTCCATCATTTGAGGATGTAGTATTATTATTTTAATATCAGTGGGCTCCCTTCTATGAAATCAACCTCCCATTTTTATTGCTTTGTTAAGAAGGTGGTAAGATGGTTTTTATTTGAGAGTTACTTATGAAGAGGTCTTAGAGATTATGGTCTCAAAGAAATTCATATTTCGCCATTCAATTCTCAAATTATAACTGACTATGTGTAAATTTCATGGAGAAATTGCAATTTTCGAGGGTGGAAACCACTTACCTATGTCCTCTTGTGTTTTTTCTTTGGAGATGGTGGCCTTAGGAAGTAATTTCACCCAAATATTACTGTATTTTTCTCTCCTTATCCATGTTTATCTTCATGTGTAGTTTCTTATAGCATTTCACTGTTTCCTGTAGCACGAGGGTGCATGCAAGCATGTACTTAGCCTTCAATGATACTCTTTTCTATCATGGATCCTCTGATTTCTTATGCTCCTAGTACTCTGAAAATGATCAACGAAGTGGGTATAATGAGCTGGATCTTACATTTATGGTATTTTTAACCAAATTTGGAGTGGGGTGCTCACTTTTCCTTGGCGCACATTTTCCTCTTTGGGATCATTGGTCACACTCCAGTTAATCAATACCCCTGACCTTGGAAACACCTCCTTTTCCTTGTTCACTCCCCCTTTACCGATTTGACCTACCTAGGTGGCATCTACACTTAACTTTCTCATTAAGTTTAACTTTACGAAGGTGGACAAGTTAATTGGCCACCTTTTTTCCTTTTAAGTCTCTAAACTTCAACATTAAAGTATTTTGATCATTATGAGTGCATAGCAAGAGGTGAAGGGTCATATTTGAGCCTACCTTGTGTTGGGGCATTGCAAACATGATCTAGTGTAGGGAGCTGGAGTTTCATGTTTCAGCCTTGATCTTTCTCTTGGTGTTCTTTTTCTTTCATTTTTCCTTCTGAGTGAGTAGCTTGATTTTTGAGTGAGCTTCTTAACCTTTTGTTTGTATTTTCTTCTTGCAGGTGTTACATGGAGGTCCTCAAGTGCCTTGGATGGTGTGTTCACTTTCCTGGAGTATGCTAGTGGTCCTCTGAAGCCATCTTCCTCAACTTATCTTCATATTTTTGTCCTTGTTGTGCCATACATACTACTGCTAAGAGAAACTTCCAACTTCGTGTAGAAACCTTATTTTTTTCTTATTAGGGATTCAAATTTCTTAGGGATGAAGTGAAATATTTTATGGAGGTCAAGTATGGAGTAATGGAATGATTGGATTTATGGAGAAGTAAGGAGAGAGGTCTCATGCCAAGGCATAAAGGATTTAGCTGCTAGTGGAGAAACATAGGGTTTAGAGAGTGAATCCTTGTGCATGGAGTGAAGTGAGGGTTAGGAGGGGTAGATATAGGAAAAAAATAAATTATCACACCCTTCTTGAAGTTTAGAAACCTTTGAGAGATCTTATTCCCTTGTAAATAAGTTTTGTGTAGCATTTAGAGGGTTTCCTGAAGTGCTACAACAATCATGTAGTTATACTTTCCTGTAGCAATTGCGGTTAGGAAAAAAGGTGGAATTTTCTACCTACCTTTGAGCTGAAATGAATGAATGGGTGCACGTTTCAATGGTTCATTGAGCATGTAAGCATAGGAGAGGGAGAAGTGACGAAAAACTGCTCCTCTGGATCCAAAAACTGTATTTGATGAATAACTTGAAAAACAAAAAAATGTGAGCGCATAGATATCATCTCTCTCTCTCTCTTTGTTTCCTTTCTCCTTTCTTCTCTTTTTTTTTTTTTTTTTGAAGGTGGGTGAGGTGCCTCCATAGATATTTTCAACCCACAAGCCTACCTTTGGCGCCTCAGGTAGGTTTTCACCCAAGGGTCTTTTATTATTTCTTCTTGCATCCCCTTTTTTTCTCCAGCATTGCCTCATGGAGGTTTTTAACCTTAGATTTCACCTCGGGTGTCTTAGAGAGGTTTTCACCCATGCCTCTTTATTTTTTACTTTTTTATCTTTCTTCTAGGAGGGGGAGGCATTGGAAACTATGGAGTGTCCAATGACATATGCCTCCATGTTTATGGAATTTATAAATTCAGCCCTAGATAGGGGATTTTTGTAACCTTTGAGTGTGTAAGCATTAAAAAGCAGGGGAATCCACTCATCATCTATGGTACTGATCTAAATTGTGCCATTATCATAACATTTGTCCTCTTTGTAGCATCCCAACAATATTTTCATGAGTTTTACTTTGAAATCCTTGAACATGGAGTCATAAAACAATGCCCAGTCTCCTTCTCAAAAGGTCTTCTCCTTAACGTGATTTTCATGCCATGCCTTCCTTTGTACCTTAATCAATTATGTGTGAAGGAGTACTTGCATCCTAAACTCATCCAACCCATTTAATTTTATCAACCTTTCTTTTTGGTCCTTTTTTATATCTAGTTCTAACTCAACTGCCATCCTTAAGGTGTTCAACTCAAACACAATTGAAAGAACATATTTCTTCCCATAGACCAACTCATATAGAGTGAACCCTATTGTTGTTTTTCAAGTAGTGTTGTAGGCACAAGTAGCTTATACCAATCCATTCACCCAATATTTTTTGTTGTTTCTCATAACCTTGTTGAGTATATTCTCCAAGGTTCTATTGGTCACTTCCACTTGGCAATTTTATTGACAGTGGTAGGAAGTGGAAGTATTATGCTTTATCTTGTGCCCCTTCAAAATATTCTCAATGAGATGAGATGTGAATTATGCCCCTTGACTAGTGACTGACTTTCTAGGGTATCCAAATTTGTAGAGCACATTCTCTCTTAGAAATTTTTCTATGTTCTCTTTGGTTACTACCTTCACATATTTTGTTTCAACCCACTTTTTCAGGTAGTTAGTGAAAACTATGACATAATTTTTCTAGCCAGATGTTGGATCAATGGATCCAATGAAGTCTATGACCCACTTGTAAAATGGCTCTAGAGCCACCTAAGGGTGCAAGGGCATATCATCCCTTTGTGTAGGTTTCCCCATCCTTTGGCACCGGTCACACCTTCTAGTGTATCTTATCACATCATGGTGAAGGGTAGGCAAATAGTAACATGCTTGCAAAGCTTTGAAGGTTCTCCTTTTTAAATCAAAGTGGTCTCCACAAGGGCTATCATGACATGAAAAGAGGATTTCAAAAAATCATTCCTCCCTCGCACATCTCCTGAGAACTTTGTGAGGGCCCAACTTGAAGAGATTTCCCCCGATCCAAGTGAAAGGGATATTTTTTTGATGATCTTTCTCTTGTCCTTGGATGAGAGGTTAGGAGGGAGCCTTTTAGAAACCATGTACTTAGCTATGTCAGCAAACCATTGAAAGAGCATTGTGATAGTAAAGAGGTGTTCATCCAGGAGCTGGTCATCCACCATTCGTTCTTCATCTACAGGTAGATATAACCTAGATAAAGCATCTGCAACAACATTATACTTTCTAGGTTTATCGACAATGGTTAGGTCAAACTGCTATAATATTAACAACCATCTAATTATTCTAGCATTAACATCTGGTTTGTTCAATAAATATTTGATGGTTGCCTAGTCAATGTGTAAAAAGGTATAATAACTAGTGATATAATGCCTAAATTTGTTTAAATCATGGAAAATGGATAACATTTCCTTCTCTCTGACAGTATAATTAAGTTCGGCCTTAGACAAGTTATTAATAAAAAAATAGATAACATAAGGTAATTTGTGTTCTCACTGCCTGAAGGCGGCCCCCATAATTTTTTCTAATGCATCTGTGTGGATGTGGAAAGGCAGAGTCCAATTTGGACCTCGAATAATGGGGGAAGTAGGTAACTTTCCATTAATGATCTCAAAATATTCTTGAGAGAGGCTGGACCAGGTAACATCAGAGTCTTTGGACAACAAACCATATAGTGGCGAAGCCAACTTGCTAAAATCTTTGATAAACCTTCTATAGTAGCCAACTAAACCTAAGAAACTCTTAAAATATCTCTTCTTTTGAGGATTAGGTGCCCTTTTGACGATGGTGATTTTGTTTGGTTCCACCTTTATTCCTTCTTGGTAGATTGAGTGGCCCAATACTACTCCTTCTCTTTTCAAGAATTCAAACTTTTCTGGGCTCAGGGACAGATGCATCTCAATGCACCTTCTCAGCACTTTTCCCAAATTGGAGAGATCTCCTTCAAAGTCATCCCCATATCATGTGAAGTATTCCATGTATATTTCAACCGAGTTATGGACTAGCTCGGATAAAATGCTCAAGATAGCTCTTTGGAAGCTAGCCGAGGCATTGCACAACCTAAAGGATAGGAATCTGTAAGAGAAGGTACCCAAAGGACATGTGAAATTAGTCTCATCGTGGTCATTAGGCATAATTTGGATCTGGTTATACCCATTGAAATCATCTAAGAAAGAAAATAACTTCTTTCCTACAAGGTTATCCACAACTTTATCTTTAAACCATTCACTGCCTCATATAAGTTAAATGCGACTTCCATCCAACAATTTCTGCAATTATTCCTCGACTATGCCTTTTAGAGTTGGGTTCATCCCCCTTTGGGGTGGACACGTAGGCTTTCATCCTTATTTAATGTAAATATTATGTGTTCACACTGAGGGATGCATCCCTTTAATGTCCTTGTAGTCCCAAGAAAATACATCTGGGTTTTCTTTCAAAATCTGGCATAACTGCTTTTCTTCTCCATCTAAGTGGTTTGACTTAATTTTTAGATATTTGTATGAGCCAAATTCCATAGCCTTGGTCGTTTCATAGGTTGAATAAACTGAGTGCAGTTCCATCCAAGGGTGTCTTTCATATTCTTTGACTAGGTTTTCAAGAAGATTGTGAGTGGTAGACTGGTTTTGAATGACTTGGTCGATGAATTCATCTTCATCAAACTACCCCCTTCTAATCACAGTATCTATGGTACAAGTGGGTAGCATGTAGTGTTGTATATTTCATCTTATTCTTCTTAATCCTCCATCCATATAGGTAGGTCATTATCAATGGAAGGCTGAGTTGGAGGATATACTACCAGATGTTTAGAAAGGGTTCCATTCTTAATAGTCATGTTTCTGGCATGACAACTGATCTAAGAATCAAC
Organism: Pinus albicaulis; assembly: GCA_034641835.2. Classification (NCBI taxonomy): domain Eukaryota; kingdom Viridiplantae; phylum Streptophyta; class Pinopsida; order Pinales; family Pinaceae; genus Pinus; species Pinus albicaulis. Next base: position 698,989,906 of record CM076583.1, on the reverse strand, counting down.
AGTGACTAACCAAGGTCTCTATAGAATGAGAGAATATACATTAAACTTGGTTTTTTTCTAGAGAACCAGGAAATATGTATGATACTCCCAACATACAATTGAAACCATAACATCCTCAATAATTTATTCTACAGCTACTGTGGACCGATCTGGAAGTTTCATAAACATTATGTTTTTCCTCAAAGTCCCTTGGAGGTTGAGTTTAAGCATAGTTTCCTTGGCCATTAAATTGATGGAAGCCCCATGATCATTCAAATTATTATGGATTATGACACCATCTATGTGCACATTTACAATTGTGTTACACTAAAATTTTTCACCATGACGCTTTAGTGTCTATATGGGTTTATCATTACTCATATATTACTCTCTTATAAGTCCACAACATCAAAGTTTCTAAAACCAAGCCTTGAAATTGAGAGAAAATCTCATAAAAGTCTTAAAAACACTTGTACCACACTTTCTCTTAACATTGCCTGTGGTGCCACACCTATTTGTTCTAAAGCATGTGGAGCTAAATGCACTTTTTCTTCATTAAGGGTGCAGACCCCTATAAAAGGTAAAATGAAGGCAAAAAGTAACATTTAGAAGCCCAACAGTCAAATCTGGATGATTCTAGAAGAAATTATCCGGTCGAAGGTTCGCTCCTATCATGTATGTTCGTTCCTCCATTATGGGAGCCTACCCCTTGGTTTATGGAGTTCAATCCCTTCAAAAGAGCATTATATCCCCTCTTATGTGGAGCTGTAACCTCTTACCTTTTCCTATAAATTGAGGCCATAGTTCAGCCTCAAAGGGAGTTAGACTTTGAGAATTTTTGAGGAGAAATGCTATAGAAACTCAGACTCTCTTAATTGATCATTATGTGGGAATGATTACACACCCATGTGCATTTTAGCTGAGAGAGTGTAAATCTTGTCAGAGTAAAGGCAACGCCTATTCTAAACCCTAGGAATACCGGTATGGCATCAAAGCGGACATGCTTGTAAGGCTCTTTCTTCATCAAAGATAATACGAATAAATCCCATTTTCTCAATGAGCTCTTTAATTAAGTAGCTTTTTTATCATGTTTTATCAATGAGTTATTTAATTAAATAGCTTGTTTCTTGGATTCCTTGATCATATTGATAGATATATGATTCGCGAATTAGTTTATACTATGTAGGTGCTATTGATTTTTTCCATGTTTTTGATTGCAGATCTTTGAAAATAACTCTTTCAAGAAACTGGAAAGAAGATCATTACGAATAGGGTTGGAATATAGGTAGGTCTTCAAAACCTATGTTGTAGCTAATTCTAAATTAAATATTATCTACAGAAAATAGTTTGTGTTTGTCTGTTTATTGCTAGATTTCCGTAAGACACTTGGGAGGTCTGTCTTGTTAGCAAGAACGACTTATCCATCCAACAAAATGGCGACTCCACTAGGGATTGGAGCTTGAACTTAGATTTCTTTTATTTTTTTACTTGTGAATTTATTTTTTCTAATTTTGATTGGTTTATACTGGCTTGGGTAGTTTATCCCTGTAGAATCCCTGACAAATGTTTTAGAGTTTTTATTTTTCTTTTAGTTTGTTGGTATCCACACTTTTCTTTTAGAAACAGTGTGGGCATCTCCGCACTTTTCTTATATAAACAGTGTGGGACCACACTTGTTTACAATAAGACCTGCAAACCCTATGAAAAATTTTAGAAAACCTTAAAATTCTCTTTTCTAAATCAGTTTGTTAGATTCTTAGTGTATACCCAAACTTGTATTTTCTATCATAAAGCTTTGGTTGAGAGTTTAATTCAGCATTTTTGAGTTTTGAATGATTTTCTGAAAGATTTGCATGTTATAGTGATTTTTGCTTTTTCTTTATCCCACTCAAATATTAGAAGCCTTGGTATACCTTTATATCACTAGTATTTCCTTGCTTTCTTGCTGATTTTGAATTCATAGCGGAAATTGTTTTATGATATTTAGATCCCATTTTCTCATTTGCAAATCTTTAAAAAAAATTGTTGATAAGTTTTGAATTTCACTTAAAAAACCATAATTGGATGTTTTTTGAGTTCTTGCTGATATAAGCAAATAATTTATTAGTTAGATAACAAGCTAATCAAAACATCCTCAAAATATTTAAAGTTTTAATTCAGATTTAGTCTTTAGAATTTTTAGATCTCAAAATTAGTGTTTTTTTTTAGTTTTGAGTGTTATTTCTAGAAATTGTAGTGTTCATTTGAAAAAATTTTTGTTTTTATTTTCAATCTTGAATGATAAAGGGATTTCGTTTTGAGCAATTGATCATTTTGAGTTCTCATGAAATTAGCTTTCTTTTCATTTATTCCTGTTTGAAGGAAGGAATTGTTTTAAAAGATTGCATTTCTCAACTCTTTCTTTTAGATAGAATTCATTGAAAGGAAAGGAATTGTTTCTCATAATAGATGCATTTTTTGTGTGTTTGAATTGGGTCACTACATATCATCAGTTTCACTTTCACACCTATTTTCCTAAGAAACATCCTATTAAAAGCAATGCTTAAATTAAAATCAATCTAGTAATTTTTATATTTCTAGGGCTCTTTTCCACCAACATCGCTTAGGTTAGTGTCTTGGGGTAGGGAGTAATTAACTCTCCAAGAAAATTAAAAAAAATAGGTAGTCGAACTCATGGTAGGAAACGTCCAATAGTCTCTTGTATGCTCTGGGAATCTCCTCTTAAAAGATTCAAGCACGAGGTCATATATGAACCAGTGGGATAATCAATTCTATCTCATTGGGAATGATAGAAGATGTGCGCGTATTAACAACAGTAAACCTCAGATAGAACATTGTCGAGGAGCCTGGGGTTACTTATCGGTATACCTTGGATTATGTCAAGGAGCCTTCAATGGGATTGAGCTTTGTTACTCTACCCTTGCACGTATGTCAGATCGTAGACTGTTCCCCCAGGTATATTAGTTCATGTTGGTAACCTTAGTGGCCATAATCTTTACGAGTCTTTCCTAAGGTGACAGTGGAGGAAAGATCCCACCATACCTAGAACATATGTCAACTAGACTTACTTCGACTCTCCGGAGGGTTGTCTTCACTCGAGATGGTTTAAGTGGAGAAATTTGCACCAATCTGTTTCATTAAGCAGGTTGTCAGGGTAACTATTCCAACTGCCATTTCTACATTAAAATATCACGGTGTTGGATTTCATCACCAAATAGTGTTTTTAGTGTGGGAATTTATTGTTTGTGTGTGGTTTGATCTCCTAGATTTTTTAGGCGTGTGATTCATTTTTTTGTTTCCTTAGCAACTTTAGGAGCTTTCATTGAAATTTTCTTTGATTGCGTGTGATAATATTTTTTAATCGTGGTTGAATTACCAAGACAATCATGTAGGCTCCAGGGGAAACCCCCTGAGTATACACCAAGCCAAATTGAAGGGCTGCGAGCTCTAGTACCACATAGTGCCAGCAGAATTAGATCAACAGAACCAGAAGAATCATCCATAATTACTCATCCTGATTATCAATCACAAACAACAGAATATATTCAAGAGCCAATTTCAATTTCCGAAGTTACTGGTATTATTTCTCCAACCAGTGAATTAGCTGAAGAGCCTGAAATTTCTGAGCCAGACACTAAACCTGCTGTGTTGGAACCGTATTCAGGATTTGTTACTATGACTTCTAGTGATCTTGATTCACCTAGGGTAACACATCGCATTATTGAAAACCTTCCTTTTGATCTCATATGTATTGAAGAACTTGTTGGTCCAGACGAAGATGTATTTCTTCTCGAAACCCAAGAAACTTTGAATCTTAGGGAGCGTGAATCAATATTATATAGTCCTTTTAGAACTGACACTTGGTATTTATCATTGATAGACTTTTTACAAAACACAGGTCTTACTTATTCACCACCCCACATTCCTTTTTACCCTACACCAAGAGGCTATCAATCTTCATTAGCTATGTCGGGTGAGTCATATATGTTTTCTCAATCTCCAGAAACATTTTTATATGGTGTTTCATTTGTTCCTCAGGGATACCAGTCACTCTCTGGTACTTTCTCAGGAGCAGCTCCTCAACCAATTGAACAAGTGTTATCATATGGTACACATGGAACAAACACTGAAATGTTGAACACAGAACATATTTTTATGATGTCTGGCAATATTCCAAATCCTCAACCTCAAGGAAGTAAATTACTTCCTAGGGGAAAACCTCAAGGAAGCCTGTTACCGCATGGGGGGCAACCTCAAGGTAGTCAATGACTGCCTGAAGGGCAACCTCTGGGTAATTTTTTACCAGGTCAAATTGTAGGTCAATATCAACCTCAAGGATAGTACATAGCCGAATGTCAACCCGAGAGTCAGTTTATTCCTTAGGGTCAATATCAACCCCAAATTCAGTTTATTCCTCGAGGTCAATATCAACCCCAAATTCAGTACATGCCTCAAGGTTATCAACCTCAAGGTCAGTACCCAGCTCAAGGTTTTCAACCTCCTTCTAGTCAACCATTATTACAAGGAGCTGGAAATTTGCCAGTTAATTATCAAACTTACGTTCAACCTGGTTATGGTCCTTCTATGGGTCAATACCCCAGAATTCATATGGTGTGGGATCCATCTCAAGTTCAACAGACTTTGCAACCCAATGTCTTGTTACCTAATCAACCTAGACAACCCATAGGTTTTGTTCCAACCCAACAACATGTCCAGCCTACCATTCAAGTCTCTACACCTGGTTCTGTTCAGCAGCCTAGGCCTAGTACACCTATAACTCCACCTCAAACTTTTTTTTCTACTACAACTTCTGTTCAACTTACCACACCTATTTCTACAGTATCTGTAGCTCTTGTTTCTACTATCCCTATATCAGTGAAAATTCCTCAAGTATATGTGCCACAGTCAAGACCTACAATTCAGACTACAACGCAGATGCCTACAGGACAAGCTAGTATGAGTATGATTCTCACTAGTCAACCACAATTTACTTATCAACCATACCAAGGATAGTATCAATTTGGACAAGCTACACAAAATCCAACATATCAGTATTAGGCGTACCCCTGGTATACTTATCAAGTACCTCAACAACCCCAGTATGGTCCTATTAATCCTGGTTATCCAGAAGGCTTCAAGATTCCCAATGCACATCCAATTCTAGGATATCCTAGATATCCTCCACCTAGAACTAGTTTGATCACACAAGGTTATCAAGACCCTAGCCATCGATTATCATTTATAGCAACTTTATATTTACATGATCTATCATGCCTTACGAATGATCCTATATTTTATCTTCCATATTGGATGTCGATGCCTAACAAGTTGCCCAGTGATATTCCAAAGTTTGAATGTAATTCAGGAGAAGATCCATCCAATCACGTCATGACTTATCACCTCTGGTGTGCATCCAATTCACTAATCAATGATTCGATTCGATTGTGTCTTTTTCAGAGAACTCTCATTGGTGTAGCTGCCAAATGGTATATTGAGTTACCACAAGGCTCATTTAATTTTAATGCACTAGATACTTCTTTCTTAACCCATTTTCAGTTGCCTTTCAGATACGACAATGACACAGAATTGTTGACTTCATTAAAACAATCTACGTCTACGTACATATCTGATCACATTCATGAATGGAGACGTAGGAGGCATTTAGTGAAGGTCTTTATTTCAGATCAAATTTTGGCTGAATGGTTTATTAAATAATTATTGCCCAAAATTACTGAAGATGTGGCCAAAGGAGGTGTTGTTACAAAAGAGCAAGTCATTGCTTAGGTTCAATACCTTGACCTTGTATATACTCAGTCAGGTAGTCTGTATGAAAAAATCCCCGATTTACCAAGACCTGGTCAATTAAATACTACTCCTTCGAGCTCTCATGCTGCTGATGGTGTAATTGGTTCTGTTAGCACCTTCTCCTATTGTCACTTTACCCGATTCACCGAAAGGAGATTCATCCGTTGAAACTTCCGCCGATATTCATGTTGTAGAATCATCAACAACCAAACCTAAAACTGGTGGTACGAAGAAAGGTAAGAATAAAAACAAGAAATCTTCAAAAGATAAAAATGATAAAACTGAACCAACTGACGATAAATGAAAACCTCGATATCCTTGTCTGATCTGTGATGAGGATCATTTTACAAAAGAGTACCTGCATAGAGCCGAGGTATCAAAATTCGTTAAGGGTTCACCCATACCTACTGTCTTGAAGGATCCCTTCCTGCTCAAGATAGTAACATGATTGGATCTTCCTCAAATACACTAGAGAATATCTTAATGGTTGTGACGTGATCACAAGATTACGATAGTAAAAATCCTGTTGGTGGTAAAGAAGCAGAAACATCTAATTCAACATCAACTACATCTCCCTCAATTTCTGATCTGCTACAGATCAAGAAACAAAATCCCGACTTAGTAATCAAACTACCTGCTAAAGATGTACTTTGTAAATTAGCTTTCAATCCACATGTGAGAGTTGCTCAGAATTACAATATTGTTGAAGACTTGGCGATTTCCCCTTTAGCAATGTCGGCTTTGGAAGTGCTGCAATCATGCCCAACCCAAAGAAAATTACTATTTTCAGCCTTAGGAGCTCTAGACCTCCAGGATTCAAGCCTCATGATCTTCGATTTAGAGAATTTTACACCTCGCCTACCCCCTCAAATGGCTTTTCAAATTCCGGTAATAGTAAAAAACAAACATATCTTTCATACTGTTGTTGATGAAGTGGCTTCTACGTGTATTATGTCATTAAAATGTTGGAAATCACTTGGTTCTTGGAAAATTAACCAATCGCCTACTATCCTAAAATATTTTTATGGAAGAGATTTTCATCCGTATGGTATTTTATAGGATCTACCAATAGAGGTCGAAGGAAAAACCATTAATCTAGATGTGGAAGTGGTTGATGCCCCTTTGGATTACAACCTTTTCCTTGGTCACAGTTGGTCTTACGACATGATTTATGTTGTATCGTCGGTCTTTTGACTCATAATGTTTCCGCATAAGGGAAATATAGTTAAAATATATCAGCTCTCATATTATTATCCAACCCAACATCTACTGATAGTATCCAACATACCGGAAAATCGAATATCCCTTATAAGGATGTTGGGGTAGGGTTAATTAAAGATTCTGCTTCACTGAGAACTTTTTCCTTGCTTGCTCCCAATGTACCGCATCCTATTGCTAATATCAATATGATTACATCAAGTACTATTTCCTTTGGTGATCCTTGGATATTACCTTCAGAATCAGAACTAGATTCTTTCGATGGCGCCATGCCTTTGAGTCTTTTTGAGTTAGCATATCAGGCAGTACAGTCATTTTCTGATACTCCTTCAACTGAATCTGATCCAGTGAATGTGATTAATAAGGAGTCATTTTTTATATTGAGCTCAACTTCGACATTAATTCTGGATCTTTGTCAACAAGTATTCAATACTGATGAACATATTCATGAATTCTTGTCTATCAATGAATTACCATGGGAATATCTGCATCGTAGGTCTTCATTTTTATCTGATCTCGATCATTTTGAGAATGATTTTTCCTCCATTTTTACTACTGTTTATGTCAAAGAACCTTAGAATCCTCTCTCATCTTCGATTTCTGAATTGGATTTAGAAAACATTTCTACAACGGTTCCCATTGACATTTCAGTAAAACCCAAAAATTTTGAAAACATTTGTATAAGTGCCTCTTGTACGACTGATGAAATTCAAGCATATAAAGCCCTATTTCAGGAATTCCACTACATTTTTGCCTGGTCATATGAAGAAATGCAAGGAATTGATCCGTCGATTGTTGTCCATGAAATTAATACATACCCAGATGCTAAACCCACCAGACAGAGATTATGTCAAATACATCTGCAAAAAGCTGCCACTATTAATGAAGAAATTGAAAAAAATACTTCATGCAAGTTTTATTTATCTGATTCCGTTAACAAATTGGGTATATAATATCGTTCCTGTCAATAAAAACAAGGAAAAATACGAGTATGTATTTATTATAAGGATATAAATCGCGCTTGTCCAAAGGAAAACTATCCAACCCCCTATATCGATCAAATTATTGATGGTTGTGCTGGAAGTGAAATGTTTTCATTCATGAATAGATTTTCCGGCTACAATCAAATCAACATACTCCCTGCAGATCAACCTAAAACAACTTTCATTTATCCATGGGGGACTTTTGCTTATCGTAAATTACCTTTTGGACTTAAGAATGTTGGTGCCACTTTTCAAAGGGCAATGCATTATGCATTTCATGACATTAAACACATTTGCAACCCTACCTTGATGATCTTCCTGCTCATTCCTCACACAGAGCAGATCATATCATTCATTTACGATCCATTTTTATACGATGTAAGTATTACAAGATTCCTATGAATCCTCACAAATGTGTTTTTTATGTATAATCTAGACTATTGTTGGGATTTATTGTCTCAAAGGCAGGCATTTGTGTCAATCCATAAAAGGTTGAGGCTATCATTAATTTACCTCCTCCTTCTACTCTTCGCCAACTCTAAAGTTTGCAAGAGAAAACAATTTTTTTACGTCGATTCATTCCTAACTATGTTGAGTTAACGAATGGTTTCACCAGGCTGTTGAAACATAATATCCCTTTCTTTTGGGATGAGATTGTTGATCGCTCTTAAATACGCGTTGACCCATGCACTGTTACTACATCCTCCCAATTAAAACTAGGATTACTTTTTGTACCTCGTCGCTTATGATTCCATGATAGGAATGGTTTTAGTTCAGGAAATGAATTCCATGGTGAACATGTGATTTACTATCTTAGTCATAATTTGCATCTGACTGAAATCAAATATTCACATGTGGAGAAATTGGCCTTGGTAGCCGTTCAAGCTGTCCAACGTTTTCATCATTACATACTTTTACGCAAAACAATAGTGATTTTTTATTGTAACCCTATGATGTATATTTTTACCAAACAATTGCTAGGGGGAAAATACTCCAAATGGATTTTTATCCTACAGGAGTTTGACTTGGAATTTGAAAAATCCAAATCAAAGAAATCATTGATATTTTCTTAACTTATGTGTGACTTCCCACGTACTAATACAAAAACTGTGGTGGAACAACCAATCGCACATGAATCCTTGTTTCTTATTAGTACCATTGATCCTTGGTATGGAGATATCATTGTTTATCTTCAGACCCAATATTTTCAGCCTGAAATTTCATGGTCACAACGACGTAAAATCCATTTCCAGTCTCAAAAATATCATATTGTTGGCGATACACTATACCGTTGTGGTGCGGACCCTATTTTTCGACGTTGTCTCACCCATGAAGAAGCCGAAAAGATTTTAAATGACTATCACTCTACAGAATGTGGCTGTCATATGTCTGGGTATGCCACAACCCAAAATATATTGCGTGCTGGTTATTTTTTGCTGTCCTTATTTAAATATTGTATTTATGTGATCAAAAAATGTCATAATTGTCAAATCTTCAAACAAAAGATGCGTTCACCACCTGCTCCTCTTCACCCTATAATTGTTTTTGGTCCTTTTGAAAAATGGGGCATTGACTTCATTACATGTAACCCTCATTAAGTCGGGCGACATGGGTATATTATTATCACAGTAGATTATTTTACCAGTTTGGCCGAGGCGATGCCTACATTTGTGGCAGATGACAAACTGCAGCTAATTTCGTGTTCAATCATGTGATTGCTCGTTTTGGTGTACCCCAAGTGATAATTACTAAGCACAAGATTCATTTTCAAAACATCACGATGACCAAACTGACTGATCAACTTGGCCTGTGCCATGACAATTCTACACCATATTACCTGCAGGCCAAAGGTCTGGTTGAAGCTATCAATAAAGTTTTACTCACCATGATCAAATGAATCATTAGAATTCATAAATAGAATTGGAATACCATGCTCATTTCAACACTTTGGGCATATCGGACCTCAGCAAAATCATCAATAGGTTTTACCCCTTTTCAACTAGTTTATGGTTTAGAAGCAGTATTACCGATTGAATGCGAGATACTGTCACTCCAACTAGCCATAGAGTTACTACCAGCTACCTTTGAGGAGGAAAAATGATTTTTGTACTTAGCTCAATTAGATTAGAATGGGCGTACTGCTGCATTAGCTACCGAGGCTCATGCGAAACGAATGAAAGCTCAGTATGATAGAAGGAGACCTATTTTTGGTATATGATCAAGCTAGCGATAAGCTAGGGGCTGGGAAATTCGAATCCATGTGGCATGGTCCTTATATTTTCAAGTGGCAGCTTGCAAAAGGGGCGTATGAATTGATTCATTTTGACGGGGACTCTTTAGGCAAACCCAGAAATGGGCTTTATCTGAAGAGATATTATGCTTGATTATTGTGTGGAGTTATTTCCTATATATTAGTTATTTTCTAGCTTGTGTATTGTAGATTAGAAACATGTGCCTAGCTTAAGTGTGTTTTTCTACTATTCCTGCTTATCTAGATTACTCTTGATATTGCAGATGTCGAGGTCTTTTCAAACATACATTGGTTTTTCCGATGGTGCTTGTCATAGTACATGGAGCATTTCTTCCGCAGCCTCGGTTATTTATTCACCCACTGACAAGTTAGTATTTATGCATGGGGTAAGCCTCGGTCAAACGACGAATAATATTGCAGAATATAGCGTAGTTATTGAATTATTTTCTAAATCCATTCCATTTGGAATTCGGAGATTGATCATTAGGTTACATTCTGAACTCGTTGTATTACAATTAAATCGAGTATATGAAATTAAAAACTCAGTGTTTTTAAGATTATTTTTGAAATTTCGTCTCTTGGAACGATAATTTGATTATATTGAGTATCAACACATTCCAAGAAATTTAAACACATTAGCAAATGCAACAGCTTCTAGTGTTATAAACAGACATTTGCAATAATGAAAGCAGCAAATCAAATAACATCAGATAACATGTTGGATAGGTAACTGGAAATAGTAGTATATGTGTTTCAAAAAATAGTACATCGTCCTTGATCATAGGTTCAAAACGCCTTATGACCGGGGAAAAAGTGATACAAAAGATGATATGATTCCATACAGTCAATCATCCACTATCCATGGTAATGATCATGATAATATACTACAGGCCATGCCACCCTGCTCAAGAATATCCTTAATGCTCCAGGAACCCCAATGAGATATCTCTACAAGTGAAGTGGAACGTCGTCTATGGTAGTCTTTGGGATGTCCATATTCAGTCGCTCCAGATGGTGTTCCAAATCAGTAAGGACCTATGTTGTCTGATCCTGTGGTGGTGGTGGTGCTGTAGCTACATCCCTTTGCCTCCTCTCGAAGGGGTGGAGAGTGACTAGTCAACGTGGACCCACATTTGCATTTGAAATTTTTGTTATCAGTTGTGGAAAATTTAAAAAACAAAATAAAAATAAAAATTTAAAACATGTCAAAAATGGTTCTTACCTGAGTTATCCCATTGAGCTCCTGGAGGAAATGACATATCTCGATCTTCGTGGTAATCCATCCTCGCATAAGGGAAGTCTTCTATCATGAAGAGTTGGTTCTCTAACCAACGGAAGTAGGCCGGGGGAAATAAAAAAATCTCTGTACCCTCGCTGTGACAAGCCATTAATGCAACCCAATGAACCATCCAAAGCTCTCGGACTCTACCATGATCAACTATAATATGTTGTGGGGACAGTAGAGGAATCCTCTCTAGAGCAAAATTAACCACGATCGATCCATATCCGAAGTTATTCAACTTCCTGTTCTTTTCTCTAATTATTTTTCCTTTGATATTGGCCAACACTGCCTCACACCAATTGAAAATGGTGCCTCGGAAACATTCCATTGCAATCCACATTTGAGATCCAGTAACAACATGTAAAGCTTCACTTCCACGTAACTTGGTTACGGTAAATGCCACTACTTTCAACTTAGGATGGATGATGGTTTTCATATCAATCCGTTTGTCTTTAGGATTGGCCTCATCATTGTTGGGTGTGTGTTATATTATTTCCACGAGTAGCCCCATGAGCTATACGTTGCGCCGGGCGTAGCAGGGGGGTCACAGGGGGGGTGGCAACCCCTTCTGTAGGGGTCCGGGGCAGCGCCTCGGCGATTTTTTTTTTGGTGTATAGTCCCACTCATAGGAGGACCCACCCATGTTTTATGCATGAGTTTGCACATGGTTTTTTGGGGTACGATGGTTTTTGACCCCTGGTATTTTGTAGATCCGGTCAAGGGAATTACGGTTATGTTCTAATCCAAGGTTAATGGATTGGGGTTTATGTATGCTTCGGCATGTATATATATGTCTTATAACACTAAAATGAATATAATGAAAAATCAAGTTGGTCGTCCCGATTTGGGATCCAGGGGAAAATCTTCGTGTTTATCTGTTTTATGTTTTATGCTCTCGCTATTGTTTATTTTCTGTTATAAGATTTGTGTGTAGATAATTTCTGTTTAGGGTTAAAACCTACATTTGGTATCAGAGCTGTTTTGGCTTCAAGGGGACACCTTTTCTGCTGAGCATTTTTTTGCTCGGGCTTGAGGTAGACCCTGTTCAGTTGGAGATCTGCGGGATCGATTCTTGTAGTGAAAGAAGATGGTGAGCGGTGGGAAGATAGAGATCGATAAATTTAATTCTCAGAGCTTTGAGTTATGGAAGCTCAAGATGGAGGATCTACTGGTGGATAAATATCAGTGGATCATGGTAGATCCAGGTACTAAACCAACGTCAATGTCAGATGAAGACTAGAAGAAACTGGATCAGAAGGCTAAGAGCAGAATGCGGTTGTGTGTCTCAGATTTAGTATTGTTGAATGTATCTGGGGAAGATACGGCGAATAATTTGTGGGAAAAACTTGGGACTTTGTACCAATCTAAGTCTCTAGTGAATAAGTTGTTCCTGTGGAAAAAACTGTATAACCTGAGGATGAAGGATGGAGACTTGGTGATAGAGCATCTAAACGCCTTCAATACTGTGTTAAGTCAGTTGTCATCTATTGATATTAAAATCTCAGATGAAGATAAGTGCATCCGTTTGTTGTGTTCTCTACTAGACTCGTGGGACATTCTTGTTATTGCAATAGGTAGCAATACAACTACCTTGAATTTTGATGGCATTGTCTCAGCATTGCTGTCGGAGGAAATGAGATGGAGAAATATGAAGGGTCAAAATGGAGATGCCTTATCTATACGAGGAAGGTCCCAAAATAGAAACAAGAATAAGTTTTCGAGTGGGAGATCTAAATCTAGAGGAAGATCTAAATCTCTTGGAAAGTTTGTAAAGGTATGCTGGAAATGCAGAAAGGAAGGGCACTACAAAAAGGAGTGCAGATCTAAAGCTCTTGAGAAAGGAAAGGGATCTGATGATGCTCCTTCTGCAGAGGCAAAAACCACATCGGATGAAGTTGGGGATGTGTATTTTTCTTCTTCTTCAAGTACACATGTAGATCATGAGTCATGAATGATTAACTCAGGTGCATCCTTTCACTTCACTCCCCATAGAGAGTGGTTCTGTGAGTATGAGAAATATCATGGTGGTGAAGTCCTCCTAGGGGATGATAGGAAGGCCAGAATCGTTGAACGTGGAAAGGTCAAGCTGAAGCTACAAGGTGGAATATTCCTGGTGTTCTGAATATTCCTACATTGGCCAGAAATCTGATTTCTGTAAGCAAGATGGATGATGCAGATGTAAAAACAGTGTTCGAGAAAGATGTCTGCAAGATGGTTCGAGGAGCACTGATATTAATGCGGGGAGTTTGGATTGGAACTCTGTACAAGCTACAAGGTAGCACTGTTATTGATGGGTGTAACAGTTCTGTGGTTCCTGAAAGTGGAGCCGAAAGCCTAGTTGTCTCTCGAGAAAAGATAATGTAATGGCATCAAAGGCTTGGACATATTGGAGAGAAGTGCCTTTGGATACTACATAGAAATGGTATGGGACAAGATATGTCTAATTTCTCTCTGGATTTTGATTTCTATCAACATTGTGTATATGGGAAGCAGAATCAAGTGAGTTTTCCTTCTGGTGCTAAGAGGGTGAACAAGATATTAGAACTTGTGCGCAGTGACGTGTTTGGACTTGTGTCAATTCCATCACTGGGAAAGTCTGTGTACTATGTTTCATTCATAGATGACTTCTCAAGGAATACATGGATATATTTCTTAAGGAAGAAAACTGAAGTCTTTGACAAATTTAAAGAATTTAAGGCACTGGTGGAAAACTAGAGAGAGAAGAAGATAAAGGAACTGAGGACAGATAATGGTGGGGAGTTCTGCAAGAAGGAATTTGAAGAGTTCTGTAAGAATTTTGGTATAGCACGACATAATACTACTCCATACACACCTTAGCAAAATGGAGTTGCAGAAAGAATGAACAGAACACTGATGGAAAGGGCAAGAAGCATGCTCAGTGGTACCAAGCTAGGACAAGAATTCTGGGCAGAGGCAGTGGAGACTGCATGTTACTTAGTTAACAAATATCCTTCATCAGCGTTGGAGGATAAGACTCCACATGAGGTATGGACTGGTATGAAACCCTCTCTTTCACATCTAAGGGTATTTGGATGTGATTCATATGTACATGTTCCAAAGGAGAAAAGGACCAAGTTAGATAATAAATATGAAAGGTGCATCTTTATTGGGTATAAGGATGGTTTAAAGAGTTATAAGCTTTGGAACCCAGAAACAAGGAGGGTTGTGTACAACCGAGATGTGGTGTTTAGAGAGGTGAAAGATGTTGTTACACATGAATTCCTACCAAATGAACCTGAGAATATAGAGTTTGAGCTAAAGGAGTATGAATCAGACTCTACAATAGAAGAAGATTCAGAAGAGGAAGAGCCACAAATCCCAGCTTTGAGAAGATCAGTTCGGGAAAGAAGGCAACCAGAAAGGTATAGTCCATCTGATTTCTGTTTAGGTTTTTCCTTAACTATAACTGATGATGATCCTAGAACTGTCAGGGAGGCAGTAGATTCAGAGGATGGAAAACTCTGTAAGGAGGCCATGGTTGATGAAATGGCATCCTTGCATAAAAACGAGGCATGGGATTTGGTGGAGTTTCCAGCTGGAAGGAAGCCCATCAGGAGAAAATAGGTGTTTAAGAAGAAGATGAGTGTAGAAGGCAAGGTGGAGAAATACAAAGCTCAGTTGTTAGCCAAAGGTTATTCCCAGGTGTCGGGAATTGATTTTGGTGATATTTTTTCTCCTGTTGCCAAAGTTACTTCTATTAGATTACTTTTATCTATTGCTGCTGCATTTGATTTTGAGATAGAACAGATGGATGTGAAGACAACATTTCTTCACGGGGATCTAGAAGAGGAGATCTACATGAAGAAACCTAAAGGATTTATGGTGAAGAGTAAGAAAGAACTGGTGTGCAGGTTGAAGAAGTCTCTGTATGGGTTAAAACAATCACCAATGATGTGGTATCGGAAATTTGATACCTATATACGGGGACTTGGCTTCACTAGAAGCAAGGAGGATCACTGTGTTTATTTTAAATTAATTGGTGATCATGTTATTTATTTGGTCTTGTATGTGGATGATATGTTGTTGATTGGAAATGACAAAGAAATTATCCAAGATTTGAAGACCCAACTATTCTCCAAATTTGACATGAAGGATCTTGGTGCTGCAAACTATATTTTGGGCATGGAAATTAAGAGAGATCGGGCAAAGAGGAAGCTCTGGTTAAACCAGAGGAAGTATGTCAAGACTATATTGCAAAGGTTCAATATGCAGGATAGTAAACCGGTGAGTGTTCCTATTCCTGTAGGTGCAAAGTTGTCTGCTGAACAGTGTCCCAAGACATAAGAAGAAGAGGAGGATATGTCCCGTGTTCCATATGCAAGTGCAGTGGGTAGCCTGATGTATGCAATGGTCTATACTAGACCAGACATTGCACATGCAGTGGGAGTATTGAGCAGGTTTATGTCAAACCCAGGGAAGGAGCATTGGACAGCAGTGAAGAAGGTTTTTAGATATTTACGTGGCACTAGTGATGATGGCTTGTGCTACCAAGGAAGACCAGGATTAGAAATAATGTTGGACATTCATGGTTTTGTTGATGCAGACTAGGCTGGAGATCTAGACCAAAGAATATCTACAAGTGGGTATGTGTTTAGCCTATTTGGAGGTGCAGTCAGTTGGATGAGTAAAAGACAGTCTGTAGTCGCGCTTTCAACTACAGAGGCAGAATACGTAGCATCCACTCATGCAATCAAGGAAGAAGTTTGGTTGAATATATTGTGTTCAAGTATGGGGTTGGTACAACAAGCTATAAGGATAGACTCTGATAGTCAAAGTGCAATTTTATTGGCTAAGAACCCTGCTTATCATTCAAAGACAAACCACATTTATGTTCAATATCACTTTGTTAGGTATATGGTTGAGTCTAAAAGGGTGTTGCTAGTAAAGCTGGACACTTTGAAGAATGTTTTTGATGCATTGATAAATTCTGTAAGCACTCAGAAGTTATCTTGGTGTAGAGAAACAATGGGTGTTGAAGAATTGGCCAAAAGACTAAGCTCTCCTGTGGCCCCCTGTGGAAAGAAAACAACAAGTGGGAGAATGTTGGGTGTGTGTTATATTCTTTCCATGACTAGCCCCACGCACTGTACGTTGCATCGGTTGCAGCAGGGGGGTCACAGAGAGGGTAGCAGCCCCCCCTGTTAGGGTCCGGGGCAGCACCCCAGTGAATTTTTTTTTTGTGTGCGGTCCCACTCATAAGTGGACCCGCCCATGTTTTGTGCATGAGTTTGCACATGGTTTTTTGGGGTACAATGGTTTTCTACCCCTGGTATTTTGTAGATCCGGTCAAGGGAACTATGGTTATGTTCTAATCCATAGTTAAAGGATTGGGGTTTATGTATGCCTCGGCATGTATATATATGTGTTGTAACACTAAAATGAATATAATGAAAAATCAAGCTAGTCATCCTGATTTTGGATCCAGGGGAAAATATCTGTGTTTATCTGTTTTATGTTTTATGCTCTCGCTATTGTTTATTTTCTGTTATAAGATTCATGTGTAGATAATTTCTGTTCAGGGTTAAAACCTACAATCATTGCAAAACTCTAATTGCAGGCTAGTGATAGACTGGTCACCTAGCCTAGGCCCAAATAGAGAAAGTGGTTCACGTATTTAAGACAAACCAGTCATAAAGTATATGTCCTCTAGCTCGATTTCAAGCCGGTTGCCTCCATTCACAAAACATTGGTCCTATACATCTCACTTGTTTACCAACCAAGTGAGTAGGTCTAATTGGGCTCTCATGCCTTGAATACCCTAGAATTTAAGTAACCTGTATGCTCTCCAAATTTGTATTGTAGGTGGATGAATCATTGCAGCTTCATCCAATTCGTCGTGTTCACGTTCCCACCAGATAATCATTGTAAATATCCTACAATGAACAAAATGAAATATTAGAATCATTTTAAAAAGAAAATTTTGGGTAAATTGCAGAGAAAATATGTTTTTAAATTCTTCACGGCGCCCCTGCACTTTTTGTTCAGAGACAGTGCGTAGCTACGTATGGGCTCTATATTAAAAGTGCAGGACCATGACATTTTTCTTTGTAAGAAAATGTCAGGGTTTGTAGGTACCGTGTGTCTTACCTGCGGACCCCTGTGAGCGAAGTTTTGAACCTATTTCTTCCCCAAAAATGAATTTTAAACCCTAAATTAAGGAAAAAATTTGATGAAAAGAAAGGAAAAGAGAATTTATATTACCTGGAGCAGACGGTTTTCGATTTGAACTGTTGGTTTTCTCGGAATCTTCTCTAGAGCATATTTTTCCAAAAGCTCTCAAATTTTCACTCTGAACTCAAAGGTAAAAATGATTTTGGAAAACTCCTTTTTATAAGTTTTTTCGAATAAATGAAATTTAATTTTGTTTATTTTTCACTTTAAAGAGATGGTTTTCAAAATATTTTTATTTTATTAAAACATGTACGTGTAATTTTTTGAGTTTTTGTGTAGAATACCAAATTTTTTGGGTGAAATGGTCATTTTTGATGAAGAGTATAATTTTATCACTTTTTCGGGCTCTTAAAAATTTACGAAAAATTCAAACCATGAAGTCTTCTTTTTAGCCCTTTTCAGACTCTCTAAATATGAAAAGATTGTCGAGTATTTGACTGTTCGAAATCGTTAAAGGAAATGAACATTCGTCCTTTCAGTGTAAGTTTACCCCTTTTCAGGACTGAAATGGACTATTTACGAAAAAGGTATACGTTGACTAATCATAGTCAATAGAGTTCTATTGGCGTATTATTTTATCCTTTTTCAGGCCTGAGAGACTAAATATACGAAAAAGAACACCCACGGAATTTCCTTAAAGTTTTTCTTCTGACTCCCTAAAATTGAAAAACACCGAGTTTCTCCTATACTAGATTCATTAAAATTTAACAGTAAAGGACCTATTGATTACAAATAGGAACAGACCACTCCTTCTTATGGTTCGATTTTAAACTAAGTTGGACTCATGCAAAGGATGAACTTATAAACAAGAAAATGTTATCCTCCTCAAGTTTGTAAAAAAGAAAGAGGTACTTGCAAAAAATGGTGGGGGAAAAAGAGAGAAAAAAAATCCATTTGTTACACTTTTATTTAAAAGCAGTATACCACTCTCGAACATGACACTTTTTGCCACACTTCTACCTGGGTTGGGAAAATCCTTTCCCTATCAGTTAAACAAACCACATTGAAGGTCTTGAGCTGGTTTCTGTGTATTATCTTAGGGAAATTGTTACCAAACCATCTGCAATGTTTTTATGTGTTCAAGAGTACAGTAAAACAAACCATTCATCTACAAACATTTGTCTCCATTCATGTTGACCATCCCTGAGTCAGTCCTTGCAAAAAATTTCTTCAAAAGCTGATCTATGGTTTCATGTCTTGAGCTTGCTTATGACAGATCACTTTCTATCGATGACAGCTCATCATCGAGGAAGTTGATCTAGAATCCTTCAATACCTTGGAATCTGCATGCCTTAATGGCACGTTTCTCGCCTTTGACGATAGGTTGCATCATTGACCTTCGATTGAATGATTCCATGAAATGTTTGACTTTAGATCACTTATTCACATTTCATGGATTGTATTGAGTACTTTGAGAGCCATCGTCATTATTGGTGGTTTCTCTCACACTTGTTAACAATTCGCATCATTGACTGGTAATCAAGTGGGTTCTACTATGTTCGACTTCAACACATTTTAATCTCATGGATAGAATCGTACTAGTTCGAGAAGCAAAAATCAAAACCCTGGATCTAGTTTCCACCATCCAGGTTGCAAGGAGTTTTATTATTCATTATGCAGTAGACTATTCATTATGGATGGCTACGTCCATGCTGTGTCTACGCTATTGATGTAATATTAAAGTAATTTCTGTATCAGAACAAATTTAGTTAGCTTTTTATTTGAGTATGGGAATGCCTACCTCAGTGATGATATATATATATATATATATATATATATATATATATATATATATATATATATATATATATATGTTTTTCATTGAATGTTTTTACAGGATTTCGACTGGGGTGTCCATAGGCTAATCCTTGAAATGATAAAGCACATCACTCTTCGAATGCTCTCAGACTTTGTAGTTTAGGGGGAAATTTTTTACACTGAAATTTGTCACCATGGCGTTTTAGTGTCTATATGGGTTCATCATTACTCATATATTACTCCCTTAGAATTCCACAACATCAAAGTTCCCAAAATAAAGCCTTGAAATTTAGAGAAAAGCTCATAAAAGTCTTAAAAACACTTGTACCGCACTTTCTCTTAATATTGCCTGCGGTGCCGCACCTATTTTTTCTAAAGCATGCATAGCTAAATGTACTTTTTCTTCATTAAGGGTGTGGACCCCTGTAAAAGGTAAAATGAAGGTAGAAAGTAACATTTAGAAGCCCAACAGTCAAATATGGAAGCTTCTAGAAGAAATTATCTGGTCGAAGGTTCACTTCTATCATGTATGTTTATTCCTCCATTATGGGAGCCTACCCCTTGGTTTATGGAGCTCAATCCCTTCAAAAAATCATTCTATCCCCTCTTATGTAGATCTCTAACCTCTTCTCTTTTCCTTTAAATTGAGGCCATAGTTCAGCCTCAAGGGGAGTTAGACTTTGACAATTTTTGAGGAGAAATGTTGTAAAAACTCAGACTCTCTTAACTGATCATTACGTGGGAATGATGACACACCGATGTGCATTTTAGTTGAGGGAGTGCAAAGCTTGTCAAAGTAAATGAAACGCCTGTTCCAAACCCCAAGAAGACCTGTATGACATCAAGGCAGACATGGTTGTAAGGCCCTTCCTTCATCAAAGGTAATACAAATAAATCCCTCTTTCTCAGTTAGTTCTTTAATTATGTAGCTTGTTTATCATGTTTTATCAATGAGTTATTTAATTAATTAGCTTGTTTCTTGAATTCCTTGATCATCTTGAAAGATATATGATTCATGAATTAGTTTATACTATGCAGGTGCTATTGATTTTTTCCACGTTTGTGATTGCAGATCTTTGAAAATAACTCTTTCAAGCAACTGGAAAGAATATCATTACGAATAGAGTTGGACTACATGTAGGTCTTCAAAACCTCTGTTGTAGTTAATTTTGAATCGAATATTATCTAAAGAAAATAGTTTTTTTTTTCTGTTTGTTGCTAGCTTTCCGTAGGACACTTGGGAGGTCTGTCTTGTCAGCAAGAACGACTTATCCATCAAACAAATTGGACTACCATGGTCTAGGTAATTTGGGAAGATCACCCTTCCCAACATTATGCTGGACAGCTGTCCTACTACATTGATGGTGGGGGCACCTTTCTTCTTCCTCCAAGTTTTCTCGAAGCACTTTTCCTTGATGAGCCTATTGAAAATAGGGGCATCCTTAATGGTCTGGAGAAGCGGTATTTTTACACACAAATATTTTAGTTTTCCCAAAAAATTTGTCTCCTATGGGATGTGCTGACTAGATTGGATCAAGCACTCAGGAAAAGGAGGTTGTTGAATCTGAGTGTTACTGTTACACAACATTTTTTCACCATCCCTACAATCCCCATCCCTCATATTGGAGGACCATTTCTATGACTAATACAAAGTGTCATGCCTTTCAAAGACCATCATTGCATCCCTTTCCATGAGGACAACATTACTTCTGTTGATAGTTTCCTGAACAAACCATCATAAACACATGTTTTTTCATTGGCACTAGTAGACTGTTATGCCCTCACGCCAATGAGGAAGATCAAAACTGGGCCCCGCACCCGTTGGTGCTCTATCCAAGTACACTACCCATGCCAAGATATTTTTGGAATGTGTTTTAAATATAGAGGTGAAGTTTCCATGATAATAAATTATGTGGGCGAGTCAGCCTAAGTGGTTCGATTGAATAACTACGACCACCCTCCTTTGGCCTCTTATTTCCACCTTTTGGGGAATCCTCTAAAAGGATAAGGCCTCCCTTCCACTATTGTAGGGATCCCAACCCCCTCCTCTACCTCTACAAATAAATCTATCTCTCATTGATGAACTAGCTGAACATATTATAGCCAAATAGCTGAAGAGAATTGTTGAACATCTTGCTATTGAGATAGAGCAGAGAAAGAAACATTTGTCAAGAGAGAGCTTAGGCTTTTGTCCTCACCTCATCCTAATTCTTGATGATCCTTTGAGATGTGATTCAACTGAACCTGCTATAGGAGATTGTGACGTCAAGGCTCCGATTGTAACAAGTTGGTGAATCCGCTCACGATCAGTGTGAGTTTTTCCTCTCATTTCTCATTTGGAATTAGCCTTGTCAAGTTGAATTTGGTCATTTAATTGCTTGTCTATATTTTTTTTGTTTGTTCGATTGTTTAGAATTCTCTTGTTTAGCTCCAGAGTGTCAAGATTTACCTATTCTCACTAGCTCCTTCCTCCTCCCATGGTTATCTGACTTTGCGCGATTTTT
Organism: Pinus albicaulis; assembly: GCA_034641835.2. Lineage (NCBI taxonomy): Eukaryota > Viridiplantae > Streptophyta > Pinopsida > Pinales > Pinaceae > Pinus > Pinus albicaulis. The sequence goes on along the minus strand of CM076583.1, from coordinate 698,967,934 downwards.
ACTTGAAGAGTCTGGCCAATTGGCACTTTTTTCTTTTGTTGCAGTAGTGCCAATACCTGTTTGGTGTGGATTACCACTTAACAGTCACACCGAACCCTGTAGGATTTGGTTTGACCCTTTTGCTGAGTTTTTGGTCAGTTGTGCTTGACTCTCGGTTGCTTATTTGATTTTCAATTGGTCTTTTGGAGTTGTTTTGACTGTTGTAGGATTGTTCTTCTCAGCTATTTGTCTATTCTCTTATCAGTGCGGTTCACAGCCCCAGGGTTTCTAGGTGTCTTTCGCTCATTGAGCCTTCTGATTGAGGTTCAAGTCTTCTTGATTTTGGTCAGTTCAACTCCCTGGTCAATTGTATTAGTCTTTCTTGATCCTTTGAGGTTGTTTGGTTTGTTGAATGATCCCTTTGGTTTCTGTTTAAATCTCCATCTCGTTACTTCGAGCATAGATCACATTGCCCGTTTGGGTCATTTTGAAAGCTTTCTATTGGTTTGAAAGGGTGCATCATTGGTTTGAGTATTTTTTTTATGTTTGTATTGTGTTTGAATTATTCATTATAGATCTATACATTCACAGTACTCAAAACTAGTGTTGACTTTGTTTTTTAATGTAATTAGTTCATTGTTTGCTTCATTCATTGAAAAAAAAAATTGCATTCTTTCATTGGCATCAGAAATGAAAAGTTATTTTTCATAACTAGCGCTTCATCAACAAGGAAAGAATTTTTCGTTTTTCATTTTCGTTGTATTAGATGCATTAGGGGGCTTCTTTGTATGATTTCATTTTTTTTATTTTATTTCTGAAAGATCTCTATCCTTCTCTTTGTTAGCATTCAACGAACAAAAAATTATGTTCTTTTGCATGTACTATGCATTTAGGAAATTTGAGATCAAATTCGATAGGGCCCTGAAACTGAAACATTAATTCAAGATCAACTTTAAAATTTATTCAATTAACCTGTTGTCAATCCTAGAGACAGCCTTGAGTTGTGAAAGACCAGTGCCTAGGACATCTTATACAGTAAGGAGCTTAAGATATAATTCAATACATTTTAACAGCATGGGGCTCTTTACTGCTTCAACTTTCACAAGGGGGTGTAATATAAATGGAACCAGAATATTCTTAGAGTCGACAAGATAATAGGACGCTGTAGAGGCAAGGAGTGATTCCTTAATATAGATGCATCAGACAGCTTAAAGACAACTTTCTTTGAGGGCTAGATTCTAAAATGCTTTATAGAGTTTTAGAACTGAATGAAGTTTGCTGCATAGAAAGTACAGAAAGGATATTAACTACTCTTGAGAGGGAATTCCATAAACATATCTGGACATGAGATGAGCTTAAGATGATAAGAATCCATACATGCCAATAGATTTGAAAGAATAACATCTCACAGCATTTAACATAGAAGAATAATGAGTGAATTGATAAGTGAGATAGCATATCATGCCTGGGCCATATTTAAAGTGCTTGACCAGCTTAATATAAGTATCAGTGGTGATAAATTTATACCAAAACAAGTGAGCCACTCGCATTCTTGAACATGATATAAAAGAAGTGGAAGCAGCGAATATGAACAATAAAACAAAATCACATAAGGAAAGGTTACACACTATAAAACGTTAAGACCAGAATCCTCACTTTAAAGTAAAACTCCTTCTCGCTGAGACCCAATGGGATCTTTGCATTTATATTAAGATTTCAACAAAAAGAATACAAAAATTCTTTCACAACCAATTTCTTTTGAAAATCTAGAACCCTTTTTTCTCTTCCGATCTTGCTTATATAGAGGCCTCAGTACATGAGTGGGAAGATATTTTTGGGAAAAATATCTTCCTCACATGCCAGAAATTAGTTTGAGGTCTTTTTCAAAATAACCAAAACTTGTGATGAGGAATAAAGGCGTCTCATCATTTGCAGTTAGGCACTCGGCCATTTTGAAGCAAAATATTAAACAACAGTCTGGTAAAAAAGTAAAATGCTGGAGTGGAGCATAAATTCCACTTGAAACTTAAAAGTAATCAACTAAAGGAAAAAATAGAAAGGCCACTAGGGCTGAATCATGAGTTGACAGTATTTCACTGATGAGAAGGGGTTGAGGTAGTCACTGACACTGGTGGTGGAACATTTGCTGACGAGCTGACAATCTGGCTGGCGAACTGAGTGCATCTTTGCTAGTTGTCCGCTGAAGGTTCAAGCATCACTGCGAATCCTTCCACCTTGATATAGGCCTCTATGAGGAAATTGAAACCTACCTCGGTGGGGAGCTTGTGTTTTATCAGATGAAGGAGGACGAATTATTGGTGGAGGGATGAAACAATTGTCTCAACTTTTAACCAAGCGGTTTTATCTGACAAGATGACCGTCCGGTCTCTTTCTTCCTGGAGACGTGTTTTATATCCTGTTAATGACTGTAGCATGGAAGGATTGGTTTGGTCCCAGCAATATGGAAGTCCAGCTATTGTAATCTCAGCCCAAACTACATAGAACTGATCCACGTTTGCTGCCACCTATTGCAGGGCTCTCGAAGCTATAACTCGGGCCGCCTCCTTGTCGATGATTTTCTGGCATTCAAAGGCCTCCATGAACCGACTTGGTATGCCATGCTTCTCCACCTCATCAGATTCCAACTCTTTCAAGAAAGAAATATAGCTTCTGGCGTGCTGGGCTCTGCTGGACAAGTTGAAGTCTGTCTCCTGAAATTTCCTGTTGAGATAGAGTACAACAGATTTGGTTTCCCCAATAATTTTCAGGAAACCCCACTGTTCTGTCACCGCCGAGATTATCTCTAACCAAATTATCCTTCTCACATCACTGAGGGTGATATTACCCTTCAAGCGGCTGTTGAGGTCATTGATGGTTTTCTGCTGGTCGGCTCTTGCCTTCTTTTCCTGCTCGATCTCCTTCTGCAATATATCTATTTTTCTGGTATTCTCAGCCAAGGAGGTTTCCAACTTGGTGATTCTCTGCCTCGCGGTGGAAGCCTGCTTTTCTAGTACATCATTTGCGACCTTTGCTCTAGTTAGCTGCTTGGACAACGAACTAGGCTTCGATGGAGTGGTAGAGGGCACACAACTGTGCGTGTCCCAAGTCGTTTACAGCTCCGTCAGATTGCCCTGAAGAATAGTTATTGTCTTTGCCATTTTTTATTTTTCCTCTTTCTCCTTCGCCAGTGAATCGACCAAGTCTGCTTTTTCTTTCTCCGCCTGTGCCAATTCAGCCGTCTGAACATGGTGGGATTCCGGTATGCTGACCTTGCGTTTCAATGACGCAACCTCCTTCTACAATTGATCTATCAGATGGCGCTATGGGTTGGAGTCTCCAGTTTCCTTTCCTTTGATTGAATCCATGAGGCCGCGTATTTGATTTTCCTGGGAGTGGGAATTGGCCTGTTCATTTTTTAGGGTCACCCTCACCTGTTCATGCTTAGTCTCCAGCTTCTTCAGTGTGATGGTGAGCCTCATTACCTCATCCTTCAGCATGTCCCCAACCACCTGGAACAGGTTGCACTTGACAAGGGCTGGTACCTTGGCCATGTCAATTGCATACTCGAGCACCTTGTAACTAGTGGTACCTACATTAGGATCCAAGATGGCCTTAGCCATAGACAATACCAGATGTTCTGTGTCCACATTCATGGAAGCTGAAACCCTGGTATGATATTTTTCCACATAACCTTCTAGCGTGACCTTGTACTTGTCCCTGATCGCTCTGTTTTTCTGACTCCTTTCAATTACAATTGCAGCGTGGTCACCACCGTTCGTGAGATCTCGACATCTTGACAGGGTGATACTATCTCTCGAATTTTGAGCCCCGCTTGCTTCCGTCCGGTTAGCCGTATGGCAGAATCGGTTCGGGCTAACCCATCTCCCCATGACCTCAAAATTTGAAAATTTCACTTGAGATCGTAATCTGCTTTTTGTGGAGGGGGGAACTTATTCCTGAGGGTCCCACTTCTTCTCCCTGGCCTCTTTTGGCTTCTCCTTCTTCCCTTGTGGTAGATGAATCTGTCTCCATCTGCGAAATCAAAGGCCAAGTTTCAAGATTAGCCCTCCACTCTATAAATAGTCTCGACTCATGTGTATAAGGAGTAGACTTGTTCCTCCTTCTTCCATTAGAGATAATCCCTCGGGGATCATAGCCCCAAGTCTTCCCCTGTCTTAAGTCCATGCCTTGCAACAGCTTCTCAACAATAGTAAGGGCATGTCTTAAATTTACAATAAACGGGCCAATAGTGATAGGGAGTTTCAGGGTGAAGCCCTTCTTAGCTGGGACAAACTGGAGTTGGTCAGATTTAAGAGACTGCCGAATATACTCCAGAGCATAAAATCATTGAGCAGGGAACAAAGGAAACTGGTACGGGGGTGCCTCGGATCCATAGACCCGAATTTCAGTATAATTTTCAAATAGATACCAATCCCCAGTGCTCTGGGTTTTACTAGCTTGTAGCCAGCTCTTCATTTCAGGAAAAATTTTGGGCGAGGGAGAGTCATGGATGATAGTGTAGAAAATAGGCATGAACTCATTTAGAAACCTAGAATAACCCACCCCATTTAGTAATTGGCGCACTGAAAATTTCTAGTCGAAGACTAGTCAGGGTTGAGAGTTTACCTCGTATACCCTATCTAAACCCAAACCCTTGAACTTATCAGCATGCTGATATAAGAAGAGGTAGAATACCATCGAGCAAAAGCGAAAGTGACCAGTTTCTGAAAGCTCTTGGAACTGGGTCTGGATGTTAGCAGCCAAGAAGCCAGGGATATCTAGAACTACCCCCTTTTGAGACATTAACCACAAGAAATAAACACACGCCATGGAAACTCCCCCCAAACCTCATATGCCTAGAAGACATGCGATGAGGGCCAGGATGGGCTGAACTTCTTCTTTAAACATACTCGATGGGAAAGGCTCTATAGAAGGAAGGGATGTAGCCTGGTTGCTAGTTATAGAGGAAATGAAGTCTTCTTGCTGTTCCCATGGTAATTTAGTGAACTGGGAGGTTAAAGCTATTTCATTGAAACTGGTATAGATGGCGCTAGTGGGAAAGCAGAGGGCTTGCCTGATGATGTTGGGAGAAAGAGAGAGAATTTTATTCCCCTGAGCCAAGGTAAACATGCCTCGATGCTCATCGTAGGCATCCCTGAGCCAGCAAATAAAATCAACCACCAGGTAGACTGGGGGGGTAATTTGATGATATAAACCTGATACGACCACCCAATATCGATCCCTATTCTCGACATGTCGCCTAAAATTCTTGGGTTTTATACTGCTGATGGGAAAAGGGTATTGGGGACCATAGATTTAGACTTGCAGGTCAATGAAGGGCTCGAACCCGGGAGGGTTTTTGGTTTCACGGACCTGAGGAGTTTCTGGTTTAGTTTTCTTGGGTGTGCCCCTTCCCATGACTGACATACAAAAATTTTTAGAAACAAAAGGAAAGCAGAGGAAATATGAGGTACGGAGTACCTGTGCAGTATGAATTTTCTCGAGAAAACAACGCGGGGGTACTGAAAGTGACCGGGTAGACCTGGCACTAGCTCCCACTTAGTTTATACCGTAGCTAGAAGACCTGTAAATTTTACTGCAGTAAAATACAGGAGGACCGTCATCTAAGACTGAAAGTTCTGAGGTAAAAGGCGAAGAGGTGAAATAAGCGGGGTAAGTGTCGTAAGGACACTGACAGTGGAGCACATGGCGTATAGGAATTGGGTGTCAGCTGGAAGCAGGTGAACACTGCGTGCCGGGTTTAATACTGGTACGGGCCTCGGTACCAGTTCACCTAGAAACTTACCTTACCTTTCTGCTGCATAAGCCATCCGGTTCTTGAAAAATATTCTTCGTAAGACTGGTTAAATACACGGCATACATACCTCTAGGACCCACGCTTCACTCTGCCACATCACTCTTACCCATAGTTTGCTCTGCCATATCATGTTTACCTTGGGTCTGTTCGGTTCTATGTCACCATAACTCCACGGGGGTACGGGTCTCGTCCCCCTTCCACTCCTGGACCCCCTCGGAATTTCCCATACGGGGAGTTTGCTCATGTGAATATTATGGAAGTGGCAAGCCCTTTTAATAATATCGTCTTATGTCCTTTACCTTTTTACTTTATACCTTTTCATTTTGCTTTATATTTGTACCCTTTCCGAACATATGCTTTTTTTTTAGGAACGAGACTTGTTTTATCACCGTTTCCTTTCAGCCATTATTTTAATGTTTCACCACCCGTTATGCATTTGATATATGACTACTCAAGGGTTGCCTTAAAAATTGACTGATGTTAACTAATGATCAACATTGGCTCCACCTGGGGACGACACGTTCATCCATGAGCGTGTCGAGAACTTCACATACCACCTGTTTGTCTTCTGTATGAACATCACTCTTCACCTTTATCATCCTTTCAATTTTACTCTTCATGATTCATCAGTACACACGCATCATTCAAACAAAGATAAAATGGAAAATAATATACAATATGATACATCAGGCTTTCTCGGCCTGAATCAGAATTGGAAGTAAGGTTTGAGGAACTGACCATTTATAGGGGAATCAAGCAAATCTCCCTGTAAATTCTCCAACCTGAAAGTATTGTTGCCCCCTTGCTCTGCAATTTTAAAAGGGTTGAACCAGAGGGGGTCGAATTTAATGTGTTTGCCTTTATCAGCCCTTCGAATGTCCCATCTGAGAACTAGATCCCCAACCTGTAACTTCCTATCCCGGGCATGTTGATCTAAAAGATCCTTCATTTTCTCCTGATATTCAATCAACCTCTGGCTCACCTGGTTCCGTCTTTCTTCAAGCTCCACTAGCTGGTTGATTCTCCTGGTCACATCATCGGGTTCTTCCTGACTTTCTTGCATGAATAGAGCTACTGGTAATTCTAACGGTACAAGGAAAACTGCTGCCCTCCCATATACTAATTCGTAAGGGGACTTCCCGGTGGCTCTCTTGCTAGTAATCCTGTTGGCCCACAGAGCGAATTTCAGCTGGAAATCCCAATTCTTCTGGTTTTTGTTGATAGCCTTCTTTAGTGCTCTCACCAGCCTTTTATTTGAAGACTCAGCCAGGTTGTTTCCTTGTGGGTAATGGACTGTGGAGTGACCTAGTGCAATATTATACTATTGATAGAAGCTGACAAACTTTGCAGATTTAAAGGCCTGTACATTGTCGGTCACAATCTTGGTAGGGTAGCCAAATCATGATATGATGTTTTCTTCCATGAATTTTATTACCACAGTATCTATTGCATTCCTAGCGGGTATAGCTTCCACCCACTTTGTGAAATAATCCATGGAAATTAGTATCCACTTATGCTGACCACTTGATGGAGGATGTATTTCACCGATAAAATCAATTCCCCACTGCTGAAATGGTTCATCTACATGAATAGGGATCATGGGAAGAGGTGCTAGCTTCTGTCTTTCAGCAAATCTTTGGAATTTCTCACAAGCTCTGACCCGGGCAAAGACATCTCCAAAAAGTTTGGGGCAGAAGAAACCAGCCTTAACGATTTTGTGAGCAGCAGCCCTCCAACTATAATGGTCCCCACAGATTCCTTCATGAAACTCCACAATTATACTCTCTACCTCTTCTTTTGTGAGACACAGGAGCAAGATGCCTAAGGGGTCTCGCCATTATAGCCGACCGTTTGCAACCACGTACTTCTGTGACCTCACCCTCAGTGTTCTGTATTTAGATTTATCACAGTTGGGCGGGAAACTGAGTGTTAGAAGGTATTCCACTATCTCCTTGTACCAGGGGCTGATAAGGTACCTCATATGTGTCTTTTGGGAAGCTATCTCTACTCCCTGTGGTTCTTCTTTCCTCTCAGACTCCTCGTTTGCCATCATGGACAGATTTATACCCAGAGCCTGAAAATTTGATTCGGACAAGATTTTGGCTAACCCTTGTCCCTTGATTAGTTTGGTAGGGTGGATTTCTAGCTCATACTCCTGCATTTTGGCAATCCATTTCCCTCTTTTTCCTTCACTATCCCCCTGGATAAGGATATCCTTAACAGCTGTTGTGGGCACAAACACAGTGACACGGGACTATAAGACATACATACGAAAAGCTTTGAGGGATTTCACCAGAGCATATGCCTGCTTTTCCAATATGTTATATTTCAGCTCGGCATCACGAAGCACCTGACTAAATAAGGCAATAGGCTGCTTATACCCTTCTTCATTTTTCTGAAATAGAACTCTGGCCACTGTATGAGGTGATGCAAAGGAAAATATCATAAAAGGTTTGGCATAATCTGGCCCAGCTAGCACAGGGGCTTCAAAAAATGCATTTGTAATCTTGGAAAAGGCCTCTCATGATTCTTGTGACCACTTTACCTCAGTATTCTTCTTCAGCATGTCAGTTATGTGCCTAAGTATCTCAGCATAGTTAGGGATGAACCTCCTCAGAAAGTTTATATGGCCTACGAACACCTGAACTTCCTTTTTATTTCTAGGGAGCGAAATACGTTTTATGAATTCTACTCCCTTAGGGTCTATCTTTACTCCATCTTTGGTTACAATATGCCCCAAAATCTTGTCTTCTTCCAGTGCAAACAAAGACTTCTATGGGTTGAGGGAGATGCCATACCTTCTGAAGTTATCAAAAGTTCTATGCAACTGTTCAATGTGCTCTGCATCATCTTTTGAAAACACATTAATGTCGTCCAAATATACCACCACAAAATTATCTTGCTCTCCAACAAAAGCAATATCCATGGCCCTCTGAAAAGTGGCCCCTACGTTAATCAACCCAAAAGGCATCTTGGCATACATAAACATCCCCCATGGAGTGGTGAAGGACGTCTTCTTCTGATATTCTGCTAGTACAGCCACCTGGTTGTACCCAGAGAATCCATCCATCATCGACATTCGGATGTGATCCATTTTTGGCAGTGGATAATTATCCTTTAAGGATGCTCTGTTCAGATTCCTGAAATCAACACATAGCCTTATTTCTCTGTTCTTATTCCGTACAGGAACTAATTTTTCTACCCACTCAAAATATCTCAATGGTACAATGATTTTGGCTTTCAACAGTTTCTTAATTTCTTTCTCAATAAAGGGTAGCAGCAAGGGATTTATATGTCTAAGCTTCTGTTTATCTGGTTTTGCATCTCCCTTCAGTGGAATTTTAAGCTGCATGATACTGATATCGAAGTTTTTTAAGTCTTGATAAGACCATGCAAACACATCTTTGTACGACTGGAATAATTTCTTGTAGAGCTATTTATATTCCCCCAGGACCTTCTTAGACAACTTCATGATTTTAGGGTCAACCTCAGTGCCAAGATTCAGATCTTCTACCAGATTCTCCTCTACAACTTTTTTCGGCTGCAGTGGAACATCATTCTTATTAAACAACCTTTCTAAGGGCACTAGTCCTCAGGGAATGACATTTCCTTTCAACTGCAGGAATTTGTGGCCAGCCACCTTTTCTTCCCATTTATCTTCTGAATTGTTTTCAGCCTCCTCTTCTTCAGAAGTATCAATCTCCATGTTGGAGAATTTCCCAAATGTTTCCAAGAATCTCTTCACCTTTTCTTCATCTTCAAACACTTTCTAGTGTTCGATATTGTCTGGGATTGATGGCCAATAACGTACCTCGATTTCATATCTCAAGAGAGGATTCTGAGGTGCACGAAAAGTACTGTCAGCCACTGCCAGGGAGTCTTTCATCCTATTCTGCTCTCGGGGCATGAACTGGATATTGAATGCCAAGAATAAGTTCTCCACCAGATCCCAAACTTTTTTCCTATAAGCCCTTAGCCTAGGATGTTTGGCTTGGCATTGATTCTTCACTTATCTGACTACCAATTCTGAATCTCCCTGAACCTTTAGACTTTGTATGTTCATGTTCCTGGTTGTCTGCAGCCCCAATAGAAGTGCTTCGTACTCGGCCACATTATTGGTGGCTTCATACTCTAGCTTGAAAGACAAAGGGACCCATTGGCCTGCAGGAGAAATCAATAATACCCCAACCTCATTACCTTCCCTGGAGTTTTCCCCATCAAAATGAAGTGTCCATATTTCTGATTCAGGACTCTCTATGGACTACTCTATCTTGATCTGGCAAAATGATGGTTCATGATGATACTCTTGATCTTTCTCCAGCATTAAACATGAGAAATCTCCCTCCCTGCTATAAACTGGGGAATTAAATGAGTCATCTTCCTTGGTAACTGTATTGACAAATCTGGTTTCCCAGTATAGCCTCCGCACTTGACCACAAAATATAGGGATAGTGACATAGGTTAGGTCTAGCTTGATTGATCCACCAATTTTAGTCCCCCAAGATCTTGACAATAGCATGTCAAAGCGAGATGGAATGTCGGCCACCACTATATCCATCACTACACTTTTTGCTGGCATCTGAGCCAGATTGACCACTAAGTCCTTTATCATGCCCAGGCACTTAACTCTTTTGGAGTCAAATGAGTACAGTTCTTTGTATGGGCAGGTGATCTATAGTCCTAGTTGTTCCATGAACAAGAGGGGTAAAAGGTTATGAGAGGCTCCCGAATCTAACATATAGTTATGCAGCAGCAGGTCATGTATTACTAAAGACACATAAAGTGGGGGAGTAGCAGCATCTAATTCTTCGACATGTGGGCCAAATACAAGCATAGGGATTTTTTCCTGAAGGTTCAGACTGTCTGGAATGTGTATTACTTCTGGAGGGAGCATAAAAGATGTGACCTGGGACTGATATGCAGGCTGTTTTAACAATTCGGTTAAGGGAACTGGGATTTTTACTTTCTCAAGCTCCTTTTGTAAACTGAAGGTGATGAGGACCTATCTACTAACACTTCCTTTGATTCTTTATCTTCGGAGTCTTTGTTCTGGGGGATAAGTTTGACTTCTTTTAAGATTGGCTTGACACTAGGGGGTGTAGCCCCTTGTGAAGATGAGGAAATTTGATCAGCAGTCTGCAAAGATTGGTTAAGAGGCCTCTTACCTTTATCTAGGGTCCTTTGAGCTGTTGCCTCTTTTTGTACTAGTGCTTCCTCTTGAGGTGTATCCTCTTCCTCATCCTGAGTGCGAATTCTCTTCCTGGAAGATCTAAGGTCATATCTTCTATTGAACCGAGCTTGCATGAAATCGAAAAACTTCTTGCAGTATTCATCAATCTTAGGATCTTCGGTGTCTTCATTAGCTTTCCCTTCTATGTGTGCCTACACCTCCACATCGTCACTTTCATGTAGGGGGTATTCCACTTCATCACTATTTTAGAAAGCAAGGTATGCCTCCTCTTGCTCATAAGTGGTGTCTTTGGTAGGACAATCTACTTGTCCTTCCAAATACAGAGGATGTGGTACCTGGTCCTGCTGCTCCTTCCTTTCCCTTTGCAGTATCTGCAAGGGTGGCTTCCTGTATTGAGGATTAAAACCTTTGTTTGGAGAATTTTGGAAATTCTTGGAGGGTGAATTATTGGCCTCCATTTCAAGCTTAACCAAATTACTTGAGAGATTATTGATCATCTTGTTCATCTCCTCAATCCTATCATTTGCTGAATCTCTATCTTGGCTCAAGGTGGATACTTCTTCTTTCCCCCTTCTTCTAGTATCCTGATCAGGACTTCCCTTGGATTTACCAGTAGAGGAAAAGTTTGCCTCAAGCTCTAGTGCATCTGTCTGGGCATCATCCAGGGTGGCTGGCTTTCTTCTCTCAGAGAGAAGCTGAACTCTGAGTCAAAATCTACCATGAAAACAACCTTGGCAGCAGTCTGATGAGGCTTCATATCTGCAGGAAGGCTCAGGTACAACTTGTTAAATCTCTTAATAAATTCAGCCACCCCTTCATTATGAATTTTCTTGAGTGTGTTAAACTCAGTCAGACAATGTCCATGATATTTCTTCTCTCCCCATTTTCTGAGAAAAGTTTCCTCCATTCCTTCCCAAGTGGTGACAGAACGGTCTCCCAGTGTCTTGAACCATTTTCTGGCTTCACCATCAAGGGATTGCACAAACAGTCTTAGGACCACGTCAAGATGTTCCACATTAAAATTTTCTGCGAAAGAGCAGAAGACCTGAAGGTGTTTTTGAGCTTCGATCTCATTTTCCCCATTGAAACGGGGCATGATCTTTAGATAGTCCTGTGGAATATAATTCAGCACTTGGGGTAATACCAGGGGGGAATATTTATTCAGAAAGAAGCCTGGAACATTTTCCATTGGAGGAGGAGGTGGAGGTAACCGAAGGGTCTTTTGTGTAAGAGGAGGGGGGGGTGGAAGTGTGGTGTGAATGACAATGGGAATGTATTGAACAACAGCTTGGGGTGGTGACGGAAAAGGTGGAGTATTAACAGCAGATATTTCAGTGACCTCTTTGACTTCTTCAGCCTCTGGAGTGGGATGGAATGAATAACGAGTGGTATCTATTGATTCAGCCTCGTCCTTAATTTGGATGTTTTCCAGAGGAAGACTATCTGAGTAATAACCGGTTTCTCCCACAGCAGAGTCAGAACCTTGGACTTGAGCTACTTGAGAAGAGGAGGACGACAAGTCTTCTAGAGAAAATTGTGGGATCTCAGTATGGATGAATTGTCTTTCCCTCCAATTTCTTCTATGTAAGATTCTCTCTGTGTTAGACATAGAGGGTGTCTTTGGCTGAGACGTATCTGACCTCAGGTGTGGCTTCCAAGGAGCCAGGACTACAAATAGATGTATCTGGAAAATGAATGTGGAGCTCCCAAGGTGAGGGATATACAACTCTCAACTCTCCATGATCACCTAATTGAAGAGTGAATAAGGTTTTTTCGAGGCCCAGGGATTTTAATTTATCTCAACTTCATTCCCCGACAATGGTGCCAAAAAGATGTTGTCAATCCTAGAGATATCCTTGAGTTGTGAAAGACCATTGCCTAGGACATCTTATACAGTAAGGAGCTTAAGATATAATTTGAGACATTTTAATAGCATGGGGCTCTTTACTGCTTCAAATTTCACAAGGGGGTGTAATATAAATGGAACCAGAATATTCTTAGGGTCAGCAAGATAACAGGACGTTGCAGAGGCAAGGAATGAGTCCTTAATATAGATGCATCAGACAGCTTAAAGACAACTTTATTTAAGGAGGGCTGGATTGTAAAATGCTTTACAAAATTTTAGAATGGAATGAAGTTTGCTGCATAGAAAGTACAAAAAGGATATTAACTACTCATGAGAGGGAATTCCATAAACATATCTAGACATGAGATGGGCTTAAAATGATAAGAATCCATACATGCCAATAGCTTTGAAAGGATAACATCTCACAACATTTAACATAGAGGAATAATGAGTGATTTGATAAGTGATACAACATACCATGCCTGAGCCATATTTAAAGCGCTTGACCAGCTTAATATAATTATCAGTGGTGATAAATTTATATCAAACAATTGAGCCACTCACACTCCAAAACATGATATAAAAGAAGTGGAAGCAACGAATATGAACAGTAAAACAAAATCACATAAGGAAAGGTTACACACTATAAAACGTTAAGACCAGAATCCTCACTTTAAAGTAAAACTCCTTCTCACTGAGACCCAATGGGCTCTTCGCATTTCTATTAAGATTTCAACAAAAAGAATACAACAATTCTTTCACAGCCAAATTCTTTTGAAAATATGGAACCCTTTTTTCTCTTTCAATCTTGCTTATATAGAGGCCTCAGTACATGAGTGGGAAGATATTTTTGGGAAAAATATCATCCTCGTGTGCCGGAAATTATTTTGAGGTCTTTATCAAAATAATCAAAACTTATGATGAGGAATATAGGCCTCTCATCATTTGCAATTAGGCACTCGGCTGTTTTGAAGCAAAATATTAAACAACAGTCTGGTAAAAAGTAAAATGCTGGAGTGGAGCATAAATTCCACTTGAAACTTAAAAGTAATCAGCTAAAGTAAAAAGTAAAAAGGCCGCTAGGGCCGAATCATGAGTTGACAGTATTTCACTAATGAGAAGGGGTTGAGGTAGTCGCTGACACTGGTGGTGGAACATTTGCTGACGAACTGGCGATCTGGATGGCAAACTGAGTGCATATTTGTTGGCTGTCCGCTGAAGGTTCAGGCATCGCTACAAATCCTTCCATCTTGATATAGGCCTCTGTGAGGACGTTGAAACCTACCTCGGTGGGGAGCTTGTGTTTTATCAGATGAAGGAGGACTAATTCTTGGCGGAGGGATGAAACAATTGTCTCAGCTTTTAACCGAGCGATTTTATCTGACAAGATGTCCATCCAGTCTCTTTCTTCCTGGAGACGTGTTTTATATCATGTTAACGGTTGTAGCATGGAAGGAGTGGTTGGGTCCCAGCAATATGGAAGTCCAGCTATTATAATCTCGGCCCAAACTACATCAAACCGATCCACATTTGCTTCCACCTGTTGCAGGGCTCTGAGAGCTATAACTGGGGCCGCCTCCTTGTCGAAGATTTTATGGCATTCAAAGGCCTCCATGAACTGACTTGGTATGCCATGCTTCTCCACTTCATCAGATTCCAACTCTTTCAAGAAATAAATATATATTTTGGCGTGTTGGGCTCTGCTAGACAAGTTGAGGTCTCCCTCCTAAAATTTCCTGTTGAGATAGAGTACGGCAGATTTGGTTTCCCCAATCATTTTCAGGAAACCCCACTGTTCTGTCACCGCTGAGATTATCTCTGACCAAATTATCCTTCTCACATCACTGAGGGTGATATGACCCTTCAAGCGGCTGTTGAGGTCATTGATGGTTTTCTACTGGTCGGCTATTGCCTTCTTTTCCTGCTCGATCTCCTTCTGCAATGTCTCTATTTTTCTGGTATTCTCAGCCAAGGAGGTTTCCAACTCAGTGATTCTCTGCCTCGCAGTGGAAGCCTACTTTTCTAGTACATAATTTGTGGCCTTTTCTGTATTTAGCTGCTCAGACAACGAACTGGTCTCTGATGGAGTGGTAGTTGGCACACAACTATCCGTGTCCCAAGTCGTTTGCAGCTCCGTCAGCTTGCCCTGAAGAATAGTTATTGTCTCTACCATTTTTTATTTTTCCTCTTTCTCCTTCGCCAGTGAATCAGCGAAGTCTAATTTTTCTTTCTCCGCCTGTGCCAATTCAGCCGTCTGAACATGGTGGGATGCTGGTATGCTGACCTTGCATTTTAATGACGCAACCTCCTTCTGCAATTGATCTATCACATAGCGATGTAGGTTGGAGTCTCTAGTTTCCTTTCCTTTGATCGACTCCATGAGGCCGCGTATTTGATTTGCCTGGGTGCGGGAAATTTCCTATTAATTTTTTAGGGTCACCCTCACCTGTTCATGCTTAGCCTCTAGCTTCTTTAGTGTGATGGTGAGCCTCATTACCTCATCCTTCAGCATGTCACCAACCACCTGGAATAGGTTGCATTTGTCAAGGGCTGCTACTTTGGCCATGTCAATTGCATATTAAAGCACCCTGTAACTAGTGGTACCTGAATTAGGATCCAGGATGGCTCGACCATGCATTACCGTATGTTTTGTGTTCAAGACCATGGAAGATGAAACTGCATTGTATTCCACATAACTCCTTCAGCCGCGCCTTGTACTTGTCTCTCGATTACAAGCTCGAACCTTTCAATTACAATTGTGAAGGATTATCGCCAATTGTCTCAGGAGGCCTCTGTATTACTTGGAGGAGGTGATACTATCTCTCGAAAGACTTTGAGCCCCACTTTGTTTCCGTTCGGTTGGCCGTATGGTACAAATGGCTCAAGCAACTGTTCTTCCCCTATGACCTCAGCCTCGCTTGAGGCTGTTTTTTGCTTTTTGCGGAGGGGGGAACTTGTTCCTGAGGGTCCCGCTTCTTATCCTTGGCCTCTTTTGGCTTCTCCTTCTTCCCCTGTGGAAGATGAATTTGTCTCCATCTGCGAAATCAAAGCCCAAGTTTCAAGATTAGCCCTCCACTCTATAAATGGTCTTGACTCATTTGTATAAGGAGTAGACTTGTTCCTCCTTCTTCTATTAGAGATAATCCCTCGTGGATCATAGGCCCAAGTCTTCCCCTGTCTTAAGTCCATGCCTTGCAACAACTTCTCAACAACAGGAGGGGCATGTCTTGAATTTACAATAAACAGGCCAATAGTGATAGGGAGTTTCAGGGTGAAGCCCTTCTTAGCTGGGACAAAGTGGAGTTGGTCAGATTTGAGAGTCTGCTGAATATACTCCAGAGGGTAAAATCGTCGAGCAGGGAACACAGGAAGCTGGTAAGGGGGGGGCTTGGCTCCATAGACCTGAATTTCAGTATAATTGTCAAATAGATACCAATCCCCACTGTTATGGGTTTTACTAGCTTGTAGCCAGCTCTTAATTTCAGGAAAAACTCTGGGCGAGGGAGAGTCATGGATGATAGTGTAGACAATAGGCATGAACTCATTTAGAAACCTGGAATAACACACCCCATTTGGTAATTGGCACATTTCAAAGTTCTAGTCGAAGACTAGTCGGGGTTGAGAGTTTACCTCGTATACCCTATCTAAACCCAAACCCTCAAACTTATCAGCATGCTAATATAAGAAGATGTAGAAGACCATCGAGCAAAAGCGAAAGTGACCAGTTTCAGAAAGCTATTGGAAATGGGTCTGGATGTTAGCAGCCAAGAAGCCAGGGATATCCAGAACTACCCCCTTTTGAGACATTAACCACAAGAAATAAACACACGCCATGGAAACTTCCCCCAAACCGCCTACGCCTAGAAGACCTACGATGAGGGCCAGGATTGGATGCACTTCTTCTTTGAACATACTCGATGGGAAAGGCTCTATAGAAGTAAGGGACATAGATTGGTTACTGGTTATAGAGTAAATGAAGTCTTCTTGCTATTCCCATGGAAATTTAGTGAACTGGGAGGTTAAATCTATTTCATTGAAACTGGTATAGATGGCGCTGGTGGGAAAGCGGAGGGCTTGCCTGATGATGTCGGGAGAAAGAGAGAAAATATTATTCCCCTGAGCTGAGGTAAACGTGCCTCGACGCTCATCATAGGCATCCCTGAGCCAGCAAATAAAATCGACCACAGGGTAGACTAGGGGGTAATCTGATGATATAAACTTGATACGAACACCCGATATCGATCCCTATTCTCAACGTGTCTCCTAAAAAGATCGCGTTTTATACTGCTGATGGGAAAAGGGTATTGGGGATCATATATTTCAGCTTGCAGGTTAATGAAGGGCTCG
The DNA here is from genome assembly GCA_034641835.2 of Pinus albicaulis. NCBI lineage: Eukaryota > Viridiplantae > Streptophyta > Pinopsida > Pinales > Pinaceae > Pinus > Pinus albicaulis. The sequence goes on along the minus strand of CM076583.1, from coordinate 698,950,753 downwards.
AACCCGGGAGAGTTTCTGGTTTCACGGACCTGAAGAGTTTCTCGTTCATTTTTCTTAGGTGTGCCCCTTCACATGACTGACATACAAAAATTTTTAAAAATGAAAGGAAAGCAGAGGGAATATGAGGGACAGAGTACCTGTGCAGTATGAATTTTCTTGGGAAAACAACGCGGGGGTACTGATAGTGACTAGGTAGACCTGGCACTAGTTTATACTGTAGATGGAAGACCTTTAAATTTTACTGCGGTAAAATATGGGAGGACCATTATCTAAGACTGAAAGTTCTGAGGTAAAAGGTAGAGAGGTGAAATAAGTGGGGTAAGTGTCGTAAGGACACTGACAGTGGATCATGCGGTGTATATGGATTGGGTGTCAACTGGAAGCAGGTGAACACCACGTGCCAGGTTTAATACTGGTATGGGCCTCGGTACCAGTTCACCTAGAAAATTACCTTACCTTTCTGCGGCATAAGCCATCCGGTTCTTGAAAACTATTCTTCGTAAGACTGGTTAAATACATAGCATACAGACCTCTAGGGCCTGCGCTTCACTTTTCCACATCACACTTACCCGTACTTTTCTCTATCATATCACGTTTACCTTGGGTCCGCCCAATGCTACGTCACCATAACTCCGCAGGGGTACGGGTCTCGTCCCCCTTCCACTCCCGAACCCCCTCGGAATTTCCCATATGGGGAGTTCCCTCACGTGCATATTATGGAAGCGACAAGCCCTTTTAATAATATCATCTTGCGTCCTTTACCCTTTTACTTTATACCTTTTCCTTTTGCTTTATATTTGTACCCTTTCCGAACATATGCTTTGTTTTTAGGCACGAGACTTGTTTTATCATTGTTTCCTTTCAACCATTCTTTTAATGTTTCACCACTCGTCATGCATTTGATATATGACTACTCAAGGGTTTCCTTAAAAATTGACTGATGTTAACTAATGATCAACATAACCTAAGGAAGCATTGGAACCTAACGTAAACATTTTTAGAGGTCTAGGCTAGTGACGTGTTCTGGCGTCGTTAAACCTAGTAGCTATCGTTTGCCACCTACCTTTAGATAGCACTAGTATGGACTTGTTCTCCCCATACCATCGTGTATATAAAGGGAGATCCTCATAGGTTCAAATCCTTTATCCATAGGAAGTTGAGTATGTCACCCTATGACCATGATACACCAAACATAACATTTAGGGAGACTACCTGCACATACGTTAAGTCCTTGGTGATTTCGCTTTCATTTGATCACCAAGGAGTATATGGTAGTTCATGGAAACTTGGTACACCCTCTTTCTTATATTACCTAGGTACTCATTTAGATCTTTTGGTGACTCCTTAAAAATATAAGGGATCATTGAGCACTTTTCCTTTCACGCTTGTTTAAAATTCAAAGTGACTATAGTCATATTTTGTTTATTTCTCAACTCTTAAAACATGAAACAACAAAGTTTTGTTCCAGTGTCATAAAATTAATTAGCCATGATCACATGCCTGTTAAAATTTATTTACTTGGATTTGTTTTTGTAATTCCTTAAACTTTGATCGTGAAGCCTTGAATTGGCTATCTCGTTTTCCTTCCTGTGTTGAAATATTGTGGCAGTGGCAGAACCACCAGTTTCTTCTCCTTCTTCACTACCTCATAGTGGTAGTTATTTTCCACATGTTTCTTTTGAAACCCATAAGTCCACTAGGTCTATCAAGTTTTTTCAGCCTATCCTCCCACCTGTCTTTCCTCTTGCTACCCGATCTCCTCCTGAAGAGTTCGTTGAATTCAATTGGCCTCCTCAGGGTGTTTGGTCTCGTTTTTGGAGCGAGGAAGAATTCCCTCCTCTTACTTCAGGATCACCATTTTTAGTCGCTTCTTTACCTCCTAGTCCTTGTTGTCTTTTCAAAGATTTTATGACTTCGTAACATATGGATTCTTCAACTCCTATTAGTCGTGGAGAAATGCCTGTTTCTATAGGGGAATATCAGCTTTTCCCAGAAAATCTCCCACGCGTTTCTAGTCAACCTTCTCCTCATTCAGTGCACTTCCACTAGGTTATCAGACATTGAGTCAGATTATTTCTGGTGTTGCATCCATAGCACAATATAGTATCTCGACTCCTCCATGGAGTTCGATGCTTCCTTCGTTAGGACTGTCATGTTAGACACCTAGCTCGTCGGTTACTGTTACACATGTGCTAGTCCAACCTACCATCTGTGTGGCCTCATCTACACTAGTTGTTATGCATCAATCATCGAGATCTTTCCACACTCATAGGTCTATATTTCTTAATCCCATGTGGCTTCTCAATCCCGATGTGAGTAGATCAAAATCTCACACGGTGGAAACCACGCCTGCTTCTAGTGTGGCTACGACTTCCACTTCTATTCCTAGTGGCCTTACTTTCAATGAGTATATATTGGCTATTCAGCAACAGAACTCTCATGGTTCTCAGCACCCTCAAGCTCCTATCAATGCTCCCCATCACTATGATGTCTACGGTAACCCCATTTATTTGCCTCCTATCGATCCAAATCAGACTGTTTATCTGCCTTTGGTTGATCCATATCAGACCATTCCTCATTGAGGGCCATCGATATAAGGACAACCCTTAGGTCTAGAAGGACAACCCTTACAGGGACAACCCTTGGTCCATCAACCCTACAATCCTTGTGGTCAACCTCAATATCAACCAGGAGAATCTTATGTTCCTAGGGGGGAAATGTATCCACCACAGAGACAACCTTTTGTGCAATAGCAGCAAACTTACATTCAGGAAGGCCAAGCTTTTGTATAACAAGGACAACCCTATGTTTCTAGTCCGAGTCAACCTGGTTATCGAGGACAACCTAGTCCAATGAAACCATCGGGAAAACCTCTTCTAGAAGGGCAACCCGGTGGCCCTCGTATCCAAGCCAACTTGATCTGCAAGAACAGCTTGCGTAGCCTCAGCAGTTGGTTCGACCTGCTCAACCCGCTCAACAGCTAGTTCAACCTGCTCAACCAGCTCAGCAGCCGGTTCAACATGTTCAACCATATCAGCGGCCCATTCAACCTGGTTAGTAGGTACCACCCGCTCAACCTTAAGGCGCTACTTATTCTCCTCAAGGTCAATATCAGGTTGTATATAATGTTCCCCAAGGTTTCACTTATTACCCTCCAAATCAATCCCAGATAGTGTATAATCCACCTCAAGGAAATTCTTACATTCTGCAGCAGAATCCATATGTTCCTCAGAAAGGACCTCAATGGGATGCTTAGAATCAATATCCTAGTCCTTCACCCCAGTATGGGCCAAATTATCCAGCTTATAACCCGTATGGACAGAATCCTTCGGGACAAAACATATCGGGGTAGAATTTCTCCCAGCCTGGGTGGAATATTAACACATGTCTTTATTAACAACCTCCAATGCCTTTTAATCCTCAATTTCCATTTCTCCCTATGTTGAATCTACTTGATTTGAAAAATTGACAAATGATCCAATTCTCCACAATCCATATTGGCCCCCAGTTCCAACCAAAATCTCTGGTGATTGTCCTAAGTTTGAGGGAAATTCCAGAGAAGACCCCCAAGCGCATGTTATGACTTACCACTTATGGTGTTGCTCTAACTCTTGGGTTGATGATTCCATCCGAATCCATATTTTCCAATGGACTCTTATTGGTGCCACTGCAAAGTGGTACATTGAATTATCTCATGGTATATTCCAAGATTTCAACTGTCTAGCTATGCCATTTCTTACACATTTTCAGTTACTGGTTCAGTATGAGACTGAGACGCACCTCCTCACATCATTGAAATAGGACCGAGCTACTAATATCTCGAATCATATTCATCAATGGAGTTGCTTCCATCGCTTGATAAAGTTTGACATTCCTAATCAGCTTCTAACTGATTCGTTCACTACCTTGTTTGTCAATCAAATCACTAAAGACATAGCTATGGGGGCATGTGTAACCGAAGAACAGGCCATTGCTCATGCCTAGTACCTCGATCTTGTGTACTCTCAATCTGGCATGTTCTATGATATGTTCCCTGATGCTCCTCGACCTCGAACTTCCAAAGCACTGAAAATGCCCTCTATCGATGGTATCATTGGTTCTATGTCTCAGACTTCTCGAAAGTCTTCTCCTTCGAACCCTCAGAAGAAAAAATATAATCCTTCCAATGATACTTCTTCTCAGCCTACCCCAAATTTTGGTACAACCGCAGAAGTCAATGCCATTCAGACCAATCTAGTGGATAAAACTTCAAAGGGAAAAAATAATGGTAAAGGTAAGGCCAAAGCCGATACGCCGAAATAGGACTCTCAAAAATCTCATGCTGATGATGGTTCACAACATAAGCCAAAGTATCCTTGCTTGATTTGTGACGAAGAGAACTACACCAAGGACTTTCCTCAACAACCTGAAGTGAGTAGATTGCTCAAAGGCACCCAAGGAACCACGACTATTCTTGAAGAACCTTTTCCATCACAGCAGATCTAGATGGTAGAGAAACCTTAGTCCTCTACCCCATTTGGCTCTTAGGTCTTCATGATGAATGGTTCTGCATCTATTTCTATTACTACCCTATCAAAATACTATGTCAAATTGCGTCACACAGCAGGGAAAGATATTGTTGATGGTCCTCCTCCTTCGCCTAATTTTGGCCGTCTTTAGATTGAAAGGCTCCCCAGTACTAAGCTCTTTGTACAACCACCATCCAAAGGTGTACTCCGTAACTCTTCTTACAATCCTAATTCTCGTGCTTCTCAACATTACAACATTATTAAGGATCTGGCTAAGGCTCCATCTGCCATTTCTACATTGGAAGTACTTCATAGTTTTTCATCTCAATGGAAGAATTTGTTATCTGTGATCAATGAGATTGACCCTTCTGATTCAAGCCTTATCGCTTTCGACTTGGAGAATTTCTTCCGACGTCTTCCGCACTAGCTTTCACTCATCATACAAGGTCACATTAATGGACTAAATATCCATCATGTGGTTGTGGATGAGGGTGCTTCTACATGCATCATGTCATTTTTCTGCTGGAAATCTATTGGTTCTCTAGCTTTGAATTCATCACAAAATTCTCTTGAAGAAATTGATGGAAGGGAATCTAAACCTCTTTGTGTTATCGTTAGTTTACTGATTACTCTTGAAGGGAAGATAGTCAATGTCGAGTTTGAAGTAGTTGACGCCAAGCTCAATTACAATCTTCTCCTCGGTTACAGTTGGATTCATGGCATGTTGTGTGTTCCATCCACTCTCTTTCATGTTTTGAAATTTCTTCATGAAGGAAAGATTGTTATTGTTGATCAGTTGTTGTTCTTCACTTCATCTTCTAATAACAATGTTCCGTATGTGGATCAAATTCCTACTCCCTACGAGAGAATAGGGTCAAGTCTCTTCAAATATCCTACCTTCATGGGTATTTTTCATCTTTCTCCACCCAAAACTATTCAGATTAATATGATCTCTCAGTCTGACGACCCATGGATCATCCCTTTGCCTGAGCAGATTGATTCCTTTGAAGATTCGATGTCGTTAAGTCCAATCAAAATTGACTATTGTGAACTTGTTTAGGCTTCAAAGCCTCCACCTCCTGATCATGCTCCTTTGGGCATGTCTCTTGACATTTATTCTCAATCCCCTTGGCTCAGCGATTCAGATTCTCCCAATCCATTTAAAGAGATATTTCCCTCCAATGAAGCCATCATGGAAACTATGTCTCTCGAGGATCCTCTGTGGGATGATAATTATCATTGTTCCTCGTTCATGCTTGGCCTCAGGGCCATCTCTATGTTTCTTGAGAGTTTTTCATCTCAAGTTCCTCCTCCTCCACTTCAAATGCCTATTTTGACACATGAATTTTTTACAGACGGTAACTTGAGTAACGTCACTCAAACGATCCCTATCGACATTTACGTGAAATGATTAATTGTTGAGGACATCCATATCGAGGTGACCTATTCTTGAGATGAAGTTCAGGTTTATACTAGCCTTTTCCATGAGTTCTTTGATGTCTTTTCATGGTCTTACAAAGAGATGCCCAACATCGAAGTTTTCCAATGTCTTCATCTCGTACACCCTAGAAAGGCTTCCGCCATTAAGAGTGAAGTTGAAAAACTTTTCAAAGATGGTTTTATATATCTGATTCCCTTGATAGAATGGGTGTCCAACATTGTCCTTGTATATAAGAAACAAGGTACCATTCGAGTCTATTTTGATTATTGTGACATTAACTAGGCATGTCCTAAGGATAATTATCATACTCCCTTTATTGATCAAATCATTGATGATTGTGTGGGGAGTGAGATATTTTCCCTAATGGACGAATTTTCTAGCTACAACCTAATTAAAATTCTCCTAACCGATCAACATAGAACTACCTTTATCTATCCCTGGGGTACTTTCACATATAAGAAGCTCCCTCTTGGCATGAAGAATGTTGGGGCTACATTTCAGCGAGAAATGTCATATGAGTTTCATGATACTATGCACATTGTTCAGCCATATCTAGATGATCTTCTGACTCATTCAGCGAAATTTAAGGACCACTCTAACCATATCCATCATATTTTTATTCGCTATTGATGCTATAACATCTAGCTAAATCTACATAAGTTTTTCTTCTACGTCCATTCCGATAGACTCTTAGAGTTTATCATTTCTAGAGATAGGATTTGCCTCGATCTCCTCAAAGTTGAGGCTAACATTAATTTCCCCTCTCCATCCTCATTACATTAGTTGCAGAGTCTTGAGGGGAAGGCTAAACTTTTAGGCCATTTTATACCTAACTATGTTCAAGTGGCTAAAGGATTCACACGATTACTAAAGCAGAGCGTCATGTTCCTTTGGCATGATATCACCTAGAAGTGTTTCAATGCACTGAAGATGTTGCTTGTCAACATTCCTCTATTGCATCCTCCAAACTATCATTACGATTTTTACCTCTATTTAGCTGTCGCTTTCAACATTATTACCATGGTTTTGGTGCAACAATGATGATAACTGTGATGAGCATGTTATGTACTATCTCTCTCATAACCTTCTTGATACTGAAACTCTCTATTCACATGTCGAGAAGTTGGCATTGGATGCCATTCAAGAAGTGAAATGTTTTCATCATTACATCCTGTTGCATATGGTGACTGTGATTTCTAACTGCAACCCTATGACCTATATATTGTCTCAACAATTTATGGGTCCCAAGTAATCGAAGTGGATTTTCATCGTCCAAGAGTTCAATTTGGAATTTGCTACTGCGAAGTCGAAGAAATAATTAGTCTTCATCGATCTTATCTTCTCCCTCCCCTTTGACTCTGCTCCCTCTGGTTATAAGGAATGAATTCTAGATGATTCAATTTTTCTGATTAGCACCCTCGATCCTTGGTACGGTGATATCATCGTATATTTTCAGACTTATACCTTCAAATATGAGTTGATCAAGGATGCTCACCGACGCATCTTTCACCAATCACAACCTTATCGTATAGTCAGATACACACTCTACCACGTCGGAGTTGATTCCATTCTCCACTGGTGTTTGGCTCTCGAGGAAGCTTAGAAAGCTTTGAATGACTATCATAGTGCCGCCTTTGGCGGTCACATTTTGTTATGCTACTGCAAAGAAAATTCTTCGTGTTGGGTATTTATGGCCCACCATCTTCAAGGTCTACATTGTTGTTGTTCGTAGATGTCATGACTGCCAGACCTATCAGCGCAAGATGTGCGTGCCGCCTTCACATCTCCACCATGTCATTACCGTTGGTCCCTTTATGAAGTGGGGCATCGATTTTATGATGTGCAACCCTCACTCGGTCGAGGGCATGCTTATATTATCATACCTATTGACTAATTCACTAAATGGGCTGAAGCAATGCCTACACTCATGGCTGACGGTAAGAAAACAACTTAGTTTATATTAAATCACATCATTTCTAGGTTTGGTGTCCCTCAAGCCATCGTTACTGATCATGGTTCCCATTTTGGGCATTATATGGTGGCGGAATTGACTTCCAAGTTTGGTTCGCATCACGACAACTCAACGCCATACTATCCTCAAGCCAATGGCTAGGTTGAAGTTGTGAATAAATTTCTTGTTACCATTCTTCAACATATGATTGGGACACAAAAATCAAGCTGGCATTTCATGTTATTTTTGACTCTTTTGGCACATCGAACCTCAGTTAAGGATGCAACTAGATTCACTTCATTTTAGCTTGTTTACAATCTGGAAGCTACCATTCCAATTGAGTGTGAAATACCTTCACTCAAGTTGGTTGTTGAAATACTACCAAACACTTCACCTGAAGAAGAGCACCTTCTCTACTTAGAAAGACTCGATGAAACTCGCCACTTTGCTCCTTTGGTCATTGAAGGACAAAAGAAGCGGGTCAAAGCTCATTTTGACCAGTCGATTTCCCCTTGGTCCTTTGTAGAAGGAGACTTTGTCCTCCTATATGACCAAGCTCATGATAAGCTGGGGCCAGGAAAATTTCAACCCATGTGGCATGGGCCCCACAGTTTTTATGGTGGAAATAAATTCAGCATCATAAGAAAAAAAAAATTAGTGCACCTAAAATACTGAAGTTTAACTACTGTAATCCAAAACTTCAAAAATATTTACCTAAATTTCTCACAATATTACCAAAATTTCTGAATTATTCTTTGCATTTATTAAACTACAATCATTGAAAAGCTAAGCTTTAAAAATAGTCTAATGGTATTTAATTCCCCAAAAGTAACCTAATGAAATAACTTGATTCAAATATCTCGTACTCACCAAAAATTCTAGAGACTGGTACACTGATAGAGCATATTTTGTACCACTTTATTCCATGTAGGGTGACTAGAGATGTTTTCCCACCATTTGTTGACATGCCTTCCCGACGAGATTAGGTAACCCTTATTGCAAACGTTCAACATGTAATTTGTCAAGGGAAGATGTTTTACATCTGCCAAACTAAAAAAATCGCCTACTAGGTACTTGATGTTGGAAAGCCTTTCCTCATAAACATCAAGCAATTTCTTCAGCTCCGCAACACATAATTCCACAGTGGCTTCTTGTGTGGGGAGCCTGCACGATGGGTACGTCATTATTTCACGGAATATGTTGAATACAAGGGAGTTGAATTTTCCTTCTTCCACTTAGCAGCACTCCTCCACCAATATCTCGTTTGCGGGAGAGTTTCCTAGGAGATGGGTGTCGTACCCCTTGTATTTTTTGGCCAAATACTTGGGTACGTATCGAGGGGCTGTTATTAAAATAAACTTCAAAATTACTAAAACATAATGTAATAAAAAACACTATCTATCAAACTAAAAATTACATTATTAGAGGATAATAAAATAAACTTAAATTTAGATAATGTTGGTGAGTACTAGTGAATTACCTAATAAAGTGAGTTCCCCATCTTCAACCACAATGGGTACTTGCCCAATTGGCTGTAGCACAACACAAAAATTACACAACATAAGGAAAAAAATAAAAATAAAAATATTGTGAACAATTATGTAGAGTGAGAAAGATTATATAAAAATGAGTAGGCTTTTACTTACTTACATTGATATTAAGATATTGCAGTTTATGTAGAGTGAGAAAGATTACATAAAAATAAGTAGGCTTTTACTTACTCACATTGATATTAAGATATTGCAGTTTTTTGTGAGCACCTGTAAGATAGACGATGAGGAAGAGTTCGTATTCAAGTTGCATCTCTTTTAAACAACAGATCACCATAGTGGTTTTTGTGAAAAATAGATGACCATATACCTTGATGGCCATTATTAATCTGTATGTCCTTCTCTACCTCTTGCACACACAAGACTTAATCTCTGCCTCTGTCAGATAGAAACTAATGGTAAGAATAGTAGATAGACCCTACTCTTTTTATAGTGTGCAAATGGAGAAGTGTTTAGTTTTAGATTGGCATGACCATTCATATAACATTTTAAAATTGATATTTAGCTATTAATATGGTGATATCTAAGTTAATGCTAGCTTAATATTAAGTTGAGTATTTATAGATGTTGGAGTGAGCATTTCTTGATATTTTTTTTAGAAAACTACTACTAATAATTTGATCGTATAAATTTGGAGGATGATATTGAGTTGTTATTATAAATACTAATTATTTAAAGACAAATTGGGTTTCTTTTCTCATTTGGTAATGTAGTGATCAAGATAATATGAGTTACTTAGGGAGGTATCCAAGGGGATAATAATTGTATTTTTTTCTTAAATATGGAATAAGTCCACTTGGTAGTTGATGGGTAATAAATAGGATTACTAAGTATTTAAGATGAAACAAATAACAATAAGGGATAGTTGGTGCTAGCTAATTTTGTTTTTAGAGAAAATATAAATATAATTGTTTATCATTTTATTTTAGTTATATGCTTTCTATCAAAATAATCATCTAAATAATATTCACCTAAACCAAATTATATATGATTTGAAATCTATTATTTTACAAATTTTTAGGGATATTTGCATTGTTTATAAATCAAATATATTAGAATAGAGTGCCTAGAGTTAGTCAACTAATTTCATTTCATAATTGTAATAATAATTGAGATGAGAAACCTCTACAACCCAATATAGGGGAGATGTCTAGGGGTGAGTGGTTAAATTTGAAGTCCATTTACCACTTTTTCCACTTTTTAGGAGTAAAATACAATTTATTCCATGTATATAAAAAAAATCAGAAGTATTAAAATTTATATATAAATTTTATATATTTTTATTTATATATAGCTCACAGTCTTATTACACCCTACTTGGTAAATTCACATAACTTGTGAATTAATAAACTTGACTTAGTCAAATTACATAAAAATAAAATTAAAATTAAAATTAAAATTAAAATTAAAATTAAAAATACATAAAATAAAATTATAAACTAAAATAAGATTAAACTAAAATAGTAAATTTACCATAGATAGTTTTTGTACTCTACATTTTGAATATAGTATTTTAAAAAGTAATATTTGTATTTAAAAAATGAATACAATATTATTTAATATAATTATTTTTTTAATAAAATTAATTAATTTTGAAATGAGTGAAGATAAAATGAAATTAGAAATAGGTTTATGTGAAAAGATTTTTATTTGGTCAATGTAAAACAAAATTATTAAAAAAATAAAGTTAAAATAAAAATAACTTCATCCTATTGACTCATGGTATGACAACCCATGGTATTCATGTGGAATATAGCATATTTAAAGGGATGAATTAAAACAACTTATATCCATCTTAACTCCTAATCTATGAGATCAAATCTGTATTCACTCTAAAGAGGTTTTCATATAAAAATATTTGATCTCACTAGGCCATTGATAGCTTAAGATTTAAGATGGATCTAGGTTGTTTATAATGTAATGTAATGTGTTGTTTATAGCTGAAAATAAAAATCATGTTATGTTAAAACCTTTTTACTTGATCAAAATAAAATAAAAATAAAAATAACATTAAAATAAAAATAATTTCATGGTATTGACCCATGGTATTAACACATGGTACAAGAACTCATGGTATTTACCCATGGTATTGATGTGTAACATAACATATTTAAAGGGTAAAATTAAACCAACATAGATCCATATTAACTCACCATATACAAGATAAGCTTAACTCACCATCTTCTTTTCCGTAAAAAATATTTATCCCTCGGATGACATCATTATCTTAAATCCTATTGGTTCTTTTAAATTTAATTCTATTAGTACATATTTTTCTTTGAGGCCTATTTTTTACCTCAAAATTCCCCTAATGTGTTATTGTTATTTATTTCCTCTTAAATATCTAGTGGCCTTTTTTATTATCGATTAACTATCAAGTGGAACTATTCCATGTTTAAGGACATATTACATTTATTATCCCCTTGGGTACCTCCCTAGGTACCCTATATTATCCCCTGTATTTATATTTCATAATGGGCCACTAAGAAGAGTTTCTCATAAACTAGAAATGACATGTAAAAACAACTCAATATGCACAAATAGAGTCCAAATTTTACGGTCCCTTATATATATCCATGAGGGTTTATTTGTTGAAGGTAGAGCATCTTTTTACGTAAATGAACTTTCACCTAACCTCATGACTCTTCCTAATTTAATTCTAATAAAATACAAATTACATCAAAATTGAAGGAATAAAAAATTCTCAATCAACCAACCTAGTGATGGAAACTTTCAAAGCCTCTTTCTGTAGATATTGAACCAAGTATCATTGCCAAATTTTGTATTCACAGATGATTTTTAGAATATTGTGCTATATCTCATCTCCATACCTCATGAGGCATTCTAATGCATCTAGTATCAAGGATGGATTTTTAGCTTACACCTAATTTAAAAACATTGTGAGCTTCATGTGTAGCCTCATTTTATCAACCACATATTATGCAATCACTTCTTTTGTAGCCTCCAAATTGTATCTTGTAGAGACTTTTTTTATTGGATTTAGAATTTCTCGAATCTCTTGTTTGAATTCATCTTTTGATATTGTTTCGCCTAATGTATGAATGGAAGGTATTTTTTGTACCTTGAAAATATATTACAACCAATTATATAAGGTATTATAAGTGGCCATTACTTTTTCAAAGTATTTGATCAAATTTTTATATGGTTGCATCTTGATCATGACATCAACATTATCCTTCTTTGATGTTATCCAATTTTTCCTTGGGAGTTCTTTAGGTGCATTAGGATACTTGATGCTACATTAACATATGAGATCAACTACTAAGGATTATAGTTTAATTAACAATCCTATCTTTTTTTATTCACTTCACATGTTGGGCAATGGAGCCATAAATTGATGTAGGGTAAAAGTATCATTATAAACTAGATCCATAGTTTCTTATAGCATGTTAACCTCTTCAATAATGTATTTGTGCAACTCCTCAATTAGGTAGTGTGAGATGAGAAAATATTTGTTCTCTTTTTGTAGTTTTAGAATTTTCTAACAATCAAATTTACTTTCAATTAGTCAACTTCTTTTGATAATTGGTCTATATTTCTTTCCATGGCAAATGTAAAAATGATCTAGATAGAAGCTATCACTCTAAGGTTCATTATAGTATGAATTACTATCTCCCTTTTAGTAATAATGAGCATGTGTTCTCCTGGATTCTTGGAAAATCATATTCCTATATGATCTTACACTTCACCTAGTCAAAAGTCAAACTGGAGAGATCCAATACCTTGTCATCCTTTTCTGTTGTCATTCCTAATTTCTGCAATGAGAAATGTATATCAGTAATACAAGTAGGTGTTAGGACGTTCAAAATAAGAAACTTGAGTTCTGTCTCTGAACCTTTCATCCTATTATCTTCTGCTAAATTATCTTCATGATCCTTATCCATTTAATTCTTCTCAAGTTTTTTGGCTAAGGCCTCTTCTTGCATCTTAGTTTCTTCCTATGTCTTTCTCTTTCTTTCTTCTTCTTTTCTTATTTTTTCTTCTTCAAAGTTATTCTTTAGTTATTCCACTTCTCTATTTTGTTTTTTTCCTTACTCTCTAAACCTATTCTTTGTTACGTATGCATCCTTCTATTTCTCCCTATCTCTTCCTCCTATTTCTTTTGACATGCCTCTTATTATTGTTTCCTTTTTTGGGACCCTTATTTATATTCCTTTTTCTTAGTTTTCATTCAGTTTTTGGGCTTGCACTTTTTTTCTCTTGAGAATAAATTCTCTTTTTTCCAATATCATTATTTTCTGGGTATCATGATCTGAATTCTCCCATTCATTGGCTTGAAGAGTTTATTCTAGTGCCTTGGAAGAGCTGTAAATTTTTTTCACTTTTTCCTCCTCTCTTTCGATGGATGAAACATATACCCAACTATATGTAATACCTTTGCAATGCACCATGGTGATTCCTTTTATATCATATCTATGGGAACTTAACTCACCAATTTAGAAAAACTACAATTCTTCAGCTTATGCTTCTTCCTCCCTAAATATTTTAATAGAGTAAGCTCTTATATCTAGTGGGAAGATGGGCCATATATATCCCTAGTCTTTGACCAGATTTTTGGACAATTTGGTGGTAATTTGATACACCATACCTTGCAATTCCACTTTTCCCATAATAAACGTAGGCATAACATGATGGGGCTTGTAAGCACTGAACACTCTAATATAAATAGCATCACCAAGAGGAAACAAATCTATGGTACCATCCAAGAAAGCCCTATCTCTTTCGGACATGCATGGAGGCTCTATGCCAAATGGTTCATGATATAAGGGAGAGATAAAGTACTATACAATATTTTCATAAATCCATTTACACCCCATCTTCCACAAATGTTTGAAATGGATATTCACAGGTAATTCCTCCTAAGGACTCCACTTCAATCCTAGCGCTTCAAAATCATACTTTTCATATATTGCATCTAATAGGTAAGATGCCATGTAAATTTTGACTTCTCTCCCTCCATTGATTTCTTTATTGCATATGCATTTGATTTGATAGATGATGGAAACATACTTTCCTAGTTTAAAATTTCCCATTTAGTGGCATATGTATGCATCAAGGAAACTCAATTTTCATAAATATTTTTGTGTTTACATTTCCATAGATTTTTCTCATCATAGTAACTCACATTTAATAAACCTTCTTGAGGGATGTAGTCTTGTAGATCTCATCTACTCTATGATTATTTTTTTTTGGTTCTTGCCACCATGAATTTAACACATCCTTTTTTGATCCATCAAAGATAGTGTACTACCTTCTACTAGAATTCTCTTGATGTTTGCAAAAATTATGTTAATTTTAAATATCTTCTACTATAAATGGTGCCAAAATTTCTCCCTTGTCACTTTTTATTGAACATTTCTCCTCATTTACGTGTTGAAGAATCCACTCTATAATTTATGCACATGGGAATATTGGTGGGTTTGTATCAATATTACATATCCAAGACTTCTTTACATTGATATACACCTAGAAGTATTCTTCATCCCGTGGGTTTTCTTTCCTGGAAAACTTTGAGTAGATATCTCTACATGTAAGTATTGTTTATTTGCCAATATAGCAAGTAGGATCACCATATACACATAATTTAGGAGGGTTTTTCACACGAATCTCTATGCTTCATTCCACCCTCCTAGATCTTCTATCAGATCCTCTTATGATTGGAGGAACCATGTCTCTAGAAGAATGTTGAGGAAATCTAGAACTCTTTCATGTGACATCTCAAATATATTCATTAGTGAAACAAATGTTAGATTATAGAAATGATAATAATTAATTGAAAAAATAATAATAATGGTTTAGGTCATGTTTTAGGATTTCAAGGCTAGGTTGGACATGTTGGTTAGAGAGGAATGTTTTCTGCAAGTTGTATTTTCAAATTTTAGATCAAGTCAAAAATTTGAGTTATAGTACCACTGAGGATTGAAACTGTGACTTGTGTCATAAGGAAAAGGTCATGTATATTCTAGCCGTAAATTTCATTTACAGTGGAAGTCGTAATATATATTTCTAGTGCAAGTTGATTCTTCAAATTATAGTCTTAGTGAGTGTTACAGGTCTATTTGGGAATCATCCCAAAACATAGATCAATATTCATTAAGGTTCGTCATACTATAAATTGGTTGCTACATGCCCTAAACAAGTCATCACTGTCATCACATTGATGGTATTCCTTCATGAAATTTTTACTGCTTAGATGCGAGTTGAAGTGCACTATCAAGTCATCAACGCACCCGTAGACAGTTCTACCTACTTTGTAGAGCATCTACTACCATGCAAGGTTGTGTTGTATAGGATCTCAGCCCACTTTGGATTGCGTTGGTTGACTGGGAGTGAATTTTTCATTGGATTCTAGGAAACTCCCCGACTTCTAATGACTTCTAAAAGTTGTTCCAACTGTCACCTCATTTTATAGCCTCAAATTTGGAACCCCTGGAGTCATTAAACCTCTTATCCTCCTATTCCCATGAACAAGGAAACCTATTCATCCACTTTCATAAAATCCATTCAATGATTCATTTATTTCAAACTGCCTTCATCTACTTATAAATAGAGCACTAAACATAGTGCACAAGAGAGAAATAATTTGTGTTAAGTAGAGTTATGTTGGTTGGATATCAACTCTTGAAGGCGTGTGCATGTACTGTGATGTTTCTAGATTGTTTATGCTAGATGTGATGAGGATGGGACTCAAGCTTGATGAGTGATGATGAACCAATCAACTGGTTGTACTCTTCCTTCTACTTCATAATAAAGATATTTGTTCCTGTCCTAATGCACATGTTAATGATGTTATATGTGTATTAATGAGTTTACTTATTTTGATTTATTTAATTTGAATAGATATTATTTCCTTTATGTTGTTTTCTCTCTTCTATTTACCATGGCATGTATCAATCAATCGAGTTAATTTGGATTTAGAGTGACGAAAGCGACGAAGGGAGGTGAGGGAAAGAAAACATATTACATGTAGGTTTCTCTCCCTTTATCAATTTACATTAAGGAAAATATCATATATCTTTCTTTCTGTTGTTCTAAGTGAACCATCCACTTAGGGAAAGCATACTTATATGTAGGTTTGTATTTCCGTAAAACAAATTAGTGACTCCGTTGGGGAACGAAGTATCGACCCTAGTGGTTTTGTCCTTTTCTAGCAACATCTAATAGACTTTACCTTCTTATTTTCAGTCATTTGGAAGTGTGTTAGCAAAAGTAGCGTGATTTCTTTCTTTTTCAGAGAATCCTTCGGCACCAACACATTGTTGGTCCTGACACAGTGCTCTGCATAATAGTGTTGGCTTAGGACAGTTCTCTGCAATGCATTGTCTCCCACTCAGGGGTGTGTGGCCCCTATGACCAAGCAAAATCTATCTTTTTTGTCTTTTATCAATTCATGGAAGTTCTTGCTTGTTGATGTTTTGAGTGACTAAATAACTCCATAGACCATTTTCCCTTTACTCTTCTTGCCTCACTTTGGATTTGTCTGATCAATGTTTCTTTGTGTTTTCTTTATCATTGTGAATAGTTCCAAAGTTAAATTTTACATTTAATCAATTCATTTTTTTTTTTGAAAAGAGGAATTTTTTTTTTAGTCTTTGTTTTTCTTAAAATTTTTGAGTGATTGTTTGTGCACTAGTTTCCTTTTCGTTCATCTAAAATTAAATGAAACTAAAAATAAAAACATGCATTTGCATTTAGGGATTGTGAGTGCTACAATAGGAATAGTTTAGGGAAAATTTTCATTTAGATGTGCTCATTGATGATTGCAAATTATTTTATTGCTCTATCCCTGCTAGCTAGTTTTTCATTGTTGAAAATCAAGTTGAAACGAATTCTTATCATTCTAATTGCATTCTAGGAATGTTCAATACATCTCACGATGAAACTGAAAGAGAAACTATTAATCAATATAAACATAAAATTTATTTGAATTTACATAAGGAAGCATTGTAACATTAACGATAACATTTAGAGGTCTAGGCTAGAGACATGTTCCAGCGTCATTAAACATAGAAGATATTGTTAATTTTTTGTGATACGTTTCGAGTGTGATACCTCATTCCACGTACGTAAGTATATCGGAGCTTGTCTGCATACTTTCGTGTATATCAAGCGATGTTCTAGTACGAAAATTATAAGAGGATACTCTCACTATGTGGTTTTGCATTAAAGATTGCTAACACAGATTGGGCCTCCACATACCTTCACATATATTTAGGAGGAAAACTATAGGTTTCTTACCATCCATAGGTAGCTGAGTCACCCACATTGTACCTGTGATACATCGAACATAGAATTCAGGGTTATTTACTACACATATAACAAGTCCTTGCTTTATTGAGGAAGTATATTGTAGTTCACAGTTGGTTGAAGAACCTTTTCACTAGTATCGCCCTCTTTTTGTTTTTTTTTTTTTGTTTAAAATCAATCACCAATCATAGAAGGAGATAAAAACCTTCATTTCCATTCATGTAGGACATCAAATAAACCTTCGTTACCACCAGAATCTAATCCTAGTAGACCAAGGTAAGCTCACCCTACCGATTATGGTACCTCGGAACTTTTTGTGCTACATAATCTAATATACCAGAGGCACCTGATCCTTTCAGTACTGAGTCTTGAGTTGTTTTGATTGAACCTGGTTTATCTATAACTTTCGAGACAAAAATCTCAGAGTTACCCGAGGACACTGAAATTCAATCTAGTGAAACGATGAATCTTGAACCTAAGCTTGTTCAACTGGAAGTCGATCTAGTAGTTGGTCCCGAATTCTAACAACAAGAAGTTAATCTGATGCAACAGTCTGATCTTCAGCGATCTATAACCATCAAGTCTTCCTCTTTACCAACAAGTTAACTACCTGAAATTAATCTCAGGCCTAATGGTGAAGTGATTCCACCTAGTTTGATTTCAATAGAGGAAGAGCTTCAAGAAGATACAACCCCTTCGACCCCCACTCATTTTTGGTTGAAGATTCATTTATATCAGTCTTTTCCTTATTTGACTGACTCTACCTCTGTTGATCCCTTTGGCTCTCAAGTTCCTATAGATTTTTTAGAGTATTTTCTTGGTTATTTTACCATGACAGAGACAACATCTCAGATTATATCGTCTATTACGACTGTGGCATTATACACTATGGCTTCATCTTCTATGTTTTTGATGACACCCGATGAACATCTGTATGGTGGTTCATCCATCCCATAAGGTTACTGAGCTTTAAATGTAACCTACTCTAGTGTCTCCTCTATTCCACATATTTCACCCATGTGATGATATAGGATTATATTTAGTTCATATATCATAAGTACTAAACAACCTGACCATCAATATTAGGTTGGTCTGTCTAATTACCATCCATATTATCCAGCATTTGCTGGATACCCTTCATATGAAATTCATTATTGAAATATCCTTATACTTCATAAGAAGGGCAGACAAAAATCTTCGGTCCATATGGTATTACTCTATCCTATTTAGATCTATCATATTCTAGAATTATTTTTTTCCAATGGAAACCTACTTTTCCTATTAAGCCACAAATGGTTTTGTATCAATATCAACCTGCCCAACCTGTCACATCTGCACCTACTATGCCTGTCATTTCTTCTATCATTGTTGCTTAGTCTGCACAAGTGGTTCCTTCCACCCCTAACCCTCAATTTTGGGTTCTACGGACTCAGTATTCACATGTTGATATTTAAAAACCATATGTATTGGGAATTTTGCAACAGCATGCTAGTTTACCTTTTTTCATAGGTTTTTATTGGGCGTATATTCACAACCGGGTCCGAATTAGCCTAGCAGGAAACCATTTCATCAGATACCATGGCAGCCACAACAGTCATTCCCATAGTATCAAGCTTATATAGGACCTGGTCAGCAAGGCTACCCTTATCTGGGTTACCAACAACAGAATCCATTTGTTGGTATCCAAAGCCCTACTTCTTAGGAGATTTGATCTTATCCTGGTTATGCTCAACATGAACTTAATCGACAGTTTCCATTTTTTGCAACATTAGAATTACCATATTTAAATCGGCTCACTAAGGATCCAATTCATTATTTACCTTGTTGACTGATGATTCCACATAAACTACGCTCGAAAATTACAAAATTCAATGCAAATTATGGAGAAGACCCCTCTACACAGGTCATGACTTATCATTTATGGTGTTCATCAAACTCCTTAAATGATGATTCTATTAGATTGTGTCTTTTCTAGTGAACGCTTACTAGTCTAGCTGCAAAATTGTACATTGAATTACCATGATCTTCGAGTTACCCATCAAATTACCTTTTCAACCCACTTCGAGTTACCCATCAAATATGAAACTCGAACATAAATTTTGACCAAATTTAAATAGACCACTGCTACTCATATATCTGATCATATACATGAGTGGTGTCGTCATCGTCGAATGCTTAAAACATTTTTTCGTGATCATCTCATAGCTAAGTGGTTTATTAAGTCGTTGCCATATATCACCAAAGATGTGGCCAAAGGATGTTTTTTAACTAAAGGCTAAGTCATTTCTCATGCCCAACATCTGGATCTGGTTTACACTCATTCTAACATGATCTATGAAAAGATTCCAAATGTGTCGCAACAAAATTTTATTGTTCCTCCTGCTCCATCTACTCATGAAATTCATGTTGGTGATGGTGTTATTGGCTCTGCTAGTGCTCTGGCAGAAAGTGAACTATCTGGTCCTACACTTGTTGTTTCAAATCAAAACCCTACTACATATGATCCTGCGTCTTCTTCCAAAATCCATGTTGTGTCATATGAAAAATGAAAAAGTGATAAGCAACTAGGAAATAGGAAGAAGAGGAAAGATAAGAAGAAATCAAATTCACCCCTGCAAGAAAAATCATCTGATTCATCTGGTTATTTTCAGAAACCTCGTTACCCTTACTTAATATGTAATGAGGAGAATTTTACATGAGATTGTACTCACTGTTTGGAATTCCCAAAGCTTCTTAAGACTTCTACCACATCTACAGTGTTAACAAATTATTTTCTGAACTTGGAAACACATTTGGTTACAACAGATCCTACTTCTAGTTTGCAAGTTCTTATGCTATCTGTTACGAAGCCCAAAAATGACGTTTTGGTTTCGACACAAACTAAATATTACAATAATATAATTTCATCATCCAATGGTCAGGCAATAGATCAACCTACCACTTCGACTTCAATGTCATCTGACTCGGATCTACCACCTATCCTTCCAGATTTAACAATAAGACCACCTAAGGAAGTAGTTCACAAATTTACATTCAACCCTCAAGCTTGTGCAACTCAAAATTATAATGTAGTAGAATATTTGGCGCAGTCACCTTTTGCTATGTCGACGCTTGAGTTACTTCAAAATTTTCCCTCCCAGAAGCAATCTTTTTTTTCCACAATTGGTGCAATAGATCAGATGGATTCAAAATTCGTAGTCTTTAATCACACGAACTATGTGCCAAAATTACCAGTAGATTTAGCATTCTTCATTCAAGTACATGTCTTGAATCACCTCATTCATCGCACTATCATTGATGAAGGCACATCTACTTGTATCATGTCAATGAGTTGTTGAAGTCACTTGGTTCACCAACTTTGTCACAATCACCTACAATGTTGAAAGCTTTTGACAGTCATACATATAAGCCTTACATAATTCTTAATAACTATCAAGTAGAATTAGGGGGAAAATCAGTTACTATTGAATTTGAGGTTGTTGACATACCCCTCGACTAAAACATATTACTTTAAAGACCATGGGTTTATGCTATGGCTGTGGTAGTATCTACTTATTTCTGTATGATCATCTTCCCCCATAAATGAAGTATCACAACCATTAATCAACTCTCGTTCTTCACCTCTGGTTCCCAGGCAACTAGAATTGTTCTGTTAGTTCACGGACACCCACATTCCCTTCAAAACATTAGTGGAGTACTCTTTAAGGATCCTTCCCTAATGGTCACCTTTTCGTTAGTCTCCCGCGACATCAAAGGAAATCACACATATAGATACCTACAACATGATATCTTCCACTTCATCTGAATTAATGAAGATACCCAACAATTTTTAAGTAGTTAGGTTGGGGGACATCATGTCGCTAAGTCCAATTGAGCTAGCATAGCAATCAATTTCCTTGCCTTATGCAAAAAATCCAAATCCATAATCACTGACCATTTTGGTTCATCATTCTTCATATTTTGTTACTTCTTCTGATCCATTTTCAAATGTATTCTCAATAGATAAGAGCATTATGGAATCCATGATGCCAGAAGAGGAACCATGGGAATCATCACATCAATGATCCTACCTTCTAGATTATAGTGAAGATAAGCCATTTGAACTACATCACCCTACATTAATTCAGTTCTTGACGAATTTTGTTCCTATCCACACCATCGATTCTGAGAAAAACCCATCAAATATCAAAGAAACGATTCTATCGATATTTTGACTAGACCCGATATTGTAGAAAACATTCATGTTGGTGCGTCTTATTCTCCATATGAACTTGACACTTACCATGCTATTTTTCATGAGTTATGAGATATATATGCTTGGTCATAAGCGAATATGCCAGGTATCGACTCCAACATTGTTGAACATGAGATTAAAATTTATCCTGATGTTAAGCATGTGCGACAATGCCTTCACCTGTTCAACCAAATAAATTTGTTGCCATTAATGCAGAGGTTGAATTTTTTTTGCATGATGGATTCATTTACCTTGTGTCTCTTACCTATTTGGTATCTAACATTGTTTCTATCATGAAGAAACAGGGGACAATTAGAGTGTGTGTCAACAATTGGGATGTTAATCATGCTTGTTAGAAATACAACTACCCCTATCCCTTTATCGATCAAACTATTAATGAATGTGGTGGATGTGAAATATTTTATTTCATAGATGGATTCTCCGGTTACATTCAGATTAGTATTCGCCCAGAGGACCAATATAAAAAGGATTTTATCTGTCGTTGGGACACATTTTCCTATTTTAAACTTTCTTTTGGTTTAAATAATGCTAGGGCCACATTTCAGGGGGAAATGAATTATGATTTTCATGACATCAAGCACATAGTCCAACCTTATTTGCATTGCCTACCTGTACATTCACGAAAACGGGATAACCACCCACTACATCGAAGAGAAATATTTTTGCCATGCCGTCACTATAAACAACACCTCAATCTAAACAAATGTGTGTTTGGTGTTGGTTCTTATCATTTGATTGGATTCGTCGTGTCAAAAGACAAAATTCAGCTAGACCCATTGAAGGTCAAACCTATTCTTGATTTTCCCACTCCTTCCAATTTTCTTTAGTTAGAGAGACTCCAAGGGAAGGCTAAATTTCTAAGGAGGTTCATTCATAAATATGACGAAATGGCTAAAGGATTTACTTGAATCTTGAAAAAAGGGGTACCCTTCCATTGGGATGAGGTTGTGCAAGCTTCCTTTGTTGTTCTTAAATATTCCCCGATCCAAGCATCATTAATCTATCTCCCATATTATCAGAGTGACTATTTGTTGTATCTCTCCATTGTAGATACAACCATCACTATGGTTTTAGTCCAAGAAAATTATGGGATTGAACATCTGATATATTATTTGAATCATAATCTCAATGATACGCAATTTAAGTATAGATATATTGATAAGCTCGTTTTGGCAGTTTTTCAAATTGTACAAATATTTCACCATTATATCATACTCTAAAAGACCATTGTCATTTTGGATTGCAACCCTATGAAATAAATTTTGTCACATTAATTGCTGGGAGGAAATATTCAAAATGGATTGTCATTTTGCAGGAGTTTGATTCGGAATTCATCAAATCCAAGTCAAGGAAGTCTTTGGTGCTTGCTGAGCTTATTTGTGACCTTCCTTTGAGTAGTACCGATCCTACTATAGAACCATCAATTCCAGACGAGTCTTTATTTCTGATTGAGTCATGTGACCGTTGGTATGCAGATTTCATCATTTATATCTAGACCAAAAATTTTGGCCTAATACCTCTCGCTTGCAATAGTGACATATTGGATACCAAGCCAAATATTATATGATTGTTGGCAATACAGTTTATCATCATGGTGTCGATACTATTTTACATAGGTGCTTCACATATGAGGAAGTTGAAAATTTTCTAAATGATTTCCATTCTCATGCATGTGGTGAAATTTGTCCGTCTATACTACTATGCAGAAGATTCTATGTGATGGTTACTTCTGGCCTACCATATTTCATGACTACATTATCACGGTTAGAAGTTTTCATGCTTGCCAAATACTTGATCATAAAACCCACATGCCACTAGCACCAATGCATCATGTTTTTTATATTTGATCAAATGCCAATTTCATTTGTGAACCCTGATCATGCGTTGAAGCATACCCTTAATAATATTGTTGATAGCTTTCAATTTTCCATTAGCTTGCAGATAATAGGGCGTATAAATATCATGTGATAGTCCTAACTTGGAAGTCAACTCATACATCATGTGATTGCGAAATTTTTTTCCATGATCTATGACTATGGCTTGTGACACACCAAAAATTATGATTTCTCCATGTAATTGACATTCTGATCCAATGAAAGTCTTAAATAAAACCATAGGAAAAGTTAAGATCGATTTCATGCAAAAAAAAATGGGAAGATTTTGGAGAGAAACAAAGATACAACTTTCTGAATTGCACCTAATGCATGCCTGAGTGAGAGATAGAACATTGTAGAGGAATTGGACCTCTTTCCAACCTCTCTACAATGCATTTTCAACATTCAAGGGTGCGGTGGCCCTAGGGCATTGTATATTTAACCTAACGACCCAAAAACCCTAAAAAATGTGCATGAAACTGAAAAGGAATCCATTCAATAGAAAGAGGAGGGTATGATCTTCTACTAGGCCCAGATGACATGAGAAATGATCCATAGAATCTGTCGCAATCAGCTGCTAAAGTTCAAGGGAAAAACAAGCTCAAAGCACTAAAATCGAAATGGTAAAAACGACTTGGTAATTTTCTAATTTAATAGTCTTTTTGATTAATTTATGCATATTTAATGAATCAAATATGGATTTTAGCCACTTTTACTATTTTAAACAGGTATTTCTAATCCAATTGATGTTTCTTTGAGCAGGTTTGCTACTGATTATAATGAGTTAGCCGTGCATGATCGTGAAATGCAATATTGACCACAAAGCACGGTTTTATCTCTTCTTCCAGCTTTGTTAAACATGAAAAAATAATTCAAATCATACTTTTATCCTCTTTTGTTGAGCTTTGTTAAACATGAAAAAATAATTCAAAACATACTTTTATCCTATTTTTTTGGAGATTTTTTAAACATGAAAAAATAATTCAAAGCACACTTTTATCTCTTTTCAAGCTTTGTTAAATGCATAAAAGGAATTCCCCTAGAGTTCTCTTTTATCTCTTTCTAGACTCTCTAAATATCAAAATATTTCCAAGTGCTTTCCCTTTCAATCTCGTTAAAGGAATTGAAATGACATCTACTTAGTATAAGTTTAATCCTTTTCCACACTGAGATAGATTATGATTATGAAAAAAGGAAAACCCTAGTAAAAAATGGTTAGGAGGTTCTCCAAGGTATTATTTTATGCTTTTTGGATCTGAGGGACTATTTTACGAAAAATAACTTGTGGAGTTTTCTTTTAGTCCATTTTTCAAACTCTATAAATATGAAAAAGGGCTGAATTCTCACTATTGTTAGACTTGTTAATGCATCAAATAGTGACGGTATTTTCTATCATGACAAGATTTATTTTCTCCTTTGCTAGACTCATTAAAGAATAAAATAGCAATGGATTCATGCGATGGGTGGAATTATACATCAAGCATATGTTATCCTCCTCAAGCTTGTTAAGAAAAATAAAGAGGTACTGTTAGCAATGACTGGGGAAAATTGGAAAGGTTTAAAAAAAATTATTGTATCAAGTCTCTCTTGAACATGGTACTTATTGACTTCATATCTGTGATTTTTGGGTTGTTTAATCTACTTTATGGTCTATCATACCATCCATCACTTCGTTTTTCAGTCAAATGGTGCCAATTCATTCAATGTCGATGATATGTTCAAGAGAAGTCACTCAATTATTTCTCATCCTTTGCAATACTCATAAACCTTCATTTCATGATTTCCATCCCTGACATTGCTTCATTAGCCACATTCTGTCTCCAAAACCATTACTCTCATTTCTTGTCATTGATGAGGGAAGCATCAATTCCCTCATGCGACGAGTTGCATCCTGTCGACATCAGCTCATCGTCAAGGAAGTTGACTTAAAAGAAAACTTTTAGTACATTGGAGCTTGCTTACATCAATGATAGTTTTCTCACATTTGACCAAAATATTTTTTACAGTGTCTGACATCTAATCATCTATTCACACCATGCAGAATGTACTACATTACCTTGAGAGCCATTATCATTAATGGTGGTTCCTCTTGCGTCTGCTAATGGCTCACATCATTAGCTGGTAATCAGACGATGTCTTTCCATGTTCGACATCAGATCACACATTCACATGGTTAGACTCGTACATTAAGCGATCAAGTGAGTGCGATAGAATACCCTGGATCTAGTTTGATCCATTCGGGCTGCAATTTTAGGATAACTACCAAATCATTCGTATGATGGTTATTATTCAGATGGTAATCCTATCATGGGTCTATATCTGTAGATAGTCTATATTTGTAGATGAGTTTTTGATGCTATGATAGTTTATGTGCTAAGTATGTGATATGCCTCCCCCATCAGTTCATGTACAAGATGAACAAATATCATGATGTAATGTATCTTAATTAATGCAGGTCACTGTCCTCTTCAGTCCCTCCACATCACGATGTAAAGAAAATCATTCAACATTTCATTTTTTATTTCATTCTTTAGGGGGAATTTGTTACAGTTTGAGTTGGGAATCATACAAAAACATATATTAGTATTCATTAGGGTCTATCATACTCTAAATATGTTGCTACATGCCCTAAATAATTCATCACATTGATGGCCTTCCTTCATGAAATTTTCACTGCTTAGATTCTATTTTAAGTGCCCCATCAAGCCATGAAAACACTCCTAGATAGTTGTAACTACTTTGTAGAGCATCTACTCCCATGCAAGGCTGCATTGCAGAGGCTCTAGGCCAACTTTGGAGTGTGTTGGTCCATGAGGAGAAAACTGTTCATTAAATTATGGGAATCTCCCTGACTTCTAGTGACTTCTAGAAGATTTTCCAGTTCCCACCTCATCTAGTAGCCTCAAATTTGGAACCCATGAAGTCATTAAATCTCTTATCTTCCTATTCCCATGAACAAGAAAACCTCTTCATACATTTTTAGGAAAACTATTCAATGATTCACTTATTTCAAACTACCTTCATCTACTTATAAACAGAGCACTCAACATAGTGCACAAGAGAGAAAGAATTTGTGTTAAGTAGAGTTTATGCTAGTTAGATATCAACCCTTGAAGGTGTGTGAATGTACTGTGATTTTGCTGGATAGTTGATGCTATATTTTATGAGGATGGGACTCAAGCTAGATGAGTGACGATGAATTGATCAACTCGTTGTACTTTTCCTTCTACTTCATAATAAATACATTTGTTCCTTTCCTAATGCACGTGTCAATGATGTTATATGTGTATTAATGAGTTTAATTGATTCAATTTTTTTAATTTCAATAGATCATATTGCCTTTACGTTATTTTCTATCATATGTTTTTCATGGCCAGTATCAATCAAGCCAGTTAAGTTTCATTAAGAGTGACGAAAGAAATGAAGGGAGGTGAGGGAAAGTGAATAGATTACAATTAGGTTTATCTCCCTTTATCTATTCATGTTAAGGAAAATATCAAACATCTTTATTTCTATTGTTCTAAGTGAACCACCCACTTACGGAAATAATACTTATCCATAGCTTTGTATTTTCATAAAACAGTGAGGACTAGAAATGTGACTTGTGATCTAAGGAATGGACTAAAATAAGTTGAGTCATAGATTTCAATCCTAGTTTCACTCTAGAATATAAATCCAATTTTTTATTTTAATGGTGTATGTCTTTCATGCTAGTCACAATTCTAATCTCTAGTGTCACTAAGGTCTAGGATTGCAACTTGTGACTTGCAAAGGGAGAATGCTCAAAGTTATTTCTAGTTGCATTTCTCATTCATATTGGACCTAGGTATCAATTAGAATTTAAATTTGAAATAGGGAAGTGGGGTTCTTTATGCTTATGAATTACAAGGCTTGAATGAAATGTTTGTGGGATATAGGAGTGCTAATGAGATTGAATGATATCATTCAATATTTGTTTCAATAATGCATCATATCAATTAAACTAGAAAATAAATTTAGTTCCCATCAAACAAATTGGTAAAACCCCAAGTCGCAAACTCATAATTAACTTATAAAAATTCATCCATTGTATACGGTTGTAGGTAAATGAAATTTGGCTCAAAGAGAAATGGGTAAATTAGGGTAGGAAACATTGGGAAAGGAATGATGGGAAAATTTTCAAAGCCATAGCACCAAGTCTAAGAATTAAGAAGAAAATCAGTGCTTTTGTGAGAGCATAATTTAGATAATCAATGAGGAGGTGGAAGGGGTATCCTTGATGGTTATATGCATAGATAATATGTTATAAAGTGTGTTAAAGGTAGAGATATGTAGGGATACAAAATATTAATCAATTCAATACTTGCCAAATAATACAAGAATCAATGATGGCAAGGGAGTTGTGTTACTTACCAGGAATTTTTAGTCATAAATTCTATCTAGAGGAGATGTCCTTTTTTCCAACACTAAAGGCAAAATTAAATTAGAGGAGGATATAATTTAACAAATAATATATGGTATTCATTTAGAAGTCGCAACTTAAAAGTGCTACTTTTCCTTATCTCATGTGATGAAGGAAATCCAAGTCAGAGATCACACTTCTAGAGGTTAGTCACAAGTCATCATGAAATAGAAATATGATTCTATATTTAATAGCATCGGAGGTTCAAGGTAAGTCAAAAATCACACTTTTGGAAGCTAAGAAGCCTAGCGCTGCAATTTGTGATTGTGACTTGCGACTAAGTCAGAAAATACAAGTTTTAAAGATTCAATGCTAGGCTAGCTATGATGCAACAGAACCATAGATAGTTAAAAGGACAAATTAAATCCTAATAAATCATAGGAAAAGTGTGAAAAGTAGTTGAGTAAAGGAGTAATCAAAATTTTAAAATAGTAAAAAAACTATCGCTATTGTAGTGGTTACAATAATTGGGGATTCACTACTATGACTCTTTGGTAATTTAATCTATCTTGAATTAATTCATAAATTACTTACCACAACTTGTAAATTGACGAAGTATATGTGCACCGTTTGTGCTAAAATTCCTTGTCATGTGAGTTATTTTTAATTTGAATTAGGATTTTTTTATGCACATGCTTTATCTCATAATCACTCAAAGTAAAAAGATTGTCAGTATCGCAGAAAGGAAAAATATTGCACTCACATAAATGAAGTTAATCTAAAATGAAAAAATAAATTTCACACAAACAAAATCAAATATAAATATAATTCTCATTGACAGAAAGATAAAACTATTTTTTAAGTACTCAAATAAATGTCACTCTTTGAAAAATTAAATATTCACACTTGAAGGAAAAGTAAACTAATCTTAAAGCGAAGAAATAAACAAAGTCTACTTATAATTTACACTTAACGAAAATAAAACATTGAAACTCTAATTGAAAAAATTAAAATTGAATGATTCTACTTCCTATCTATAAATCAAAATCTACATGTGCATAATATATCCCTTTGATTATTTTATTTATTAATCTCACAAAAAGATTAGATCTATGAAAGTCATCACACAATGAAATGAAATCTATGCAGAAATTGTGGAGCAAATTCTCTTAAAAATATATAACAAATTCTACACTCGTTCTTTGAAATTCAAAGTTATAATTACCGTGATGAATAAACTATAAAACAAAGAACTTATCTATAAATAAAATTGAAACATTACACCTCCGAGCGGGGCCTCCCGTAGAGAAGGTGCACAAAGATGAAAAGAGGTTAACCACACATCTAATACACAACACAGTGGAATAAAGAGATTAATTAATCAATTGCAAATAGTGTTTTAAACAATAACCAGTCACCATATATGTTTCATCGTGTCGAGAGAAAGGTTTTATAGCCTCCTTCATTAAACCGTTTGGATATTTTGATGCCTATATAATTTGATAGACTATCTTACAATAACATGATTTATATGAAATAATGATTCTCCATGATTTTATATCGAAGAAGAAAATCATGAGCCAAAATATCAGCTTCTGTCCTTTTCTCATTCATCTAATTTGTCTTTCGGATCATTTTTCTCTGGGTTTACTTCCACGTTGACTAGCCTATACGAGAGTCCTTATCACCTTTTAGACCAGAGTAACATGTGGATATCACTGTGCTAGCTTCAAACTACATGTTCATATGCTTCGTAGCTCCCCTTATGTCTCAGAACCTATACATCGTTCAAGTAAGTTTCATAATCATTTATTAGCTAGATAATTGATGCAATTCGGTAGCTTGTGAAAATATCAAATCAAACAATAAAGAAAAATGAAACTATGAGTAAAAAAGGAGAAGAATTTAGTTGAAGGAGAGTGTAAAAAAGGAAAACAATTGGCCTTTGACAATACCTCACACAGAAGATATTGCATCTCCTCATGGACAAAATTTCAAAATTTTGTAAACCATTATGTTATTAAGCTATGTCCGAGGCCTAATGTTGGCAATATGATGCAAGTGTTGTCCTTGATGGCAACCTAATTAATGAAGGACTTGGAAGGTTGATATATATTATATAGCAGACAGAGTGACTTGGAAGGTTGATATATATTATATAGCAGATAGAGTGAAGAACAGAAAGAGTGAAGAACAGAAGTGCATTTGCAGTAGAAGCAGTATCAGTCTAGGCAGAATATTTGGGTTCCTGTGGACATTTGGAAAATCCTCTGTTATCGACAGATGAGATTAATGGTGCTCTGGTTATGTACGGTCAACAGCGTATACAAACTGGTAAACAGTGGAGTTATATATATTCGTTGAATATATGATATGAACCTCGCCGTTGAACCTGCAGTGGAACAGAAATTGACTATGGAAAATGTATGAGCCGTGTAATTAGATTTATTATGCTTTGGCGTAGGTTTGGAATAAATTAACCCCTGAATGCTCACAGTATGGAAGGTCTAAAGTTGCAGTGTTATTGATTATTCTACGAGTCTCGGCTTTGACTGTGTAATAGAACCCTTTTATACGCAAACGGAACCTGGAGTACGGAGCGAAAATTGGATTACTGTTTAAAAACTGCGAGTGAATAGTGAAGGTGGTTTCCGGGTTTTTCCGCACCACCTTTGGGCGATAGGTGGTATTCCCGATTTGGCAGCGATTCCATATAGGAGTTGACACGCGTCCCTGCAAAAACCACCAAGCGCACGATAACGATCGTCCATCGCACGTTAACAATCGACCCAGGACGGCCAGCGAAATTGCTTTTGCGTCGTCGATCTGAAAAGAAGCTATCAGACGGTGATCGTTCGATAAAGAAGCACGGACGATAATTAAGATGTACGACGAATAACATGCCATCGCACGTTATTGCCCGTGCAAGTTGCCCAAGCGCTATCCGTCAATTTTGAAAGATCGTGATCCAACAGTGATCGGGCAATGGACTTGTGCGAAGTTTATTTTGGACAAAGGGGCACATATGTGGGCTAGGGGTCAAAGTTTTATTGAAATATTAAATCTATTTGAACGCATTGGATATTGTTTATAAAGTCCGAAGAAGGGTTTAAAAGCTTGTAAATATATTTATTTATCAATTTCTTCAAATTGATAAATAAATTAAAAAGAAATCAAAGAGGTACGTAAGGGTGCTAAAGGAAATACCGTCCAGGAATACCATTAGTAGTTAAATGGTTTTGACCCATGGTTTTAATAAGGGCGAAAACTATATAAAGTGATGAGAATTATGAAGAGGGGTGTAAGGGATGGATAATAAAAATGAATCTACTTTGGAGATATCTGTAGTAATAAACCCTGATATATCTGAATCGACGATGCACGTGAAAATATAATGATCAGATTGACTAACAAAAGGATGAAGAACATGTGCATGCTTAAGGGTGATGAATGAATGAAGCTCTCGAAGGAATATCTGGATGGGGGAACTCAGTTCTTAACTGTAAAATTTGAATGAACCTCTGGTCTTAAATGACGAACAAAGTCATGAAGAACTGGCGCTTGTTTGCTACAAGAACACATATGAATCCGGGTAAGTTTTTGTAGATTCGGCCTGCTCTGCAAACCTATTATTATTATAGATCCATACAAGAACAGCACCTGTATATATATGCATTGAAAGTGCATATGACAGTTGGGGTTTCTGAAGATTAATATACATAGAAGGATACACAGGATGTTGCATGCATATATTTTCTGAAGTTTGGATTACTTCTGATGTATAGGTTACAGTGGTCGCACTATGAAGAATTAGGGAAAATATGTTTGTTGATAATTGAATAAAGGGCTGCATTGAAACTGTTTGAACCTGTGTAGAAATTGATGAAAAGTGGTCTGTAGTGGATCAGACGGTTGAAGCCTTCTGTATATAGAAGCTGATGTTATGATCAGGAGGTTGTAGCTCCCTTCCAGGAGAGGCTGGTAAATGAGAGAAGGTTGTAGCCTTCTGCAGGTGGGTGCCTGCGTGCTGGTATAAGTCTGCACCAGCACAGAAATTGTAATATGTTTTCTTTGTAATAAAATATTGAAGACAGAGACTTCAGCAACGGTGGTTTTTTCCCGAATTGGGTTTCCACCTTAAATCCTGGTGTTCATATGTGTTTCTTATGTTTGAAGGTTTGTACAGTTATTTCTATTCATGCTTGCTACTTATCTGATGAATAAATGATGCAATGATCTAAGTAAAGACATGATAAAATCTCTGGACATACAAGTTGGATGCAGTAATGTAACATATGTTTTTAAGAGAAAGGAAAACTAAAAATTTGTCAGTCAGCTCAAAATACTGATTCACCCCCCCCCCCCTCTCAGTATTTTTCCCAACAATTGGTATCAGAGGAGGTCCTTCTGAAAAGGCTTAACCGCTAGAAGGAAGATCAAGCAAGATGAGCAATCAAGATGGAATAGCATCTATCAGGCCTCCACTCTTCAACGAAAACAATTTAATCTTCCGGAAAACAAGGATGAGATCTTATCTTCAGTCTCTAGGAGCAGAGGTATGGGCAATTGTTGAAGGAGGATATCAATATCCAGCTGCAGTACCAACAGATCCAACGGAAAGAAAGAACTATGAAACAAATGCAAAGGCGGTCAATGCTCTATTGGGAAGTCTAACTGAATCAGAATTTGTCAAAGTCATGCAGCTGAATACAGCAAAGGCAATATGGGACAAAATCATTCTAAGCTATGAAGGTGATGCAAAGGTAAAAAGTGCTAAACTTCAAACTCTCAGAATTCAATATGAGAATCTAAAAATGCTTAATGAAGAAAGCATTACAAATTTCTTTCTACGTCTTGATGATATTGTAAATCGCATGAGGAATCTGGGAGAAACAATAACTAAATCTACATTGGTTGAGAAAATTTTAAGATCTCTAACAGCAAAATTTGAGTCAAAAGTTTCAGCTCTTGAAGAAAAGTAGGATCTTCAAAATCTTACTATGGTACAACTTCATGGCATACTAACTGCATATGAAATGAGAAGAGGAGGACCATCTAAAGTCAAAGAAGTAGTCTTTAGAACTTCTACAAAAGGGAAGGAAGTACAAATAACAGAAGGATCAGGATATGTCTCAGAAGAAGATGAGATAAACTTCGTAAAGAAACTTCAACTTGGCACAGGACGGTTTAGAGGTAAGCTTCCTTTCAAATTTTTTGATTGTGGAAGAGTTGGTCATTATGCTGCTAAGTGTCCTTATAAAGAAACACATAAAAAGGGGAAGGAAGTAGCAAGAAGGAATAAAAATCATTTTAGCTCTAGAAAGAGTTTCTATACTCATGAAGATAGTGATGGGTTATCTGATAGTGAGGAAGAATGTGAACAAGATCTTAGACTTCTCATGGCATTTGAAAAAGAATCTAGAGAAGAAAAGGATAATTTTGTGGATGCTCTAGAAGACAGTGATTTTTTTGATGAAAACAATAAACTTAAAATCTACCTAGAAGAGAGTAAAATAATCATAGAAACTCTGAAAAATCAGCTTGAAGAGAAGGAGAAGCACAATGAGAAATTAGAGTGTGAAGTAGTAAGTCTAAGAAAAGAAATTGAGAAAGTAAAGACTCTGAATCTTAGATTTTCTAAAGGATCTGAAACCTTAGATGAAATCATCAAGGTACAACGTTCTCCTCTTATAAAGACAGGACTTGGATATACCGGAGAATCTTCTCAGCCTTCAGCACCAAATTATCTAAAAACAGTTATAGCTGGTTTACAATATGCTGCCACTCAGCAAGGGAATAAAGAATCTTTACAAGTAAAGCATGATCATCTCAATTCAAAGAACACTAACAGGAATGTCTTTCATGGAAACACCAATCAACAAGTAAATTCATATAGAAGATTTTATGATCGCAGAAATTTCTTCTTCAATGGACAATGCTTCTCATGTCACAATTTTTGTCATAAAGTTGTTCAATGTGTTGCATATAAAACCATCATGACAAGAGAAGCAAGAAAGAAAAGGATTGATATTGAAACAAAGAAGAATACTTATAACAACTTTTCTCCTCTTCAAAATGAATTTGAATGTGCTCACTGCAATAACTTTGGCCATGAAGTATCTGAATGCAGAAGCAAAGTGCAGCTAAAAGAACATGTTCCATCAAGCTCCAAAGTATGGAAAAAGAAGGAATTACAGGTTGAAAATTGTGGCATAGCGTTATTTGCAGAAGATGAAGAAAACCAATGGTACATTGATAGTGGATGCTCAAGACACATGACAGGTGATAAAGACAAACTTCTTGCATATAGTGCTCTAGAAAAGGAAAAGAAGGTTACATTTGGAAATGATACTCCTGCGGTCATTAAAGGAAAAGGGTCTATTTTTCTAAAAGAAAATGTGAAAGCTAATGAAGTCATGTATGTGGATGGATTAAGGAATAACTTGTTAAGTGTAAGTCAAATGTGTGATCAAGGAACTGAAGTTGTCTTTAGTTCAAAAGAATGTGTGGTACGTGATCTTGATACAGGTAAAGCAATTATAAAAGGGAAAAGAACTCCAAACAACCTATATATATTGAAGAACTGCAAAGAACAATGTTATTTGAGTAAATCTTCAGAAAATTGGCTATGGCATAGAAGGTTGGGGCATCTGAGCTTTTCTCAAATCAACAAATCAAGCAAACTTAAAGTTGTTCGTGATCTTCCCAATATTACTCTACCTGAAAATATCATATGCAAATCTTGCCAATTCGGCAAGAAAACCAGAGTACAATTTAATGCCAAGGAAGGATCATCAAGCAAGCCTCTTGAACTCATTCATACCGACATATGTGGACCTATGAGGAAAAAGTCACCACGTGGTGAAGAATACTATATCTTGTTCATTGATGATTTCTCTAGAATGTGTTGGATTGGGCTGCTTAAACACAAAGATGAAGCATTTGAGAAATTTCAGATCTTCAAAGCACTAGTTGAGAATGAGTTAGATCTAAAAATCAAGTGTCTCAAATCTGATAGAGGAGGAGAATATACATCTAATGAATTCCTTGAGTTTTGTGAACAACATGGCATAAAAAGGCATTTTTCTATAGCTGGCACTCCACAACAGAATGGTGTTGTAGAAATAATGAAAAGAACAGTTCAACAAATGGCTAGAGCTATGCTTGATGATTCCGGAACACCTAACACATTTTGGGGAGAAGCAGCACATACAGCAGTAAACATTCTCAACAAAGCACATGTTCGTATAAATAGTGATAAAACTTCATATGAACTCTGGTATGGTAATCCTCCCACTATAAAGCATTTTAGAATTTTTGGGAGAAAATGATTTATCAAGAATAATGATGAAAAAATTGGCAAGTTTGAACCCATAGTAGATGAAGGAATATTTCTTGGTTACTCCTCTAGGAGTAGGGCATATAAATGTTACAATAAAATACTTCGGAAGATTGTTGAATGTATTGATGTTGTTATTGATGAGTCTCCTGCAGCTCCAAAAGAAGAAAAGAAAACAACAAATGAAGATGATGATGACACATATCCTTCTACATCAAATAATAATGATACAAATAGTGAACCCAGTGAAGAACCCGAAGATGAATTGTCTGAAAAGGCTCCATCCAGATATGTTCAAAAGAACCATCCAGAATCTCAAATTTTGGGAGAAAAGGGATCAGGTGTACAAACAAGAAGGACTCTTGTGGGATCCTCTAGCAATCTGGCATTTCTGTCCACTATTGAACCTCACAATGTCAGTCAAGCTAGCAAAGATGAATGTTGGATTCAAGCCATGAATGAAGAGCTTGATCAAATTGAAAAGAATCACACTTTGGAATTAGTACCAAGACCTCATGAAAAAAATGTCATTGGAACTAAATGGATATTCAAAAACAAGTTAAATGAGAATGGGGATGTTATAAGAAATAAAGCTAGACTTGTTTGCAAGGGGTATGCTCAACAAGAAGGTATATACTTTGAAGAAAATTTTGCTCGTGTAGCTAGACTTGAAGCCATAAGAATGTTTCTTGATTTTTCAAGCTTCCAACAAATCAAAGTTTATCAAATGGATGTTAAATCTGCTTTTCTCAATGGTGATCTAGAAGAAGAAGTTTATATAGAACAACCAGAAGGTTTCATCTTGGAAAATGATGAAAAACTTGTTTGTAGACTTAAGAAAGCTCTATATGGTCTCAAACAAGCTCCAAGGGCATGGTACTATCGTCTTGACAAATATCTCCATCAACAAGGATTCTCAAAAGGATCTGCAGATAGCAACTTATACACAAAAACTAAAAATGACAAACTATTAATTGTGGTTGTATATGTTGATGATATCATTTTTGGAAGTAATGAAGAATCTATGAGTCATAAATTTGCTTCTGATATGCAACAAGAATTTGAAATGTCTATACTTGGGGAACTAACATTATTTCTTGGTTTGCAAGTGCAACAAGAAACAGATGGCATTTTCTTATCACAAGAAAAATACCTTAAGAAAATCCTAAAGAAGTATGGCATGGAAGATTGCAAACCTGTAAGTACACCAATGATAACCGGATGTAATCTCAGTTCTAGTGATCATTCTCCCACGGTGAATCAACCAGAATACAGATCTATGATAGGAAGTCTACTTTATCTCACTGGGACAAGACCAGAAATTATGCATGTAGTTGGGATTTTTGGATGATTTCAAGCCAATCCAAAAGAGTCTCACCTTCAAGCTGTGAAAAGAATATTCAAATATCTACAAGGAACTCAAGATTTTGGACTATGGTATCCAAAGAATGTTGATCTTACTCTTCATGCATACACTGATGCAGATTGGGCTGGAAGTATTGATGATCGGAAAAGCACTAGTGGTGGTGCATTCTATATGGGGCCCCGGTTAGTATGTTGGTTTAGCAAAAAGCAAAGCTCCATTGCTTTATCTACAGCAGAAGCAGAATATGTGGCTGCAGCATCATGTTGCACTCAACTTCTTTGGATGATGCAAACCCTACAAGATTTTCAAATTAAATGTTCA
Source organism: Pinus albicaulis (assembly GCA_034641835.2). Classification (NCBI taxonomy): domain Eukaryota; kingdom Viridiplantae; phylum Streptophyta; class Pinopsida; order Pinales; family Pinaceae; genus Pinus; species Pinus albicaulis. The sequence continues at coordinate 698,913,499 of CM076583.1, read as the reverse complement.
CCCCCTATCTCCATTATGTGTGATAATACAAGTGCCATCAGTATCTCAAAGAATCCTGTTATGCATTCTAAGACCAAGCACATTCCCATCAAATATCACTTCTTACGAGAACAAGTGCTTGAGCAAAAGGTGAAATTAGAATATGTTTCCTCCAAAGAACAGGTTGCTAATATATTTACCAAACCTCTACCTATGGAAGTGTTCGAATATCTCAGACAGAAACTTGGAGTAGTCTCTGCCATGCAGAGGATCAAGTCTACTTAATTACAGAAGACTAAGTTGGTTGTGAGTGGATGTTGGGCATCTTTGAATGCACAGGCTAAGGGGGAGCATTGGTCCTATGAAAAGGATGCACTATTGGTCTTCATAAGTCATCTTGCTATATTATGAAGATGCAAAGATGATCCTGTATATGGGTAGTAAAACCTTTTGCCCTTTGATGTCAAAGGGGGAGAGTAAGGAAGGTCTAAAGCTGCGTATGAGTCTCGGCTTTTCCTGTAATAGAACCCTTTATATGCAAACAACCTCGGAGTATGGAGCTAAATCGTTTATCGTTTAAAAACTGCGAGTGAATAGTGAAGGTGGTTTCCGGGTTTTTCCGCACCACCTTTGGGCGATAGGTGGTATTCCCGATTTGGCAGCGATTCCATATAGGAGTTGACACGCGTCCCTGCAAAAACCACCAAGCGCACGATAACGATCGTCCATCGCACGTTAACAATCGACCCAGGACGGCCAGCGAAATTGCTTTTGCGTCGTCGATCTGAAAAGAAGCTATCAGACGGTGATCGTTCGATAAAGAAGCACGGACGATAATTAAGATGTACGACGAATAACATGCCATCGCACGTTATTGCCCGTGCAAGTTGCCCAAGCGCTATCCGTCAATTTTGAAAGATCGTGATCCAACAGTGATCGGGCAATGGACTTGTGCGAAGTTTATTTTGGACAAAGGGGCACATATGTGGGCTAGGGGTCAAAGTTTTATTGAAATATTAAATCTATTTGAACGCATTGGATATTGTTTATAAAGTCCGAAGAAGGGTTTAAAAGCTTGTAAATATATTTATTTATCAATTTCTTCAAATTGATAAATAAATTAAAAAGAAATCAAAGAGGTACGTAAGGGTGCTAAAGGAAATACCGTCCAGGAATACCATTAGTAGTTAAATGGTTTTGACCCATGGTTTTAATAAGGGCGAAAACTATATAAAGTGATGAGAATTATGAAGAGGGGTGTAAGGGATGGATAATAAAAATGAATCTACTTTGGAGATATCTGTAGTAATAAACCCTGATATATCTGAATCGACGATGCACGTGAAAATATAATGATCAGATTGACTAACAAAAGGATGAAGAACATGTGCATGCTTAAGGGTGATGAATGAATGAAGCTCTCGAAGGAATATCTGGATGGGGGAACTCAGTTCTTAACTGTAAAATCTGAATGAACCTCTAGTCTTAAACGACGAATGAAGTCATGAAGAACTGACGCTTGTCTGCTACAAGAACACATATGAATCCAGGTAATTTTTTGTAGATCCGGCCTGCTTTGCAAACATATTATTATTATAGGTACATACAAGAACAACACGTATATATATGCGAGTCATTTACATTGAAAGTGTATATGACAGTTGGGGTTTCTGAAGATTAATATACACAGAAGGATACACGGGATGTTGAATGCATATATTCTCTGAAGTCTGGATTAATTCTGATGTATAGGTTACATTGGTCACACTATGAAGAATTAGGGAAAATATGTTTGTTGATAATTGAATAAAAGGTTGCATTGAAACTGTTTGAACCTGTGTGAAAATTGATGAAAAGTGGTCTGCAGTGGATCAGACGGTTGAAGCCTTCTGTATATAGAAGCTGATGTTATGATCAGGGGGTTGTAGCTCCCTTCCAGGAGAGGCTGGTAAATGAAAGAAGGTTGTAGCCTTCTGCAGGTGGGTGCCTGCGTGCTGGTATAAGTCTGCACCAGCACAGAAATTGTAATATGTTTTCTTTGTAATAAAATATTGAAGACAGAGACTTCAGCAGCGGTGGTTTTCTCCCGAATTGGGTTTCCACCTTAAATCCTGGTGTTCATATGTGTTTCTTATGTTTGATGGTTTGTACAGTTATTTCTATTCATGCTTGCTACTTATCTGATGAATAAATGATGCAATGATCTAAGTAAAGACATGATAAGATCTCTGGACATACAAGTTGGATGCAGTAATGTAACATATGTTTTAAGAGAAAGGAAAACTAAAAATTTGTCAGTCAGCTCTAAATACTGATTCACCCCCCCCCCCTCTCAGTATTTTTCCCAACACTAAGAAATAACATCTAAATTAGTACTTCTTTATTTTCTGGTATTTTCTTCCATCCCTGATTTTTTCATTAATATCCTACACTCCAAACTTCTAACGTTTCTCTTGAGAAATTTATTTTTAGCCTTCAACTTCTTGATTTTCTTGTATGAATGGAAAAATTGTAGGAGAATATTATCATTTCGAATCTTTCGAATGTGATATTGTACTTTCATTTCTCCATGTTGCTGCTTCAAATACTTATTCAACACTTCGAGTTCACAAATTTCTTGTTTAAGAGTGCCTTCAATTGCAGGTTCTTCTCGAGGATTGAAATGAACTTTCTCATTCAAACTTTCTTCCTGATTTGATGATGACTCAACAATTTCCCCTTTGGATTTTCATTCAAGTGACTCTATATAATCATATATTTCTTGTTGGACAAGGTTGATTCCTAGGGTTTTACTAACTGGACTTGAAATTGGTGATGGTACTCTTGGTCCTTATTCTCCCTCTAAACCAATAAATCATGGAGACTATTCATACTTTTCACTAGTATGTTTCTTAATTCGTGCACTTATTTTTACATTTGTTGGTGACTTTTCAGCAAAGAGGGCACAGGTTTTCTTACTGAATTTTTGTTGCTACAATTTTCATTTAGGTGAGACTTCATATTTATTGATGGATTTATTCTCTCTAGCATTATTTTTTTAAGGCTTTCTAAAATATTTTCAAGAGGGGTTCCATCATCATAATACTTATCTTGTTGCACTTCTTGTTAAGGTGAATATGTGTTTTTAATCTTAGGGTTTGAGTGCAATTTTCATCGACTCCTCTTTGTTTTGGAATTAGGTGCATCACGGTCAACCTATTTGAAATCATTTTGAACCAAAAAATTCTCCCAATTATCCCCTTTACTCCTTAAATATGCTTCAATCAAAATTTTTACTAACCCATGACAATACAAATAATTATCAATCAACTATATTTTCCTTTGGATATTGGAAACCATTTTTATTAAACTAAAGAGTAGGAAGTATGGTGAATTTATTTCGTTGCCACCAGTGAAATGATTCAACAACTGAGCATGATAAAAGAACATATTCCCAACTCTACCCTCACAAGTTAGAAATTTTTTAATGTTCAACAACAAATTTCTCCATTTAATTTTTAGAGCTATTACTGGAACTTCTTTCTTGAAAATAGATATGTCAATACCCGAGATTTTAAATAATACACCACTTTTTTTCCTTGATTTTTTGGTATTTAAACCGACTTTCCCTGTTTCTCGGTAATCCTATGGCTTCTTCCATGAACTATTTTATCAATACCAACTTGATATCCTCAATTTATGTTTGTATCCCATAATAGGCCTGAGCAAATGATTTAGTGACCTCCTTCTCGTACCCATAGAAATTCTCAAAGAACTATAACCATTATGCCTGTTGAAATTACTGCTTCACTTGTGGGTAAGCTTCAAGAAACTTGCTTCCATTTGTCTTATAATGGAAAATAATTTCCATGTTGAGGAGTTCAAACTCCCTAATTATTAATTTCAATGGGATTATGGAGTTTTTGTGGTAAAATCGATATTTGGGTAGTGTTTGAGGTGTTTTCAGCGAAGAAGAAGGAAATAGAGTCGAAGGAAGTGGGATATGATGTGAAGAAAATTTGATGGTATGTGGAAGAAATGGGATGATTTATGGAGGCAGTGGTTTGAATTCAAATGATGGAAAGGTTTTTAATAACCTTTTGATAACATATGCAGATATTTTGTAAATTAGACCGTGAGAACCAATGCCATTTCATAACAAGGGTAATTTTTTTGTAATATGGCGAAGGAAATGACTATAATCATAAATTTATATCATAACTAAATGTTTATTTTAATATTTGATTAATATTTATATACCTTTTACTCTGCTTTACTTATTTGTTATGTTGTAGATTTTTTCTTTTGTATGATGCTCAGGTTAATATGGTCATGATATCTCCATCCATGTTGCTTTGACGTATGATCTTTCCATGTTGCTTTGGTTGTAATTTGTCAAGTCAGCCGTGGAATTTCAAGGAAGTTCCAAATTATTGACAATTTTATAGCTGTTTTATTTCTATAAAATAGCAATAAAAGAAATGGGACAATAATAGGAATATATATATATATATATATATATATATATATATAATTTTTTTGTTTTTATTTTTAAATACATTTTTAAGAAAATAGGAATAAATTTTCAATCTAAGTTGGAGAGGAAGGAGAATCTTCCATTACCAACTTCAAATAAAGATTTTCTTGCACATTTCTAATGAAATCTTCCTTTTTCAATGCAGGTTTATGATATATTTGTAATCCATGACCATTTACAAGGAAATTCACATTTTCGTTATTAATGATTTTAATTTTGGTTGCTCCATTTTCAAATACAATTTCAACCTGATAAGGACTAAGCCAATGGGTTTTAATTTTTCCTTGAAAATCATTAATTTTAGAATAAAAAATAAATTCCCAAACAACCTGCTAGAAATTCCTATATTTGATAAACTTATCATGCCATATAGACCTTTGTTGTTGAACTATACTAGTTCTGTTAATAGCATCTTGTCATATCTCATCAAGGTCATTCAATTGCCCCATTCTTTGTTTTTGGGCTTTCGACAGATCAAGACCCAATTTGACTGTTGTTTTGAAGGTATTTCTTTAGAACTCAATAGTAAACATGACATGCTTCCCATAAACAAGTTCATAAGCAGTATGCCTCGTTGTTTCTTGATGGTGGATTGATTGGACAAACAAAATCGAAAGCCCACTTTTCAAAATTTTCAATAAGTAGCTTAGGTTGTAGAGGCATCTCATTTGAAGGAAAAAGCTTTCCCATTCTTTGAAAACTATCACATATCTTAGCATAACCTTTGGCATCTCTAAAAAGAGAAGGCCAATAATATACTAAGAGAAAAAATTTATTGGTAGATATTTTGTCAACAAAATGTCCTCCACATGGTTCATCATGACAAGCCTTTAATATTTCTAGTACTTCATTCTCCCTTACACATATTAAAATTATTAAATTAGGTGTTATTATGTACAATTATCCATTTATGCATGAATAAGATGCATCGGTTTGAATGAATAAGATGAATTGGTTGGTAGTAACAATAACCATATTATAAATATGTCATTAGTAATTGATTTATTGATTAAATATCTAGTTGTATAGTTTTTTTTATGAATAGAAGTTTCATAACAAGTGATATAATGTTGAAACTTATTAATGGAATTTACAACAACTGTAATCTCCTTTTCTGTTATAGTATAATTCAACTCTGCGGGAGTCCAATTTCTATTGATGTAATGAATGGCATATGGAGTCAAATATTTTTGTCCCAATACAACTCCCAAATTTGTGTCTTAAGCATCAATTCAAATATGAAAGGGGAGTTTCCAATTAGGTCCTCTTAAAATGGGTGCTTCATAAATATTTTCTTTCAATGTTTCAAAAGTCTTCTGGAAATCGAAATTCCAAATGAATTCATAATATTTTGTAATTAATTTGAAAAGTTGAGAGGATGTCTTTGTGAATTTCTTTATCAATATTTTTTAATAATCAGTAAAACCAAAAAACTTCTACTATCTCTTTGACAAGTAGGAAATTATAGCTTTTAAATAACTTCTACTTTAGATGCATCCACTTTAAGTCCTCCTAAAATGTGGTGGCCTAAAATAACTCCCTCGTTGAACATCATAAGAAAAATTCATGGCTTAATGAAAGGTCCGTCTCTTTACATCTAATGAGAATATTTTCCAAATTTTCAAGAGCTTCCTCAAAAAAATTCTGATAGGCAATAAAATAATCCATATAAAATTCCACATAATTATGAATTAAATCAGAAAAAATGCCTAGAAGTGCCCTTTGAAATGTTGTAGGTGCATTACATAATCTGAAAGGAAGTACTCTATAAGCATAAGTTCCCCATGGACAGGTGAAAGTTGTTTTTTCTTGATATTCTGAAGCTACTTGGATTTGGATATATCCACCAAACCATCCAAGAATTAAAAACACTTTTTCTCTACCAATGTATCAAGGACTTGATCTATAAAGGGGAGCAGAAAATGATCTTTCAAGGTGGTTTCATTCAATTCCCTATAATCGATGTATACTCTTCATTTTCCATTTTTATTCAGAATAATCATTAATGGTGAGACCTAATCACTATCTAATATTGGATAAATTAAATTTACATTGAACAGTTTTTGTAACTCCTCTTAAACATTTTCCCTTATATTTGGATTCATCTTCCTCTGAGGTTGTCGAATTGGTCTAGAATTTTCTTAGATATAGATATGATGCAAACAAGTGTTAGGTTTAATTCCTTTCATATCTGTGTATTCCCATGCATAAGAAAAGGAATGTACTTGTAACATATTTATCAATTCTTTCTTTTGATATTCTTCCAGATTATTATTAGCATTCAAAAAAATTTCCAGAAACATTTCTATAAAGAATTGCCAAATTTTTCCATATAATGTAAATCCATTTGATGAGATGAGAAATATTCAACATTACATTGTTCTTCAAAACTTTTATCTTCTTCACAAAATGAGGAATAATCATTATTGTTCATCAAATTTGAAGCATGATGTTCTTAATATATTTGCAAAGTAGAGAATCTTCGTTTTATATGAAAGTATTCATTATCATCATCTATCCAACATTCAGTTTCTTCTTCTATTGTTTTTTTTGTCGGTGGTGGGGGGGGGGGGGTGGGGGGGAAGGGTGGGGGTTGGTTATAGAGTGAATTTCTTAGTAGAGATTCTAGCAAAGATAAAAACATAATTAGATCTACAACTTATGAAAGAATCAACTGTAGCTAACCATGGTCTACCTAGAATCAATGGGTATCCTCCTAAATTATTCTTGGGAGTTAAAGTAATAAAGTTAATAGGATATTTCCAAGAATAGAAGGAGATAGATACATCTTCTAACACACCATCTAGTTTTATAATAGATCTATCTTCTAACTATAATAATTTTGGTACATGTATTCAAGATTAAAGCTTGTTTACTCATGATATTGATAGTTTCTCCCAAATAGATCAATGCATTTGGAATCTCAATACCATTAATGTGTGTTTTTACAATTGGAATACTTGGATCTAGATATTTATGAATTCTTGGTTTTCCCATCATAATATCTACAATTTTCCTGACTAGCTGGATTTTTTTAATTTATCTTCTTTTGATTCCTTGTTTCTTAATTCTTCCCTGATTGTGCTTACAAATATGGGTATTTCCTTTATACCTTGTAACATAGGAATTTTGATTCAAATAGTTTTCAATTCATCTAACATGTGATATTCAAGTAACGTTATTTGTTTCTCTATTCCTTTAACAAATTTTATCCTTTCTGGAAAAGGTGGATTTTGAACATAAACAGAAGGTTGTTCTGCAATGGGAGTTGATTTTATTAAAGTATAATTAGAATTTATAAGGGTTATTTATTTCTCAGGAATTTCTTCTTTATTAAGAGATGTTTCTTTCTCAAGAATTCATCGTATTCATAAATAAAAACATATGGTAAATTATTTTACAAAGCTCTACCAAATCTAAGTTGGAAATTATTTATATCTAATGGAGTTATCATGCAAGCTTAGAAATTTGGACCTTCTGTATTGTAAACAAGTTGTGGATTTGTATTATTTGGGTTCGGAAGTGTTTGAGAACATAGTTGATTAGTTTTTTGAGGGTATGATTTCGATGGTAATGAAAGTGGTTGATTAGAAGGATGATTTTTCATTTGAAATTGTGGAATATGTTTATATGGAATAAACGTTTGTTTAAACTGGTTATATTGAGAATTACTAGGAGGGTACTTCCAACCTTGTGTCCATAATGGATTTTGAGGTGGAAATTTTTTCCAAGTCATTGGGGTATTCCAATTGTTATAAGTTTGTGCATATGATTGATACTATGGGTTAAGACCTTGCACTAAATTTGGATGTTGTGCTTACCATTGTCTTTTACCAATAAAGCAAATTAACTCAGCTTGGACTATTTTAGCTTCACTTTGCAAGACTACTTTAATTCCAGGGATTGAAGGGCATACCTTTCTATCATGGTTTTATAAACAAATATAAAATATTTCAACAATATAAAGAGGGAATTCCATTAGATCATGTTTCTTTCTGCATATAAGACAAAAAATTGATAATGCAACATTTTCATCTTTTTTCTTATTTTTGACCTTAAGGGTATCTAGATGTTCACTAAGACTCCCTAAAATATATGTTTTGAAATTTTCAAGAAAATTTCCTATTTCCTCTCTACTTACCATTCTAGTTGCATATTAATTAACACGGGACATAAAAGGGTCTCTTGGATTTTTATCGATTCTAGCCTTTCCTCTTAAAATATGTGTACAAAGTTCACAAATATATCTAAGTGATAATTTTGATACATATCCTTCTCCAATTAAATTGAAAATATCTATCCACTCATCTCTAATGTCTTTCAGCAAAAGTTCTTTCAGGGTTTCATCATCTAGCTTATGAATTTTATCCCTTTTAACATTGTAATAAAATCTTTCAACCAAATCTTCAACATTTTCATCCTCTTTTGGAATCATTTTAAAGACTTAATCTTTAAGGTTATGATGCATACAATAATATTTGTATTTTTATAAGAAAACATATTTCATTTCTTCCCATGTTCTTATGGTATGTGTTCCTAATCCCATAAACCATTTGAGTGCTTCTCTTTTAAGCGTGGCTAGAAAAAAATTTATTTTTTTAGAATCAAGAAAGTAGTCATAATATCTACACAAGACTTAATACTCAAAAGGAATTGTTTCATAATCTTCATTCCTTACTCCATGAAAATTAGAGAGAATGGAGGGCGAGATATTCTTCATTTTGGCTATAATGTATTCATCTAAGATGGGAAATAAAAAAGGTTATTGTTCTCCTCTACCACCTCTACCTCTTCCTCCACATCCTCCTCTGTTTCCTCATGTACCTCTTCCACGTCCATGTCTAAATTCAACATTCACATTGTTTACCTTTCCTTTCCCTTCTCCTGCCACTGTAGATTCTTCAGAGCTAATATAAGGTTCTATAATTGGATTTTCTATCTCCTCCTCTAGTTATTCTACCAACGGAATGTTAGAATAAGTCTCTCCTTCCTATTCACTAGGGACTTCAAGTTAGTATAATGTTACACAAAATTTTGTCACCATTCTTGCAATCCCTCATCCCGCACATTTGAGGACTATTCCTGTGACCTGTGAGCAGTAAAATGACCAGAAAAAACCTTCATGGCATCCTCCTGCATAAGGAAAAACATTCTCCTGAAGGACATTTCCTCTGAAAAAACCCTAAAAACTGATCTTTTAGCCTTGGCGTGACTAGCTAGTTCACTTGTCACGCTAATGGGGAAAATCCATGTTAGAGGGTGCGCCAGTTGGTGCTCTGTTCCTGTGCTTCACCTGCACCAAGCCTATTAAGGAATTTAAAAAAAAAAAAAAATGGTGGAAGTTTGATTCTAACAAACTCCGAACTGAATCATCAAAAGAATTTGAGTGTTTTGGTTCCGGATATCCATGATTAGGAAGTGGTTTTCCAACTCTCATGGAACCTTCCTAAGAGATAGGGCCTATCCCATGATCGTAGGGATCCCAAATTCCCTTTATCCATCTATAAAAGCTTGCCCCCTCCATATGCAAGCTAGCTGAACCTGTGGGAAGGAAATGATAGCCTAGTGATGATCAAGACCAGAGCCGAGGACAACCCTGTGAGAGAGAGAGTCCTGTCAAATCCCTAACAAGCTTTTTTGAGACGTGCTCGGCTGTAAGCCCTGCCAAAGGAAGATAATAGCACCAGAGCATTTGGTTGCAATCTCCCTTATTGTCATTTATAATATAAACAACTCTGATTTTGGTTCCATTCGTGTGTTTACTTTGTTATGTAATGCAACGAATTATATCCTCTCTAATTGATATATAGTTATATGCTTTGAATATTACATTGTATGTTGTCATTTCTCTGCATGTGTACAGGTGTCCAAATGTGCCAAATAGTAGGATTGTGATCTATCGAGCTAAGGGACGAGGAACGTCGCTTCTTCCTCAACAATAGCAATGTGGGATTTGAGGTAGGATACTTATCGTGATCTTTGTCTTTCTTATAACTAGGAGACAATTTCATTGCATGATTCGATTGTTGATAGACCCAATCTAGGGCTAGTGGGATCGCCTCTGTCTGTAGAGGGTATTTACCTCCACGAAAATTTAGAGACTCTATTTGGGATCAATCAGAGTTTTTCCTTCTTCCATTCGATTGTTTTTTGGTTTTTGTCTGATTAGTCTGCTTTTCTAGTTCACCTTCCTTGGTGTTAAACCCCTGTTCAGCCCCCAGAAGACCAGATACAGTCTCTGTTTGTCCATTTTTCATATTTTTCTAGGGTAAACTTGATTGGCCTGATTTTTCTCCTGATAGTCATGCCAACTGGCGCTTGTTTCTAGTTAGGCCCCCGCGCCAATGTCTTTTTGGTGCTGATTACAGCCAAACAGGCGTGCCAACTCTGCTTGGTGTTAGGGTTTGCTTGCTTTTGGGCTCTCTGAGCTTGAACTTTGGTCCTGGTGTCATTTTTCTAATTGATTGAGTGCTTTGGAGTCATTTTTGACTATCTTTGGCCCTTTTCCTCTGGTTTTTTCCCTTGACTATCTGTTTTGCATTTTAGCCCTTAGGCTTCTAGGTGCTTCAATGTGCTGAGCCTCCTGTGGGAGTTTTGGGTCCTTGCTTGCCCGATCAAGTTTGCTTTTTCTTCTTTACATTCATCTGGTTCAGTCACATTGAATCATTACATGTATTGAGTGATTATTTTCTCTTTCATTCACTTTCGCTTTGTGTTTCTCCAAGCCTATATCACAGGGTTTGTTTGAGTCTCTTCTGAAATTATTCTTCGTTTTGAGGGATTTTGTTACCAGTTTGAGCCTTGTTTGCACTTGTTTGAGTTGAGTGTACTTGATTTGCTTCAGCTCTCTCTTAGTTGTTCTCAAATTGATATTTTCATTATTTTTTTCATTCATTTAGTGCACTTTCTCTAATACATTGAAAAAATACAAAAACAAATCTTTTTCTTTTTGATTGGCATAGTGGAAGTTGAAAACTTCTTCACGTTACTAACATTATATAATTCTAGAGAAATTTTTTCTAGTTTCATTAGCTTGCATTAGAATTGGTAGTGGATGTTTTTGTGTTCATTTAGTTATCATCTGAAAGCTCTCAACTCTTCTGTAGATAGCTCTTCATTGAACATAATGATATCTTGCATCTGGAAGTTTTGTGAGATCCAACATTCGATAGGGCCTTGAAATTGAAACGTAAATTGAAGATCAATTTTAAAATTTACTGAATTAACCTAAGGCAACATTGAAACTTAACGGAATATCTAGTAGTCTAAGGTGGAGATGTGTTCTGGCATCATTAATCCTAGCAGTCGTTACTTGCCATCTAGCTATAGACAGAGCTAGTACAGACTTATGCTCCCTGTACCATCACGTATATAAAGGGAGACCCCATTAGGTTGCAATCCTTTATCCATAGTAAGGTGAGTCTGTAGCCTTTTACCCATGATACACCGGACATAACAATCGGGGAGATTACCTGCACGTACATTAATTCCTTGGCTGATTTCTCTTTCATTTTTAACAAGGTGTATATGGTATTTCATGGATATCTAGTACACCCTTTTACCTAGATTACCAATGCAGTCATTTTGATCTTTAGTGACTCCCTAAATTTGAAAATATCATCAAGTGCTTGTCCTTTCACGCTTGTTTCCAAATTGAAAGTGATAGAGTCATATTTTACTCATTTCTCGACTCTTAAAACATGAAAAAATAAATTTTTCAGTTTCAATGTGATAAAATTAATCGCCTACAATCACACGCCCATTTAGAAATTGATTTTTTCGGCCTTTGTTTTGTTTTCCTTGGTATTTTCCTGTGTGTCTTTGTTTTGATCTCTTCCTCTCTTTGTAGCCACCGTGGTGAAACTATCAGTTTCTTCCACTGATATTCCTTATACAGATGATTCATCAGAAGTCTATCAGTCCTCTGCTGAGTCTCAGCAGCCTGTTGTATCCGAGTTTCTTGATGGGGGACCAGTTATTGAGTTTGATTGGCCCTTGTCCAACGCTTGGTTTGGATTTGGATTAGGGGAACACTTCCCTCCTCTTACATCAGGATCACCCTTTATAGCTATTGTCATACCTCCTAGTCCTCGTTGTCTTTTATAAGATCTCACAGTAGGGTCAGATATGGACTCATCCAGTCCTACTCCTAGTGAGGGAATTCCTACTTATGGTGAAGGCTATGAGCTTTTTCTCGAAGACATCCCTGAACCATCTATCTTGTATTCACATGGTCCATTGCTCCCAGCTGGATATAGGTATTTAGCTTAGGTCAGAGCTTCTATTGCCTCATTAGGAATATCGAATCCATCCACATGACTGATCATTCCTTCATTAGGAATTTCGTCGTGGACGCCTCTTATGGCATCTCTCGTTGTTCCATCAGTACCTGTTAGACCTACTATCTGTGTGGCTACATCCGCGCCTATTGTCACCACTCAGTCAACTAGGACCTCATCAGTTCCTGAAGACGTTTATATGGCTGCTGCCATCCCTGAAAACATTTCTCCTGAGGAGTATTGGTTGTCTTTACAGTCGTCACCCTGCCAGGGTGATGAGTCCTCTCAAGATCCCAACCGTCCTTACTTCTCTCATTATGGAGCGGATTGTGCCCCTATTTACATATTCCCATATCAATATGACAAATAGGGAAACCCTCTTTGTTTTCCTACTCTTGAGGCTTATCAGTATATTAACAATTTCCTACCCACCGAACCTATGCAACCTTCAAATCAACAAGGGAAACCCTCTTCGTTTTCCTACTCCTGAGGCTTATCAGTATATTAACGATTTCCTACCAACCCAACCTATGTAACCTTCAAATCAAAAAGGGCAACCCTTCTAGGGGCAACCTTTGTTTTAGAAAGGATATGCTTCTGGCCAACAAGGACAACCCTTCTAGGGGCAACCTTCGGCCCAGCCTGGGTATGCATAATACCCACAAGGAAAATTATTACAGGGACAACCTTTGGTCCAGCAGGGATTACTTTATGGCCCGTAAGGCTAGTCTTATAATCCTCAAGGTCAACCTCTACAGCCTCACCCTGTGGTCCAACCAGGGCAACCTCAAGGACCGGTAGGGAAACCAGGGTATCGACCTGGACCATCATATGGTCTTCAGGGGAAAACCCATGTTTCTCAACCATTAGTGAAACCTCAGCAACCTCAATTCCCAATTAGTCAAAATGTTCCACAGGCAGGGCCTTCTTATGGTCTTGCCCCAGGTCAACCTAGTTATCAGGTACAAACTGGCCCGCTCCCGCCATCAGGCTAACCTGCTCAACCAGGGAAGCCTAGTGTTCCTCAACAGCCAGGTCAACCTGTTCAACTAGGACAACCTACACAACCTTTCAACCCTACTCAATGCAATTTTTTTCCATGCCACAACTGAATCCACCTGTGCGCCCAACTTATCCGGCTCAGCAAGATCCCACTTACCAGCAGCCCGTTCGACCCCAAGGTGGTTATTACCTTCAAGTTCAATATTGACCGGTTTACAACTCGCCTCAAGGTTCTGGCTATTACTCTAAAAAACTAGGCTATACCTATGCTACGCAGTCAAATCCATACACTGCTTAATCGAGGCCCACGTATAATCAGAATCAGTACTGTAGTTATCAACCCTCGTATCTCGGTTTTCAGCCGACATATCAATCCAAATATCAAGCTTATACCCCCTATGGTTAGAATACTCCGAGAAAAAACCAATGGGGACAGAGTTATGATCAACTAGGATAGAGTACATGTACAGGTCCTTATCAGGGGCTTGGCATGCCTTTTAATCCGCAATAACCTTTTATTGCCATGTTGGAATTGTCGGACATTTCCAAATTGAACAATGATCTGATTCTTCATAATCCTTATTAGTCCTTGGTTTCGACAAAGGTGCCTGGTGATTTTCCTAAGTTTGAGGGAAAATCTGGAGAGGACCCCCAAGCACACGTCATGACATACCACTTATGGTGTTCCTCGAATTCTTGGGTTGATGACTCAGTTCGTCTGCATCTTTTCCAGCGTACTGTCACTGGTGGTGCTGCTAAATGGTACATAGAACTACCCCCTAGTATTTTTCAAGATTTCAATACTCTAGCTATGGCGTTCTTGATGCATTTCTAGTTACCGGTTCGTTAGGAAGCTGGGACGCACCTCCTAACATCTCTAAAATAAGATAAAGCCACCCATATTTCAGATCATATTCATGAATGGAGACGTCGTCGTCGTTTGATCAAGTTTGATATTCTTGATCAACTTTTAACTCACTGTTTCACTACCTCCTTTGTCAACAAGAGTGCCCAAGAAATTGCTATGGGGGCATGTGTGACCGAGGAACAGGCCATTGCTCGTGCCCAGTACCTCGATTTAGTGTACTCTCAGTCCGAAATGCTATACAATATCTTGACTGATGCCCCGCGACCTGGAACCTCTAAAGCACTGGCAACCCCATCAGTTGACAGTGTTATTGGTTCTGTTTCTCAGACTTCTTGCAAATCCTCTAATGGAAAGAAAAAATTGAATCCTTCCAACAATTATGCTCCCCCGATTACCCCAAATTCTGGTAAGATCGCAGAGGTCAACGCCGTTCAGGCCAATCCTGTGGACAAGACGTCCAAAGGGAACAAGAAGGGCAAAGGCAAAACCAAATCCGATTCCCCAAAACGATAATCATCCAAGCCACCTGCTGACGATGGTTTGCAATGGAAACTGAAGTACCCTTTCCTAATTTGTGAAGAAGATCGCTACACCAAATATTGTGCTAGATGATTTGAGATTAGTCAAATTCTCAAAGGCTCTAAGGGAACTCCGACAGTTCTTAAGGAACCATTTCTATCTCAGCAGACCCAAATGGTTGAACAACCTTCACCATCTCTACCATTTGGGTCTGAGGTTTTCATGATGAATGGTGCTACACCTGTATCTATTACCACTCATTTGAAGGATTATGCCAGATCATGCCAGGAAGCTGGGAAGGAGGTCGTTGATGACCCTCCTCCCCCACCTACCTCTGGTTCCCTTAAGATTGAAAGGCCCAATACTGAACCTGTTGTATGATTACCCTCTAAAGGTGTTCCCCGAAAATCTTCCTATAACCCAAACACCTGTGCCACTCAACATTATAGCATTGTTCAGGATTTGGCACATGCACCTTCCACGATGTCCATGTTGGAATTTCTTTAGAGTTGTCTATCTCAATGGAGAGCCTTGTTATCTGTAATTGGCGGAATCGATCTCACCAATTCGAGCCTTCTCACCTTCTATTTAGAGAATTTCGTCCCCCGACTTCTGCATCAGATTTCCCTTCTTATAAAATTCGGTATCAATGGCCTCAACATCCACAGAGCTGTTATGGATGAAGGTGCCTCTACCTATGTTATGTCATCTGCCTGTTGGAAGGCCATTGGCTCTCCAACCCTCACCTCATCTCCCAATGCCCTCAAGGAATTTGATGGAAGGGAATCTAATCCCTTGCGTGTTCTCGCAAGTCTACCGTTTACATTGCAAGGTAAGATATTCAATGTCGAAGTAGAAGTTGTTGATGCCAAACTCAACTACAATCTTCTACTCAGTCGCAGTTGGACCCACGGCATGATGTGCGTTCCATCCACCCTCTTTCAAATTTTGAGGTTTCCACATGAGGGAAAGATTATTTCTGTACATTAGTTTTATTTCTTTACTTCATCCTTTGAGAACAACATACCATACGTGGATGAAATTCCTCATCCCCCTAACAACGTAGAACAAGGTCTTTTCAAGGACTTCGTCCTCATGGATATTTTTCCCATTCCACCACCAAACACTGTTCAAGTCAATATGATCTCTAGGTCTGATGACCCATGGATCATCCCTTCTCCTGAATAGGTTGAATATTTTGGAGAATCAATGCCTTTGACCCCGCTTGATATCAATTATTGTGAAGTCGTTGCCGCATCAGATCCTCCTCCTGCTAATCATGCTCCTTTGAGCATGGCTCCTAATATTTATTCTCAATCTCCTTGGCTCGGCGATGCAAATTTTCCCGATCCTTCGAGAGAAGTCATTCCGTATAACGAAGCCATCATGGAGACTGTGTCTCTCAAAGATCTACCATAGAGAGATGGGCATCATCGTTCCACATTCATGCCTAGCCTAGGGGCAATGTCTAATTGTCTTGAGATTTTTGCATCTCAGGTTCCCTCTCTGCCACTCAAGATGCCAATATTGACTCATTAAGTCTTTTCAGAAGGAAATACAAGTAATATCATTCAAACGATGCCTATTGACATCTCTGTTAAACTAGGGGTCATCGAGAACATCCTTGTGGGAGTCACTTGTTCTCCTGACGAGATTCAAGTGTGCACTATTATTTTCTGTGAATTTCGTGATGTTTTCAAATGTTCTTATGAAGAGATGCCTGGGATTGATCCTAGTATCGTCGTACATGAAATTCATACCTATCCTAGTGCGAATCCTGTTTGCCAACGTCTCCATCTAGTGCATCCTCGGAAAGCTGCTGCTATAAAAGCTGAAGTTGAAAAACTTCTTAAAGCGGGCTTCATATATCCAATTCCTCTGAAAAAGTAGGTTTCTACAATTATCCCTGTGGATAAGAAGTAGGGTACAATTCAAATTTGTGTTGACTACCAAGATATCAATCCGTCCTACCCTAAGGAAAACTATCCCACCCCATTTATCGATCAGATCATTGACGATTTTTTGCGGAGTGAGTTATTTTCCCTTATGGATGGATTTTTAGGTTATAATCAAATCAATATCCTTCCATCCGATCAGCATAAGACCACTTTCATTTTTCCGTGGGGAAAATTCACCTATAAGAAGCTCCCTTTCGGCTTAAAGAATGCTAAGGCCACCTTTCAGTGTGCCATGTCATACGCTTTTCACGACATACGTCATGTTGTTCAGCCATATCTAGATGACCTGCCGACTCATTCAGCTCTATGTTAAGACCATCTGGAACATCTCCGCCATATTTTTCTTTGCTACAGACATTAAAATATCAGACTTAACCCTCACAAGTGCA
The DNA here is from genome assembly GCA_034641835.2 of Pinus albicaulis. Taxonomy (NCBI): domain Eukaryota; kingdom Viridiplantae; phylum Streptophyta; class Pinopsida; order Pinales; family Pinaceae; genus Pinus; species Pinus albicaulis. The sequence goes on along the minus strand of CM076583.1, from coordinate 698,895,989 downwards.
TCTTCTACGTTGACTCTAATCGAATTTTAGGATTAAGTCTCTAAATATGGAATTCACCTTGACCCCCTCAAGGTCGAGGTTATTGTTAATCTCTCATCCCCATCCTCATTGTATCAACTTCAGAGTCTTCAAGGAAAGGCAAATTTCTAATGTCATTTTATCCCGAACTATGCAGAGGTAGCTAAAGGATTTACGCAACTTCTAAAATAGGAAATACCTTTCTTATGGGATAAGATTAATCAGAAATATTTTGATAAACTTAAGACGTTGCTTGTCAACACTCCATTAATCCATCCTCCAAATTATCATCATGAATTTACCCTCTATTTAGCTACCTCATTTAGTACAATTGCCATGCCTCTAGTACAGCATGAGGATGACGGCAATGAGCACGTGATTTATTACCTGTCTCAGAACCTCCTCGACACAGAAATGCGTTATGCCCACGTCAAGAAGTTAGCACTGGCTGTGGTCTAGGCCATTCAGTTTTTTCATCGTTACATCCTAATACGTATGATAACTGTGATTTCTGATTGCAACCCCATGAATTACAATTTGTCTCAACAATTGCTAGGGGGCAAGTACTCAAAGTGGATTGTAATCCTCCAAGAGTTCAATTTGGAGTTCACTACTTCCAAATCTAAGAAATCACTTGTTTTTTCTGATCTCATTTTCTCTCTCCCTACCGACTCTGTTCCATCTCCATCCGAGGACCAAATCCCAGACGAAACCCTCTTCTTAATTAGCACTCTCGATCCCTGGTACGATGATATCATCATGTCCCTCCAGATATCTACCTTCCATTTTGAGTTGATGAAGGATGATCGACATCATGTTCAACATCAATTACAACCCTATCACATTGTCAGAGATACCCTATATCGTGACGGAGTTGGTTCTGTACTCCGCCGATGTTTGACCTTAGAAAAGGCTGAGAAAGTTCTGAATGACTGTCAGAGTGGCGCTTGTGGCGGTCAGATGTCCGGTTATGCTACCGCACAGAAGATTCTTCGTGCGGGCTATTTCTAGCCATCTATCTTTAAAGATTGTATTGTTGCAGTCCGAAAGTGTTAAGCGTGCTATATTTTCCAATGCAAAATGTGTGCGCCACCCCGCTCATTACATCCTGTCATTACCGTAGGCCCTTTTGCAAAATGGGGCATTGATTTTATGACGTTTAACCCTCACTCGGGTGGGCAACATGCTTATATCATCGTTTTTGTTGATTATTTCACCAAGTGGGCCGAAGTGATGCCGACACTGGCTGCTGACGATAAGACAGCCGCTCAATTCATTTTCAACCATGTAATCACTCAATTCGACATTCCTCAAGCCATCTTCACCGACCATGGCTCTCATTTTCGGGACTACATGATGGCAGAGCTATCATCTAGGTTGGGCTTGCATCACGACAGCTCAATGCCATATTACCCCCAAAAAAATGGCTAGGTTGAAGCCGTGAACAAGGTGCTTGTCATGATGCTACAACGAACAATTGGCATACACAAATCAAACTGGCATCTCCAGTTGTTATCAGCTGTTTGGGCCTACCGAACGTCGGTGAAGAGTGTGACCAGATTCACACCCTTTCATTTGGCATATGGTTTGGAAGCTACTCTCCCGGTTGAATGTGAGATCCCTTCGTAAAATTTGGCTATGGAATTACTTCCCGACACTTCCTCAGAGGAAGAACGTCTCCTATATCTTGAAATATTGGATGAAACTCGCCACTTAGCTGCTTTGGTGATCGAGGCACATAAAAAGTGGGTTAAAGCCCATTTTGATCAAACAATTTCTCCTTGTTATTTTGTTGAAGGGGACCTCGTCCTCTTGTATGATCAAGCCCATGATAAGCTTGGGGCAGGAAAATTCTAGCCCATGTGGCATGGACCCTATATCATCAAGCGTGTATTAAAAAATGGGGCCTATGAGCTGATTGATTATGAAGGAATTGCGTTGGCACAACCCAAAAATGGGTTGTACCTAAAGAAGTACTATGCTTGAATCATTCTCACGTAGTATATGTACATAGGTGATTTTTAAATTTTTTTTGCATGTGTGATGTGGTGTGCTTTGTAAGCATTTTTCTACTTATTGGGTCTTCCTGATTGTGTAGATGTCTATTACTCCTTATGTTGGTTTCGCGGATGGTGCCTCCCACAGTACCAGGAACCTGTCTTCGGCAGCTTGGGTAATGTACAATCCTACTGGTGAGTTGGTTAATTTACAAGGTGTTTGTTTAGGGCCTACTATAAATAATGTCGTGGAATATAGTGTCATTTTGGAATTATTAAATGAGGCTATTAACCTCGATATTCACGCATTACTTGTATATCTAGACTCACGACTTGTAGTGTTACAGCTCAATGGTCATTATTCGGTTAGAAACACATGTATTTTAATATTATATCTACATATTCATTTACTTGAAAGAAGTTTTGATTATATTACATATCAACATATACTAAGATGAATGAATACATTAATAAATGCAGTAGCCAACATGGTATTAGATAGACATCTACACAACTTGTAAAAACATCATCATATGTGAGTAAGATCCATGTAGAAAATAGATGTATATATATGTCGAATGTTTGCAATGTGTGAATCATATAAAATCCAAAAAATATACATGTTTGTTTTAATTACATCTGGAGATGACATGTCTCTCAAAAATATGCAAATAAAAGCCTAGGTGACTAATCAGCATGGTGCTCATAGTAGCATGTTACTGCTCGCACCAACCACCTCAGTAAGCGATGAAGGTGACTAGGTACCCCTATGGTGTGCGTCTGATAAACCATAGGGGCATCAGCTAGGCGAGCATAATTAGGAATCCCATGAGAAATTCCCTCTAAGTTCTAAACCAGTTCGTTCCCCTCGCCCCCCTCACCTTGAGGGTCATAGGTGAGAGGGGTCCTACGCGCGATCGATGACATCCCGGCGGGCCTCTCTAGGCCAAAATATGCATACATATAAGATTAGCTATTATAACATGCATCTATGTCAAAAAATCATAAAAAATCATAAAATTAAAAATATTCTTACTCAGCTCCTCATCCCAGTCCTCTCCCTCGGGAGTGGAAGTTCTGGGTCTCCAGTGAAATCAGTACCCGCATAAGGCTAGTCCTCTATGAAAATCAGCTGTCATCGGAGCCATCTAAAGAACTCGGGCCGCCATGTCATCTGCTGGCCACCCCCTTCCCTGGGCATCAATGTTGCCCATCGAGCCTTCTGTGGCTCTCTCATTGGTGGATCCGAGACTATTCCCCCCTGGCACTACAAGATAGGCAATCATTCCAGAAAGAACAATACTAATATGGACCCATATCCAAACTGCTTCATCTTGCTGTTTTTGTATTTGGCCAATTGATGTTTGATGTTTATCACTACGGTAGTGGCCCAATCAAATAAGGTGGGTTTCATACACTCTAACACCAGAAGGAGCTATGTTTTGGTAGCCTCGTGCAGCGCCCGCGACCCCGCAGCCTACGTAATGGTATGTAGCACCACTCTGATTTCTAGGTAAGGAGCAATATGGATGTCAACTTTGCCACTACCTGATCCTGTTTGTGCCCATGGGCACACCCTTTCCATGACCATCGACATTTTTTCACCAGAAGGCCTAGTGCTTGTCATAATAGGAACTGGACCTCTACGTGACAATCCAGTGATGAAGTAGACATTGGACACTTCGAGTTCCAGTACTTGATCTCGAAGTTTAAACTTCTCTTCGTCCTCATCCCAGATACTTATCCAATATTGTAATAATTTGGGCTAAGCCCTGAGACATGGTGTTAAGAATAATTTATTTAAATTGCAATTTCGAAGAGAATTCATGCATTGTTCGAAGAGCATTCAATAAATCAAATTGGTCACAAATACATTGTAAGATCCCTTGGGTGCTTGAAATAACAATCAAACCATTACATTTTTTTAAAATTCAAATGGGATTTTGATTTGTGCAGTTGGCACAGTTGTTTTGTTGACAGTTGCGCAACCTAGCACGACTCCTTTGCAAAAAGAGGTTGATTGGCGCGGGTCTGTGCCTGATACCCGTGCCAACCACAAAATCCCTATATTTGCAAATTCCCCCCACAGGGATGCCAAATCATAATGAAAAGCTATGAAATATGGCTTAAAAAATGGCTAATGGAAGCAGCTCTTACCTGGAGAAGACGGGATCTGGAATGGTGCACAGGATTGTCCACAATCGTCACCACAAGATCACAAGGAAAATGACTCACTATCGCTCTGCAAAGGGTTAAAAAGGTAAAAGTGAATAAGGTTTTACTATTTTGTAATATTTATAACTTTCCGAAATCTAAATTAGGTTTTGAGACTTATCTTTCGATATTTTGTCATATTTTTATCAAAAATGGGTTTTACACTTGCTTTTTGTGCAGTGACAGGTTTTCATGCAGTTAGGACGATGACGCGAGTTGTATTTTATACTTTTTTAGACTTAGTAAAAACATGAAAAATTTACCACTGGAGTCATCTTTCAGCTCTTTTCTAACTCTCTAAAACTGAAAAGATTACCGAGTCGCTTGTCAATTTGAGCTCACTAAACTGGTACAAAATGACATCTACCCAATATACATTTACCCCTTTTTTGGGTTGGGATAGATTATTTACGAAAAATGAATACCCTAGCCTATTGTGACTAGGAGGTTCTCCTAGACATAGTTTTCTACCTTTTCAGATCTATGGGACTATCTACAAAAAGGGACTGCTAGAGTTTGAATAGTTTTCTACCTTTTCGGATCTGTGGGACTATCTACGAAAAGGGACTGTTGGAGTTTTCTTTTCTTTTGTCTTTTCAAACTCTCTAAACATGGAAAGATGCCAAGTTCTTCCTTTATCAGACTCGTTAAAAACTGATGACATCGGACTCCATCATAATGACATTACTCGAGTTCCTCCTTCTTAGGGCTTGTTAAATGTACTAGGATGGATTTTTCTGAAGGAAAATCTTATATTGCAAGCATATGATATCCCCTTCAAGCTTGTTTTAAAAAATAATTGGGGTAATGGCCAGAAATGGTGGGGGGAAATGGAACTAGTATCATTGTCGTGTCGGCAATATGTCGCTCTCGAACATGGCACTTGTCTACATTTGTGTTAGGTTGGGGACATCTCATCTCGTTATCTGCTTTCCTTCATGGGTTTGGAGAGTCTCTTTTGACCACTCATCTTCTCTTTGCCACGTCACCATGGCCTTAGATCCATTGATGTGAAATATTTCCAAATCCAGTGTCGCGCTGCCAATATGTTCAAGAGAAGTTGGCCTTTGCAGTTTTTTATCTCCCTATAATTCTATATTGATCTTGATTCACAAACATCATGTTCCTCTGTCTCAAGTCGATGATGTGGGAAACATTATCGCCCACCTTTGATTAAGGTCAATTCCTGTCGACTTCAGCTCATTATCTAGGAATTTGATCTAGACACTCCTTTTAGGTACCTTAGAGCCTGCATTCCTCAATGGAAGGTTCTTCGCATTCGACACAAGGTTTTCATTATTGACCTTCGATCGAATGATTCTGCAGGTGTTCAATGCCAGCTCACTATTCATATTCTGTGGATTGTACCTCTTGTACCTTGAGAACCATCGTCATTATCGGTGGTTCCTCTCGCATCTGTTAACAACTTTCATTATTGGTTGGTAATCGGATGATGTTCTTGCATGTTCGACTTCAGTTCACTTATTTGCATGCTCGAACTTGTACTCTGTTCGGGTCGAGATGGAGCGCAAGACCCTAGATTTTATTTGATAACATCCAGGTTGTCGGTTCTTTGTGGATTATCATGATTTTCTACATGACCCATTTGATTGGATGGTTGCGACCATACCTCAATCTACTTCTTGATCCTTCATTACTGGATGGCTGCATCCATACCTTGGATCACGGTTGTCATATACTCTATTATGGATGGTTGCACCCATACCACACATCATGTGTCAGAGATATCAGTTGTATTTGTATCTACAGGTCTTCCAATGGCAATGTTTTTAGTTGGGCACGTTCTCATAAAGCATTTCACTCCTCCCTCCCTCTCGAACCTCATGCTTTAGGGGGCATCTGTTACACATAATTTTGTCATCGTTCCTGTAATCCCTCGTCCCACAAATTGGAGGACTATTCCCATGACCTGTGAGCAGTAAAATGACCTAAAAACACCTTCATGGCATCCTCCTGCATAAGGAAAAACATTCTCCTGAAGGACATTTCCTCTGAAAAACCCTAAAAACTAATCTTTTAGCCTTGGCGTGACTAGCCAGTTCACCCCTCATGCCAATGGGGAAAATCCAGGCTAGAGGGCATGCCAGCTGGCGCTCTGTCCCTATGTTTCACCCACTCCAAGCCTATTAAGGAATTTTTTTTAAAAATAAATGGCGAAATTTTGATTCTAACAAACTGCAGACTGAATCATCAAAAGAAGTTGAGTGGTTTGGCTCTAGATCTCCATGATTAGGAAGTGGTTTTCCACCTCTCATGGAACCTTCCTAAGAGATAGGGCCTATCCCATGACTGTAGGGATCCCAACTTCCCTTTATCCATCTATAAAAGCTTGCTGCCTCCATATGCAATCTAGCTGAACCTGTGGGAAGGAAATGATCACGTAGTGACGATGAAGACCGGAGCCGAGGAGAACCCCATGAGAAAGAGAGTCATGTCAAATCCCTGACGAGATTTTTTGAGACGTGCTCCACTGCAAGCCCCACCGAAGGAAGATCATAGCATCAACTAATTTGGTTGTAATCTCCCTTCTTATCATTTATAATATAAGCAACTGTAATTTTGGTTCCATTTGTGTGTTTACTTTGTTATGTAATGCAAAATCATCTCTGACTGATATATAGTTATATGCTTTGAATATTAAGTTGTATGTCATCATTTATCTGCATGTGTATAGGTGTTTGAACGTGCCAAATGGAGGGATTGTGATCTATCGAGCTAAGGGACGAGGAGCCCCGCTTCTTCCTCGACAACAGCAGCGTGGGATTCGAGGTAGGATACTTATCGCGATCTTTGTCTTTCTTATAACTAGGAGCCAACGTCAGTGCATGATTCAATTGTTTCTAGACCCAATCTAGGGCTAGTGGGATCGCCTCGGTCTACAGAGGGGATTTACCTCCACAACATATACTAGAATTTTTTCTCCAGTTCAAGATAGAAATATTAATCCTTCTATTCGAGATGTAGGTTCTTCTAATAAAACTTTAGTAGAGTAAGTTGGTAAACATTTCAGTTCAATCTCAGATCTAAGTACCTTAGGAAGTCTATGTATACCTTTGAATGATGGAATGTGAGTTTCGGTTAATGGTGTTATGATACGAGTACTTTTTGGGGTGAGTGGTGATTTTGGAATTGAACTCCTACATCTACTTATAAAACTACCCCTAGAATATCTTTTCCTATCCATAAATATATTTTGACCATTTTTTATTTTATTCAAATGAAAATAATCCTATACACACTTCCCTAACAATCATGCCAAAATGTTTGGTAATATAATTGATCTTAAATTACTTCATAAATTATTGACCAAGACTTGTAAAATAGTGAAGTATATGTGCAGCATTTGTGCTAGGATTCCTTATCATGTGAGTAATTTTTAAATTGAATTAGGATTTATTTATTCACATGATTTATCTAAGAATCAGTCAAAGTAAAAATATTTCCACTCTTGCAGAAAGGAAAATTATCACACTGACAGAAATAAAGTTAATCTGAAATGAAAAAAAAAATATCACACAAACAAAGTCAAAACTAAATCTACTTCTCATTAATAGAAAGATAAAAATATTTTTAAGTAGATAAATAAGTGTCACTCTTGGAAAAATTAAATCTTCAGACTTGAAGGAAAAGTAAACTAATCTTAAAGTGTAGAAAAAAAAAAAAAAGTATACTTATATTTCACACTTAACGAAAATAAAACCTTGAAGCTATAATTGCAAAATTTAAAATAGTATGATTGTACTTCCTATCTATCAATCAAAATCTACATGTGCATAATAAATCCCTTCGATTATTTTCTTTATCATTCCCACAACCAGACTAAATCTATAAAAGTATTCACACAACAAAAATAAATATATGAAGAAATTGTGCAGGAAATTCTCTTAGAAATATATAACAAATTCTACACTCTCCCTGAAAATTGAATTTATAATTACTATGATGACTAGACTATAAAACGAAAAAATTATCTAGAAATAAAATCAAAACCCTACAACTCCTAGGGGGGCCTCCCATGAGTGCAGGTAAACAAATATCAAAATAGGTTAATGATACATATCACACACAACACAGTGGAATAAAGAGCTTAATTAATCGATTTCAAAGAGTGTTTCAAACAATAACTAGTTACCATATATTTTTCATCGTGCTAAGAGGAAGGTTTTGTATTCTCCTTAATTAAAAAATTTAGATATTTTTAAGCCTATCTAATTCAACAAAATGTCATTAAATAATTATTATCCATTATTTTCTATCGAAAAAGAAAATCATGAGAAAAAATATAAACTTCAATCCTTTTCTCACTTTCCCGATGTTTCTTCGGACTTTTTTTTCATTGGGTTGACTTCCATGTTGGCTTTCTTATACAAGCATCCTTATCACTTGCTAGACCAGAGGAACAAGTGGATATCATTATGTTATCTTCCAACTAGATATTCATATGCTTCATTCCTCCATTGATTTTTGAGAACCTATATATCGTTCATGTAAGCTACAAAATCATTTATTAGCTATAGAATTGATGCAACTCAACAGCTTGTGAAAGTATTACATCAAATAATAAAGAGCATTGAAACTCTAAATAAAATATGATTAAATAATTGTGTTTTCCAATAACCTTACAAGGTGACACTTAATTAGGATTATTATGGTAAAAAAGGAGGAGAATGGAGTAATAGTAATAATATAATAGCATTAGCATCATATTTAATAATTTATTATTTTGGTCAATCTCCATTGAACCTTGAAAAACTGTTAATTATTATTTTACCCTTGTAAACCTTGGACAATGTAACAACCTCATGTTAAAAGTTCATGTAATAAATTTAATAAATGTTAAATAATACCAAGGTCATGGAACATGTATTCCAAGCTGAATGTTGGGAAAAATATCCTAGTGGGAATCACTTATTGTGTTTATAGCAAAGGGGTAATTGGAAAAGGCAATGCAAAAGGACTTGGAAAGGAGAAAAGAGATTTTGGCATTTTATTTATGAAAATAAAGGAAATTAGGAGAAAAGGGAGGTGAAAGGTCACAAGTTGCATGTGAGATATAAATTGAAGGAAAATAGAGGAAAATGAAGAAATTAGAGGAATCAATGGTAAAAATTGTTCTAAGTATCAGTAGACAACCTTTTGTGAGTTTTGGTTTGGAATTAGTCTCGGAGAGGAGAAGAGCACCAAGGGGAGTATTAAAGCAAGAAAAAAAATGAAGTACAAGGAAACAAAAGGAAGGAAAATGAAAAAAAAGAAGGACAATGAAATCAATGGAATGAAAGTATCAAGGAAGGAAAAATTAGATCATGTGACTTCAGTTAGAATACTTGTGGGTAACAAGTTGCGTGTATGAGTTCCTAGATGGTTTTGGCATGTATGGTATATGCACCTGTCTATTTGGTTTATTTTTTGTCAGTGCCATTGATTTTTTTGGGTATTGACAATAGTTCTAGCCTTCCCTTTCCATTTCCCGATAGTCGTGGTTTGATAAGGTTCATTTTTGGTTGAGATTTGGATTGACGAAATGTTTTGGATCAAGGATAACTGGTCTCAATAAAATTCAAAGGGTAGGGGCTGGATATGGTTTTCTCTAGGTAACCCTCAATAGTTGGGTGTAGATAAGAAAATTCATCAAGGTATGGTGAAGGACTTCTAGGGCATCCAAGATAATTTAGGTTTTGTGATCTTTGGACTGGTTTAGGTGAGATCTTGATATGGTGAGGGTGGAGGTGGTTTAAACTCTAGATTCCATTGGCTTTTTTGGATTGGTTTATCCTATGATATCCCACATTAATGCTTGTAATATGGTAGAGGGGTGATTGGCTAAAAGAAAGAGTTGGTTCAACCCAATCTATGGTCGGGTGGTATGTGGAAGTCTCAGACCTCGTTGAATTTTTCATATTTTAAAAATAGATAAGTTTTTGTTGCTTTTGATGAGTAAATGTGCTTATAATTATGTGGCTTTAAAGGTTTTTCTATCATTGTTATTTATTTGGCTATATGTTGGTTATAATAATGGTTATTTGACATGTCTTTTTCATGGATCTCTTTAGGATTTTACTTATAACTAAATGAATAATGAATGCATGAACTAATTGGTGTTAAGAAAACTATTATGAGAAGGAATTGGTCCTTCTTGTTAAACCTTAAATAAGATTCTAGATCCTTGTGTTCATATATGCATTCATGACCTATAGGTTGCATGCTCACCAAGTTTTTGATGAAATGTTAGTCTCAGTTGGGAGACGTCTCGTCAAGTATTTCCTCGATATTTGGTTTATAAGCTTTCTTTCTATATCGTTCATCATTTCTTAAAGTTTCATTGAATTCTGGGTAGAGGCCTGAGACCTAGCCCTAAAAAACTGGGTCATAATTCGAGGTCGCTAGCATATAAATGACTGGAAAAGTCCACATTCACTAGAAGGAAGGCCTATGGGAGTGCTTAGAGGCTTATAATCATTTGCATTCCTGGGAAAAGGAGTGGATGAGGCTCTAGTTCAGTGAAAAAGAGAGTTATTTCAAGGGATGGATATCTGGAGGGGTTGGGTTGCTCGTAGAGGTCCTCTAACACCTGAGGTAATTAAGTAAGTTCTTAAGTTGTTGAATTCATTCCCTTAAGGTCATGTATGAGTTTTTGTCTTATAATAGTGACGCTTATCTCATGTTTACCTCAGGAAAGCCGATGAAAGTGGGTAAATGCAGGAGGAGCATTTTATAGAGTGGTATCAAAGCATGGTCCAAACAATTGAACCAGATTGGATCAATGCATGTTGTTATGCATGCATTATCATGGTTAATTTTATCATGCATGAGGTTATGGTATGAGGGTTATGTCATTATGATGCTATGAATATGTTAGGATGTGCTAGCCTTCCATTTTAACCCATTTTCACGATGCATATTCCACCTTTATATCATCCATTACCAGCATATCAGGATCATATTTCTCATATGTTTCCTCTTTTTTCACTTTAATGTAAAATAATTATGTCTTTTAACTTTTAGAATTTTTAGTAAAAATTGGATATTAAAAATTATTTTTAGTAGAAACATAATTTCTCGTAATGGCTCCATTGAAGTCGTATGTGTAGAACACCTAAGCACAAACTAAGGATAGATTCGGGAAGTAGATAGAATAGGCATGGACATACTCCTATTGGCACACTCCAAATGAGTTAGAATAGACCCGGTCAAAATTGGTCAAACTTGACTAGTCACTCAGAAAATCCCGTGATTTAGGGGCAGTTTTGTGGTTTTGTGGAACCTTGCCAATTTTTTTCCAAAAAGGGGTTGATTTCAACCCTAGTAAGTGGATTACGAAATTTTCTCATGGTTAAAAGCATTATAATTTATTTTTTTATACTTTAAGTCCATTTAATCTTAGTTATTTAGCAACTATGAAAACAATATTATTATCAATGTGATTACTCTCTTTCTGAAAATATTTGAAGACTTTCTCTATATTTCGTATGATTCATTATTTTGGGATTTGAATGGTGAATTCCTGTATTTTATTTTTTTAAATGTGTACCAAACAAAGGTGGAGGGCCTCCATTGTAGCTAAGTACACTTTTTTTCATTGATGTGCATAATTATGACTAAGTAGTATTTTATTTTTCTGTATATTTCCATTACAATTTCTTATGAATATTTTCTATGTAAGATTGTTAGTATGTCATGACCATTCAGATTTTTGAATTAATCTAATTTCAGTGACTATTTTAGATAAGGAAGGACAATCTAGGTCTCCAAGTTGGAGCATATTTCTTGTGAACTAAGAATTCAACTGGGATTTCTATCTATGCATTCATCCTTTATTTATTTTTAAAGTCAATTTCTTTCTTAAAATAGGTTGTATTCTTTATGGTGAACTTGGTTTTGTTGAAAAATAAATCAATAGGAAGGACAACCATGATCTGTAAGTCAATACCCGCTTCCCTATTGACTATGTTTCAATCATTCACTCGTTCATGTTTATAGATTAGAATTTCTATGCTTTTCAATATTTTTATATTTGAAATTTTCATTTCAATTATTTTCATCTAAACAAATAATTCCTACACTAGCTTACTCTAAGATTCATATACCTTGGTGTGCTAAGTTTACCAACCGAGATTAATAATTAAAACAAATGCTCTAATTCAAATCCATAAATTATATTGAAATTTTTGGCATCATTTCTGGGGAAGCACACTTAAATATAGCTAATTAGGAAGCTTGTTAAGAAAATCATAAAGAAAAAAAAAGAAAATCATCAAAAAGAAAAATTTTGTAGGATCTCTTTTCATTATGGTTATTTATGCCTAGACAAAGAGACGATAAGGGTAGATATACAAAACAAAAAAAAAACCAAACCAATAAACCATTTGTGGGAGCTCGACCATCCACATTCTAACTAACACTAATTGTTAGGAAACAAAATTTATAAGATAAGAGGAAAAACAACGTTCAGGACAAACGTTAACTTTGGTTGAAAGACAACCTTTATTAGCATATGAGGTAAGGAGAAAAAAAGACAAGAAGAATCACCTTATATAGGAAAACATACAAAGAAACCAATTGATGAACAAATTGAAAATGTCAAGGATATACAATCTCAAATTTCAACGGAAACCTTTGAAAAAGCTAAGAAATAGATGACGGAAGAAGGACAAGGATTCACTATTCTAGGATTAACTCTATAACAAAGGATACAATGTGAGAGACAACGGAGAGAATGGGAAAGAAAGAGAAAATAATAGAGGAAAACAAAAGAATTCACTAAAAAGTAAAATGAAAACAAGAGGGAAGATGAAAGAGGAGATAAAGACCAAGAAAACTACTTTTTGATTCCCAATCTTAGATACTAGAATAATTTTGGAAGAAGAGGTAAGAATGAAAAACTTTCCACCTTCCATTTTGTCAAAATTTTATGGTATGCCTTCTAAATATCCTAACTCATTATTATTTGAATTTGATATCTTATGTTAAACCTATGGGTATACCGATGATGCACAGAAGCTTCTTCTTTTCCCTGCAACTCTTAAAGCATATGCATTAAAGTGGTTTATCGAATTAGGTGAACATGCTATTACCAGTTGGAAAGAAATGAGAAATATTTTTCTTGACAAATATCAAGAATATTGTATGCCTAGAGATTAAAAATATTGCATTTTTAGAATGACTCAACAAGAAGATGCAAGTTTAGATGAATATTTGGAAATATTTCTCTATAACTTACGAAAATCTAAACATCATTTTTTTAATTTAGAGACTATTCGAACAATCTTTTTAGAGGGCATATGAGATGAATATGTTGATATAATTAATGTTATGGGTAAAGGAGATATTTCATATTTACCATTTTATGAGATTGTTAAGTTATGCCAAAAATACTCAAGACGAAGAGCAAAAACTCAGAAGAGAGATGCAAATTCCAAAGCTACTAAATCAACAACAACGAGTATTACAAGAGCTGAATTATGAAACTTGTTTGAATATTTCAAAATATATATCTTAAGAACATTATGGACAAAAGTTGATATACTTAAAACATTAAAGAAACAAGATAAGTAAGATCAATTATTATCAATTTTTTGTCCTTAATGTAGGAAGAAGCATCTATTAAGAGAATGCCATTTAGACAATATTCATGTTTGTGGAATTTGCACTAAAAATCATGCAACTAATAATTTTCCAAGGCTAAAGGAATTGCAGGAAAATTAAATAGAGGAAATCTGAGGGATGGAATCTCTTTATTATGAATTTCAGGAAAATTAAATAGAGGAAATCTAAGGGATGGAATCTCTTTATTATTTAGAACCAAGAATACCTTGGTAGCCTTGATTTGCAAGTATGTCTCAAAATCCTCAACATTTTACTCAACAATTTCCTCAAGGCTATCAATATCCTAGTCAAAGCCCATGGAATACTCCTATGCCTTGGAATCCTTGGCCTCCTCAACAAACTCAAAATCAACCTTCTCAAGGTTGGAGAGGGTATGCCTATGGAGCCCAGCCTTCTCAACAATAATATCCCCAGTCATTTCAATCATATCCTCAACAACCATATCAATCATTTCCTCAACAATCCTTTCCATATCAAAACTTTCAACAACCTCAATAACCAAATACATCATCATTACCTACACCATAATTAACCCAACCACAATAGCTTCATCTTCCATCTAATTAACGACCACCTTGACTAACTAAATTACCAGCCCAAACAGTGGAAAATCTGAGTAATAAGTCAATATATAATGGAGAAGAAGGAACTCCATTTCCTGTATATTCAATTATTCTTGTTCAAGATGTTCATTTAAGGTTTGGGAAAGTACTACAGAAAGACTCCCCCATCATTATAGAAGAAAAAATAGAAGAAAAATGGACTCCTGAAAAATCCAAAAACAAGCATGCAATAGAAGAGAATCAAATTAAAAAAGGTAAGGCAATAATGACTCAAACACCTCCTTTTTTTGAAATAATTGTTGAGAAAAAATATATTATTACTCTTCTTGAATTTGATATCTTAGATGAATCAAAGAATGCTTATGTAAAACTTCCTTTATTGCAAGCAATAATATATGTCCCAAGATATACGAAGACAATTAAGGAATTATGCATAAAAAATAATGGAAAAACAAAAAAGACCCACCAACAATCCATGTAATTAGAAGATTAGCTAGCCTCATGTCAACAAGTAATGTAATTGAAAAATATGTTGATCTAGGAATCCTAATGGTTACAATTTCAATTAAAAAAATTTCAGTTTCTAAAACCTTTATTGACTTTGGGGCTTCTATAATGTCATGATGACAGAAATGTTGAAATACATGAATTTGTCAAATATTCAACCAACCACTGCAATTTTAGAACTAGCTGATAGATTTAAAGTAGTGCCAGAGGGTGTACATGAAGATGTCATAGTTTCATTAGACTCTTTGGAATATCTAGTAGACAATTTAGTTTTAAATTTAAAGACAAATATTGGAGGGAACCCATTAATTCTTGGTAGACCTTGGTTAGCCACAACTAATGTCTTCATTGGTTGTAGATCGAGAAGTATGATTATCTCACATGGGAATGAATGAAAAAACATAACAGTCTATCATCCTGCTTAATCTCCATATTTTTTATCACGGCCTCATAAAATAGAACATAAAAATTAAGAAATTAAATATATTCTAAGAATTAATCAAGTTTTTTATTTTATCAAAGAGGATAATGATGATTTAATAGATTTCTTCATTTTGAAACCAAATATTTTGGAACAATTGAAAACTATGCAATACCATGCTGCAAGTCAAATATTAGAACAACACTTTCAAGAAAATTTCACAATCCATTCCTTGCAAACATAATTTGATGACATTTTTCCTGCTAATTCAATTACACATTCATAAAGAAAAACAATTGAACTTAGCCCTGAAAAATATCTTAATATTGGAAATCATTTGCAACCAACACAAGAAAAGAAACTGATTGAATTATTAAGGAAATATTCAAAATAATTTTCTTGGAATTACACTGATGTGAATGGAATTCATCCTGAAACATGTATTCATTATATACACACAGATGAAAATATTAAACCTATAAGGGAACCACAATGAAGAATGAACCCAAAGATGAAAGTGACAGTGAAGGATAAATTGCATAAATTACTATAGGTAGGATTTATCTACCCCGTCTCAAATATCCAATGGGTTTTGTCCATTAGTGGTTGTTCCAAATAAAAATTGGAAATGGAGAGTATGTGCATAGTATATGGAATTACTCAAAGTTCATTTTCCCTTACCATTCATTGATCAAGTCCTAAATTCACTAGCTAAGAAAACATTTTTCTCCTTTTTAGATGGATTTAGTGACTATAATAAAATTAAAATAGCATTGGAGGATTAAGACAAAACTACTTTTACATGTCCATGGGGTGCATATGCTTACAATGTGTTACCATTTGGATTATGTAATGCACCAACTACTTTTCAAAGAGCAGTTTTGGTCATCTTTGTTGATTTAATACATGAGTGTGTAGAAGTTTACATGGATGATTTCACTATATATGAGAATAATTTTGATGATTGCTTGGAAAACTTAGAAAAGGTTCTACAATGATGCATCAAGACAAATTTAGATCTTAGTAATGAAAAATGTTTTATGATGCTAACTGAAGGGATAGTATTGGGACACAATAATTCTTCTTCAGGAATAAATGTAGATCTAATCAAAACTAAAATCATTGTGAGTTTTTTACCACCAATGAATCAAAAAGATGTAAGAATTTTTCTAGGATATTCAGGCTATTATCGAAGTTTTATTGAAAAATTTAGTAAAATGGCCTTACCCTTATTTAAACTTCTTAAAAAGGACATAGAGTTTCAACGGAATACTGATCGCCTAAATACAATTGAGAAAATAAATCAAAAATTGTCCACAACACCAATTCTTAGAGGATAAAACTGGTCATTTCCCTTTCACATATCCACAGATGCATTAGATACTAAAGTAGGGGCATCATTAGGCCAAAAAGATAATCAAATACATTATGCTATCTATTTCATTATAAATAATTTAACTCCATATGAGTTGAGTTACACAATATCTCAAAAAGAGATGGTTGTTGTAGTACATGCAGTAAATAAATTCAGAAATTAGATAACAGGATATGAAGCATTCATTCATAGTGATCATTCAACCATTAAGTATTTAATGAATAAACCCATCAGTAATGGCTATATTATTAGATGTTTTCTATTAATGCATGAATTTAACATTACTATAGTTAAAACACCATGGTTTGTTGACATAGCTAATTATTTATCATCTTCAAAGTTTCCTTCTCATTTCGTAAATAAATAGAAAAAGAAAATAATAATAGATAATGCTAGATATAGTTGGGTTAATGGAGACCTTTTATATATTAGACCTAATCTGTTAATCAGAAAATGTGTAAGATAAGATGAAATTTTGGATATTTTGAAGGGATATCATGATGAACCATGCGGTGTTCATTTTTTATAAAAAAGGACAACATACAAGGTGTTAAATCTAGGCTATTATTGGCCATCCATATTCAAAGATTCAAAGACCAATGTCAAGAAATTTGATAGCTATCGAATAATAGGGAGACTTTTACCTTATGATGAAATTCATTTAAAGACGCAATCACTTGTATATCCATTTGAACAATGGGCTCTTGACTTTGTGGGTCCTATTAAGCCACCATCCAATGGAAAAAGGTACATCTTAGTATGTATTGATTGTGTGACAAAATGGGTGGAGGCAAAGGAAATGGCACAAGAAACAAAAAATGCAATGCTATATCTTATTTTTGAAAAGATACTTGTCAAATTTGGACTACCAAGACATATCATCACTTTCCAAGAAGCAAAATTCACTTCAAATCTAGTTAGAGATCTTACAGAAAAATATAAAATCAAGAATAAAAATTCAACTCCATTCCACCCGCAAGCAAATGGACAAGTGGAATCGATAAAAAAAGTGCTTTAAAACATTATGAAAAAGACAATAAATATGCACAGAAAGTACTGGTCATAAAAATTGAATGAAGCATTATGGACATATAAAATAACATGGAAGAATACTAGCAGGTTCAATCCTTATCAACTCGTATATGGAAAAGAAGTTATTTTACCAATTGAATTTCAAATACACATATATAGACTTGTAGCTGAACTTGGGCTAGACCTATCAGATGCAACACAACAAAGGATCATACATCTAAATCAATTGGATTAAATTAGAAAATAAGCGGTGGAACATACATCATTTGTACAATAACAAAGAACAAAATCGCATGGCATATTCATTAAAAAGAATATTTAATATACGAGAATGGGCACTTCTATTTGATTAAAAGTAGAAGGACTTCAAAGAAAATTTAACCACTCACTTCTTGGGGCCTTATAAGATTGAAGAAGTCTAAGATAATGGACCAGTGAAAATTGATACAATAGGTGAGGAAACAACATCATTTCTATTCAATGGGTATAGATTAAAAATATATAACAAGTCTGTAAATAAAGAAGATTTCCTCAAGAAAATCTAAGCAGAAGAAGACATGAAAGTTTTGGAAAATAATAGTCACGTTCCTTACTTACTTTCAGAATAAGAAAATGAAAATTAAATGAAATGAAAAGTAAAAAATAAAATAGAAAAAGATAAAATAAAATAAAATAAAATAAAATATTTGGTTGATTTCTAGCACAGTAGAAATCTGAATTCATATTACAAAACCAAGTAACTTGGCTAATGTGAATTCCTTTTAAAAATTTTGTTTTTAATTAATTTTATGTTTCATGTTGGCACTAAGCTAGGAAATTATATCCTCCAATTTCCAGACTTGAGGACAAGTCTCAAAATAAGCAAGGGGGAAGACAAAATAAAACAAGTGCATTTGTTTTTTGTTTTTTTTTCCTTGTTAAAAATCTTAGCAACTCAACATGGAGTAACAACTTAGCATATTGTTCAACTCAATATGGACTTAACTCAGAATGCAAATTACTCTAAGTGCAATCAACAGATTCAGAGGTGACCTAAACATAATAAAACTTTACTTCAGTAGGGACATGAAAATTCAACATCAAAATCTATCACAAAGGGACCTGAAATCAACATCAAAATCTTCCAAAGGGGACCTGCATAAAAAGATCTATTTGAAGATCAGTGGGCCTGCATACAAAGGGAAACCAATTAGAAGAGTTATTTGAATATCAGTTCATTGGAAAGACATTTTTTTTCGAGCATCAACTTAGGAAAGTAATAGAAATATTGTAAGTTATAAATTTATTTTTAATGTTTTTCTATTTTGAAATAAATTCTTAAATTAGGACTAATTAAATATTGGTGCATAAGAGTGTCAAATTCCATCCCCTACAAATACCTAAGACATTTCTCTTTTCATAAAACCTTTATCCTACCATCCATTGAAATCAAAGCTTCTTCTCCCACAAAGATAGGTCATTTTTTTTTACAAAAACTCACATGTCTCTTTGCCTACCACATAAAATCTTTACTGCATGGTCTAGTGTCAAAAAAAGGGAACAAGATATGTTGAAATAAGGAGCTATAATGCTATGAAGGATTATGGAATCATGATGCATTCACATGATCTGAAAATAAAACATTAATCTATTTTATTTTTGTTTTGAAATGACCTTGAAATGGTCATTTCAAAATCCATTTCAAGAGTAATTGTTAAAAGGAGCATATGGATAATTAGTAGTATTGCATCATAAATATGTTTAGAACATATCATTTCAAAAGGAATTTGGAAATATCATTGTAATCAATATGAAGAAAACCAGAATGATACATCATAAGAGGCTCATTTTGGCATGCAAAAACTCATTCTGTGAACTAGAGGAAATATGAACTTATAATAAATTTTGTACAAACAAAAGTCATGCAATTGGCATGAAAAACTCATATAGGACCTATGCAATTACAGTGAGGTCTGTAGACACAAAAAATCATCATGAAAATTCTTATAAAATACCTCCACTAAAGATATTGAGGAAATAAGGAAAATGAGGTCATATTTCTTAAAATACTTGGCAAAAAGTCTTGAAAAAACACCTACAAGAAAAAAATAAATCCGTTTAAAAAAAAATTGTATAACTCAGTTCACAAGCACACGACACCCAACTCAAAAGCTCAAAGATAGGAGCAAAGGCTCAGAAGTGGAGAATGAAGCTCGTGATCATGGCCAAGAAACTAGGTAAGAAACGCAACCCAAAAATTTAGAAATTGGTTTTATAATGAAGTCCGAGATAAAATTTATTAAGGAAATGAGTTTTTAAAATTAGAGGGTTTTCGTGGCTTCTAGTGCTGAGGAGATCTCGAAAAAATTCATGGAAAACGTTGAGTTTTCATTCAACACAACTCCATAAACTTGAAGTTGAAGCCTTCAAAATAAATCTTGTGAATTGCATGGAGTTCACAAATTTTAGTTCAATTAGGAGTTAATGACAAAGAGTTCATTTTTTTGGGCTAAATCCTAATTCTGAGTTAGCAGTTGAATGGAGGTAGTCTAGGCTTAAATATAAAGACTCTAGTTATAATATTGGAAACATAGGCTCAAGTATGATTTAGCGATTCAATGGTGGCAACATAGGCTCAAGTATGGGTTAACAATTATATCGTGGTAGTGTAGGCTCAAGTCCGAGCTCTAGGTATATGGTTTGCATAATAAACTCTAAGTCCAAGATCCAGTTATGTTATTGTATACAAAAACCTCCAAACAGAACTTGAACTACATGTTGGTGTCAGGTTGTGATAAAAAATAAAGCTCAAGTGCTTGTAAGGGCATCATAGTGATAACATTGTAGCTAGAATTTTGAAAGCAGAGTGCTAGTTTCCAAAGAAGAAAAATGTGCCAAAAGACTGTAAGATTGCATAGATTTTTTTTTTTTCAGAGGTTGATTATTGGAGGAAGTACAACAGAAATATTGCTTCTTATTTCCAAAAAAAAAAAATTTGAAGGCGTTAAAACACATATATTTCTTCTTATTCTCATGGATATTCAACAATGAATTTGACATTACAAGTTTAGAAATTTCTCCTTATTTTTAGTAACCAAGAATTTCCATATCATTCCATAATTTGACATTTCAATTCATAAATTTATCCTCATCTTCATGGGTATTCAATATTCATAGATTTATCTTTGTTACTATAAACAACATTCAGATTAGAGCCTTGGTAAGTAACACCTCTATGTTATTAAAAAAAAAAAAAAAATTCTTCCAATACATCTACATGTTGAATCTCTATTTGCACCACAAAATTAATTTCTTTGTTATTTAATATTGAAAACTAAATTATCCTCTTAAAAATAGAGTCATTACATTTTCCATGGTATTATTCACTATTGAAGTTTATTTAAATTGGTACAAAGACCAAAACAAGAAAAATCAAAGCCATCCAGACTTCAATATGGGAAGCAAAATTGAGCCGACAAGATTTCAAATCAAGAATTGGAACAAGGAGACTATAGAACAATTCTATCAAGAATTATTATTATAGTTTCTAATGAAATTTAATGGGTATAAATAAAAATTTACAGAGATGTTTGTTTCTAACTATGATAAGGAGAAACCATTGTAGGATGCATTATTGTTTCAATCACACCAATGTACCTTTCTCAAGCCACAAATCTATCAATGACAAGGGAAGAATATTATAAAGGGGAACATTTTAAAGAGAAGGGATGGAATTACATTTTAGAAAAGAAAAGAAAAGGAATGTTTGACAAAACCAAATAGATTCCAAGGGAATGGTTGAGAGAACCATGGGTAGAACTGGTTCTTATTATTCATAAATACTTCACTTGTGATGGGAGGTACATCATAATACATCTATATCATATAAGATTCCTCCAACATATAAAATGTGACTATAAATTAAACCTCCCTTGTTTCTTTTCTTGAAGTTTTTTGAAAATGGTTGAAGGAGTGAAAATAAAAACTAAAATCAAAGAAACTACCTACTTATATTAAGGAATAATAAAAATCCTTATTAAATATCAGTTGAAAAAGAAAGGTGAGACATGGAAAACCTTCTTTGACAAGAATAATTTTGTAGAATTTCAAAGGGACAAAGAAAAAATTTGAAATGAAGAAGCACTTGCATAATTACATATTTCTAGGGATGTTATGAAATGACAATTATACCCAAGAAACATCTCCAATAAGAAGCAAGAGGGAATAACCATTGAGAGGGAGAGATGGAGAGATATTTTGTATCTTGCCCAAAGAATTCAAGGAATAAGGTGATAGAAGAGCCTTCTAAGGGATACAAAGGCATTGTGTATAAATACTAAAAGAAATAGCTCTTAGTACACCTCAACCATCACATCATGATATCATTGAAAAAATAGAAAGGGAATACCAATAAAAGCTTATAGAGTTAGAAAAAAAAATCTTATTTTGAAGATTCTTAGATTGAAGGATTATCATCCTATTCATATAAAAAAAAAATCAATGAAGTTTCTCATGAGGTTCATGGTGAACCATCAGAGACTCACAAAGAAGAAAATGAAAATAAAATCAAAGGGGTTTCCGAAGAGATTCGTGATGAGGAACGTGCCAAAAACATGAAAGAATTAAACACAAAGCTCCAGGTAAATAAAATCATGGAAAGACATATAAAGAAGGAAAGTGAAATGTACAAGGAGAAAAATAATAAGGTTGTTAAAGAAAAAAAGAGGTTGAAGAAGTAAATGAATAAACTAGAAATGCAGAACATCCTCATTTCAAAACAAGCATACCGGTGGTTAAAAGAGAAGAAACAATGGCAGTACAAAATATGAGAAACATATGGTAAAGAGTGTAATATGCAAGGGTGAAGAAAAAGGGCAAGAAGGCACTGATATAATTTTGCAAGTAGCTCAGTTAGAAGCTTCTACATCAAGGGGTAGATCCACAGGCAGGAAAACAAGGAGATCAACATGCAGACTCAGGAGATCCAAGAGACAAACACAAGAATGAGGACATGCATGTGGATCAGTGGGGGAGATGCTCGCTCTCAATTTTGACCATTTTTCACCATGCATATTCCACCTTTATATCATGATCACATTTGTCATATTCTTACCTCATTTTTCAAGTTAAGGTAAAATAATTATGTCTTTTAATTTTTGGAATTTTTAGTAAAAATTGGGTATTAAAAATTAGTTTTAGTAGAAACAGAATTTCCGGTAATGGCTCCATTAAATTCATATGTGAAGGACACCTACACACAAACTGAAGATAGATTCGAGAAGTACAGGAGCCAAGCATGGAAAAAATCCTATTCTCGCACTCCAAATGAGTCAGAACACGCCTGGTCAAAGCTAGTCAAAGCTCACGAGTCACTCAAAAAATCCCCTTTTTTAAGGGCAGTTTTGTGATTTTGTGGAATCTTCCAAAAAAAATTTCAGCAAAGGGATGAGTTCGACCCTAATAAGAGGAATATGACTCTTGCTAGTGGTTACAACCATATAGTTTATTTTATTATACTTTTATCCTATTTAAGCTCAATTATTCAGCAATTGTGAACACACTAATATTATCATTGTGATTACTCTATTTCTAAATAAATTTGAATAATTTCTCTAGCATTTCTTATGTTTCATTATTTTTAGATTTAAATGGTGAATTGTTATAGCTAATGTTTTTAAAGGTGCACCAAGAAAAGGTATAGGGCCCCCATTCTAGCTAAGTACACTATTTTGTTCATTGATGTGAATAATTGTGAATAAGTAGTATTTTAGTTTTTTTTTTTTATATTTAAATTATAATTTCTTGTGAAATTGTTTTGTATAAACATGTTATTATTTCATCACCATTCATATTTTGGAAGTGATCTCATTTCATTGACTAGTTTGGATAAGGAAGGACAATCTAGGTCTCCAACTTAGAGCCTCTTTCTTATGAACTAATAATTCAACTAGAATTTCTATCTATGCATTCATCCTTTATTGTTTTCTTAAATCACTTGCTTTCTTAAAAAAAGTTTTATGCTTTATGGTGAGCTTGGTTTTGTTCAAAAAGAAATCAATAGGAAGGAAAACTAGGATCTCTAAGTCAAGATCCTCTTCCTTATTGACTATTTTTCAACCATTCACTTGTTCAGGTCTATAGATTAGAATTTCTATGTTTTTCAATATTTTTATATTTGTAATATGCATTTCCATTACCTTCTTCTAAACAACTACTTACTACACTAGCATAATCTAAGATCCATATACCTTGGTGTGCTTATAATTTTACCAACACATATTTATAATTAAAACATATGCTCTAATTCAACTCCATAAATTAGACTGATAAGATGTTGATGTGTCTCCTGCGATAGAGAATAAGATGCAGATCATTAGAGCGAGGTTGCAACGTTTGACGTTAGAGTAACAATAGATCATCATACAAGTTTGTATGTTGGGTATGTAGGTATATTGTTTAATGATTGTTATAAGCATTATGGCTATGTACATCTCTTTCATTCTATTTTTCTTATGGTTATATACATGATAGATGTTAGTTGATTAGTGTGGTCTTATGCACATGCGTCGGATAGTCATGAATGGAATTAACTTGATGTTATATGAATTGCATTCATACACATGATGATTATGGTTATTGCGTTAAGTTCTTTATGTTATATGTATCATTCTAATCCGGATTAGTCTATGCATATGATTATGACATTCAAGTATGAGTTGATATATTTTTGATATTTTGTCATACTAATTTGGATGGACTTGTGAAAACGCGATAGCCTCCCTTGAGATACATTCAGGTGTGATTTTTATTATGTCAACTATTGGTCTATCTAACATGGTATGGTTATACATTGGTTCAATATTTGATTAATTACATGGTATGAGTATGTGTATATAAGATTTCATGAAGTAATGATCTTGTTTTAAGATTGTTATACTAACACATTATGTGTTGAGATAGCTGATATGTACTTGTGTGTATGTGGGTGCTAGTTTTAGTATCACAAATTATGACTGTGAGTTGATTATGACATGGCTATCAGTCTTGCTAAAGATCAATTTAAAACTAATATATATGATTTCTTGATATATGGAACATGTGACTGACATGTGTGAAGAGTTGTAGGGTAACATGCTTGCTATTAGCATGACAAGGTAACAGTTGATTTTTTTATATAATTAATGGTTAGAAGATGTAATAGTATGTAATAAGACTAAATTACAGCAAGGTAAAAAGTAAAAGAAAGGAATTGGGTGAAAATTACTACAGCTATGTTAGGAAACCATAGTTCTAAATGAATGAGTTCTTTGCATGAATACAAGAAGGCTTCTTAACCTTGATTTCATCTAACATTATGTGAATATGTGCTATATTCATGAACATGTATTTGACATGTATAATAGTTGGTTTTCAGTTTTATATGGATTCGTCAAGAAATTGGAATCCCTTGAGAGATGATATATGTAAGTGTTCAGTTACAAGGCGACATGCTTGGAACAAAAAGGTAAGGTAACTAATATATTATTACATTTATTTATGCACAGGTAATTATGTGCTTATGGTAGTATAATGTGTGGCAAAAGATACTTCCATGAATCTTGAAGAAGGCTCAGGTTTAGCTTTTTCTTGGAAGCATGGGAAACCCATGGGGATTGAGTCATGGTGTCTATTGTTATTTTTTTTATTTCAATGCTTTGTGATTTGTTTGAGCTTGATTTTCATTTTTTATTATGTCTGGTGCATGGCCATGCCACTTTTTTGTGGTGTCATATTTTTATTGGTTTTCATGGTATTATTCTTGTTGGTTTGTTTTTCTTTCCTTTTATGTTTTAAGGGTATTTGGAATTGGTTGGGGAAAGAGGAATTTTGATGGAGCTCAAGGATAATTTCATGGTACCCAAAAGGTAATATAAGACCTGGATGAATCTCGATGCATGTATAAGAGAAATTGAAGGCAATTGTATGAAATTTTATTATATTTGTGGCATCCATTGGGGTAAATGGATGATGGCAGGACAACCATGAGAAAGGTAACAAGAAAGGTGAAGAAAATGGATCTAAGTTTTTAGATGCCTTGCTATATTGGGAATGGTTTCTCTCAATGTTGTACATGTTGCATAGAGAAAGCGAGTTCTCTTAACCTTGACCTTATGATATCTAGTAATTATGTGGTGAGCATGATTATGTTGATGATTACATGTATATGTATGTATGGATGTCATTCTTTGATAGGGTCATCAGAGATCATGATTGTTTTATGTTGATGTTTATATGTATATATGTATGCATATATGTTGTTGTCTGACAGGGTCATTAGGGATTGTTCTTATGGAGGAATGTTTATTTCTACAGGTTAATGACATGAATAGGTTCCTAGTTTCATGAAGAATCAAGTGGGAAGAGTATCCCTCACAAATATATGAGGTTAGTATCACATGGATATGATTTTATATTATGTTCTTATGCTTATGCTTATGTTATACCAGGCAATTTCAAGGAATACATTAGCGGAATGAAAGATGTGTGGTATGTGACATGATGGGACAAGCACGGATAGTGGAGACACACTAAAAGCAAGGTTGCTTGGTAGAGATGGTGTGGTCTCTAGATGTGTAGTACTAGCATTATGTACATGTTGTATATGAATTTTTTTGTATATATGGTGCTATGTACATACTATATATGTGATTTTGTGTACATATGGTACTATGTACTTTTTGTATATGTGTTGTTGTGTACATATGGTGTTCTGTACACGTTATACATGTGGTGTCATATTCTTGTGGTGTTGTGTACATGTGGTGTTATTGTGTGGATGTGGTGTTGTGTAGATGTTGTGCGGGTGGTGTTGTGTACATTTTTTTTGTAAGGAGTGTTGTGTACATGTCCTTGTGTTGTGTTTGTGTATGTACGGTATTGTGTTATAGGTATTGTGTATTCATTGTGTTGTGATATTACCTATTCTATATATTGTACATTTTGTTTATATATATATATGAATTCGGGTCAAAAAATCGAGAAGAAAGAGATCAACGCCATGAAATTAGCCACTTTGAGGGCAACGTCTAATACATTACATAAATGAACAATTCTTGGATAATATAAATGACAAAACCTCCTCTCTATATATAGGAGTCCATGGGGCCACGATGTAATCCTAGTGGGGCCGAATGTAATCCTAACCGACTTCAACAATAATAATGTAGGGCAGAATAATAACAATATGGGGTTTACGGGGGTACAAAAATATATAATAAGAGTTACACTAACAACAATAAGGGACTATAATAATAATATAAGGACCTAACGTACTCCTCTTTCAAAAAAGTGTTGTCCTTGATATGAGTAGCTGCAGGTGTAGCCCAGCAAAACTCCTCATCCTCCCATGTAGAATCTTCGGTGGGTAAGTTCTTCCATTTCATGAGATACTCTGAAATTTGAATCAATTTATGTTGTTGAGTTCTTCTTTCCATGAGCGCATCGGGTTCCAAAATGGTTTTCCTTCTCATCGAGTCGACAATATTGTTTAGTAGCGATTTTGTCCCCTATAACCTTTTTTAAGCATGAAACATGGAAAATTGATGCACTCGTGAAGAAGTAGGAAGCTCCAATTTGTACGGCATGGTACAATCTTTTGCAACACCTTGTAAGGACCATAGTACTTTGGTGATAATTTTTTATCCTTCTTAGATTGCTTGAGGGACATTTGTTTACATGGTTGTGGCGTAAAAATACCCGGTATCCCACATCAAAAATTCTCTCACTATGATGTTGATGCGCATGTTGTTTCATTCGATATTACCTTGAAATTTAGGTTATCCTTTAAGTTGGAGAACTTCTTGTTGATGCCGTCTTGATCCTCCACTACTTGGGCAGCTATAATTTCCCTTAAAGAAGATGTGATGGATGGTGGATGATATCCATAAAGTGCCATAAATGGGGTCATTTTTGCTACGAGTATGGAAGGAAGTGTTATACCACCATTCAGCAAGAGGTAACCACTTGACCCATTTTGCTTGCTTATCGAGATCTGAAAAAACAAAGATATCCTTCCAAAAATTTATTCACTATATTATTTTGACCATCATATTGAGGATGATAAGATGAGCTATGAGCTAGTTGAGTACCCAAACAGAAAATAATTGTCCATTTCTGTAAAATTGGATCTATGTCACTTACAATAATCTTCAGGTTTCCATGTAGCTTTTGAATTGTTTCCATAAATGTAGTAGCAACTATACTTGCTTTAAATGGATGATATAATGCACAAAGTGTTCATGTAGTAATTCTATAAACTACTGTGATGACACGCCTTCCTTCGGACTTAGGTAAACACATGGTAAAATCCATTGGAAATCTCCTCCCAATGTTGACTTGGAATGGTCTAAGGGTTGTGAGGCCTCGGGTCTTAATTGTCTCAAATTTATTTCTTTGGAAAAACCAAACATTCCGTCACAAACTTTTGAATATCGGATTTAAGGCCATGCCAAAAAATTCTTACTTCACCTGTGGTAGTTTTAAAAATCTGAGTGTATACAAAGGAAAGTGTGCAATTTCAAAACCATCTTTGTTTTAGTTAGAATTATTGCAAATACATAAGTGATGTTTTGTAACATAAGAGATAGTTTTCCCAACTAAATGTATCATATGTAATGCGGATATTCTTTTACCTTGATGATGTCAAAAATTCTATCCTTCCTCATTCAGCAAATTGCTTGATTATCCAATCTGGTTGGATGCTTCTGATAACTTCAAAACAATGCTTCCACCTCTTCATCCTTTCTTGAAATTTTATCATATTGTTAGCTTCAGTGCAGCAGATGATTTCAAAGTCATTACCCAACATCTTTGTGACCCATTTTTCTACTCTTCCTAAGATATTCTTTGTTCCAAAAAGTGTTTAAGACTATCCTTGGATATTTTTTTTATCTTGAAGTGTCTTCCATTAGATGGGTCTCATTCTTTAGTACTAACATTGCCACATTTCCTTCGTAAATATCTACTTTGTAAATACTTTCCTTTAGAGTTGAACGACTTTTGAAAAATGGGTGCTTTCTTCTTGCATTAAAACAACACCAATTCCATTTCTTGGGCATCAGATTTTACAATAAAGGTTTTTGTGAAGTGTGGCGAACTAAGAGTAGTGGCACGGTACCTCTTTAAGATTTTTAAATTCCTTAGTTGCTTGAGAGTCCATGACAGTACATCTTTCTTGATAATGTTGTTAGAGGTGCTTCTATTCTCCCATAATTCTTAACAAACTTAAGATAATGCTACGTTAACCAGAAATCCATGCAATAGCACATGGGTTGTGGGGACTTTCCATTCCTTAATGGCTTTAATTTTTTAGGGTCTACCTTAACACCCTCGTCGGATAACAACCAGTCAGGAAGAACACCCACCTCTTGTGCTCCAAAATTTGGATGTTTTTAACATAATTGTTCCTCCTCCAGATGAGTTTGAGCACCACTGTCAACATGTTGAAAATGATCCTTCCAAGACCCTCTTGTAGATTAGTATATCATCAAAAAATACTAAGAAAAATTTTTTTTTCCAAAGAAAGGGTTTGAAAATGAATTATGAAACTACTTGAAATGTAGAAGATACATTGGTAGGTAAAAATTCATGGCAAAATTCACATAATGACCTCATGAGTTCAAAATGATGTTTTAGGAATATATTAGGTCTTCATTCTGTGCAGAGTATCTTTGTTAATGTCAACTTGGTAAAATAAATTTCTCCATGTAATTCATCAAATAATTTTATCAATCATAGGAATAGAAATTTATCTTTAATGGTAAAACTTAATTGACTCTATAATTTGGACTTACCTGCACCATGATCCATCCTTCTTGTGCACCAATATCTTTGGGCTTGAGACAAATAACTTTGACTAGGTTGAATTATACTAGCCTCTAACATTTACGCAATCATACGTTGATTTCACTATTTTGGACATAAGGATATAAGGGTGGATGTTTGGGAGAGACGATTCCACCAGACAGGTGTAGCATGATCATGATCATGAATAGGTGGGATTCCTTTGGGAGTATCAGTACCTTGGAATGATTATCCAAGACTCTTTGGAAGTCCGGAGAAATATATCATTTTGATGTTGGAACTTCTAGTGAGCAAAAAATTGTGCAGTACACCTCATTGTTCTTTGTTAGAAGCTTTGTCATAACATTAGAGATTATTATCTTTCTTGGCTTCCCTGATACCTCGTAATTTGATTTACTTTCCTTCCCAAAAAAAAATCAAAAGAAAATTTCTTGAAAATTAAAAGCTACCATCCCCAAAAAGATTGTAACCATTGTACTCCTAGTACAACATCAACACCTCCCATTAGGATGGAAAGCATTGGACTATTCAATACATATTCCCCAGTGGATATCTTGATATTATGGAATTTTCCAAAGAAATTTATAGTTCCTCCATTTTGCAACCATCACATGAAATTCTAGTGCGGGTATAGGAAACAACTCAATTCCTTGGCTACCTCACAATGAATAAAACTATATGGGTACTATCCGAATCAATTAACACTATTACCTTTTTCTTCTTGATATTTCCATACATCTTGAGAGTTTGAGAAGTGGTAATTCATGCCAATGCATTACATGATATGGTAGGACTTGTTTCTTCTTCTTCTGAAGGGTTTCTTCTTTGGTGTATATCCTCTTCTTTTAAAGTTTCTTGTTCATTTTATTCCTCCTCTTCACAATCTATGTAAAATAATTTCTTCTCGACTCACTTATGACCTTTAGTGTATTTTCTATCCATAATTTGTAGCAAAGCCCTTTTATTTTTTTCTTCCAATTATTGTGGTTTCGGTCTTGTAGGTTGTGCGAAGTATAAGAGTAGCAACACTTCCATCTTTATATATGTGGTGGTAGGCTTCCTTGTCGCTATAATTTTACATTCAATTTTTCTTTCCAACCTGAATGGCTTCTCTAATGTATCTGGTTCCCAAACGAAAACTTCATGTTGGATGTTATCCTTTAAAGTGTTGATCAGCGGTTTTCATTGATGTCAACCCAAGGAGGACCGGGGGCTAACCCAATATTTCATGGAAATTTTTACCTACCAAATTACTATATTCTGGTTCAAGAATTATTTTGATGGTTTCTACTTGTCTATATATTTTCATTGATATATGGCACGCCACATAATTCTTCACGGTTTGAGAGATATTCATGTTTGAATTTTGTACCCCCAGTTAGTGGGCTAAAACCCCATGGAGTTGTGTCATGGGTCATTGAAAAAGTCATAATTAATATTTTTTAAGCTCCTAAAATCCCTTCCACATTCAATTTTTTAAGCCTCTCAACCTAAGAATTTATATAAATTGTGATCCTCATATCCTCCTCATGTGGGGATTATCACAAGCAGGGTCATCGTGGAATTTTCACTCTAAATTTTTTTACATGAAGGTGCGAAGTTTAAATATTTATGAGGAGAAGTAGAAATCTTGAGGAAGGCGTGAGAAACTTTCAGATCAAGGTGCACAATATTTTCGAGAATGCCTTTATGATCTATGAAGTCGGTGTTTTACGGGCTCTTGGAAATTTATCTCAAAAAGTGACCTTGGGAAAATATTGTAACTCTCTACGAGTATAGGATTAAGTGCCCCGAAAAGTGGTAGATGTTGAATATTCTTTGGTTTTCTCTCTATCAATTTTAGAGCCAAATGAAGAAACATTGACATGTATGGAACGTCGTACAAAGTTTTCTCTACTAAAACAATCCATAATTAGGGCATTGTGAGAGATGCGGAATAACTCTCCTTTGAAGAATCCAAATTGGAGTTGAACTGTATGGCATTGGAAAGACGACTCAAGGACTACTACATGGCTAAAATAGCCATATTGGGGATATGAAATAATAGATATACACCGAGATTCAATATCAAGCTCACAGAGAGAAAGAAAAATCTAGATCATGTTTTCAAGGGCTACAAGGACTAGACTTTCTAGGGAAGCAAAGAAAAGCAAGGTGCGGAGAGGCTAGCATGACAGAGCGAAACCAAGGTGCAATAGCAACAAAGAAGTTCATCACATGAAGTCTTCAAGTGGAAATGACACTGCATAAAATCATTGTCTTAAGTCAACTATAAATACATTATTTTAAAAATTGTGCTAGTGTCGATATGCCAATAGTTGAAGAGGTAGTCTTGGGAGGTCTAGGATCATCGGTAGTGGTTGTCAAATTCGGGGTTACGGTCTCTTGTCTGTTCTTCACATCATTCTATATAATTGTAAAGTGGACCATTTTCCCTAGTATGGGAGTCCATTATTCTTTTATTCTTCTATAGGGTGGTAGGGTGGTGCTAGGGTGAGTTGTAGCTCATTGCGTGTTAGGGAATCTTTTCAATTAACTATGGAAGAATCTCAGGAATTGGAGCGTCCATCCAGTGGGAGCTGGAGAAGAATGATTTTCTAGATTCTAGGAAGTTGGAGCTTTATTTTCAATTGGAGTTGAATATTAAATAATTATTAGAAAAGCATTAGGTGGTTTTTGTCCCAGAGTGGGTTTGCACCTTAAAAAATGTGTGCATTTTTGTTATTTTTTTCTACTGCTATCATTGTAAAAACAATGATAATAATTGAAGATTAACTAATGCTCTAATTGAAAGGAATATTGATTCACCCCCCCCTTAGTATTTCCAACAATTGGTATCAGAGCTTGGTTCCTTCAATAGCAGTTTAATAGCTAGAAGGAGGTCATGGAGCATACCATGAATGGTGTACCTCTTTTCAATGGAAATAATTATACACTCTAGAAAGGAATAATGGAGGTCTCTCTCTTGGCGCAAGGTTATGAACTATGGGACACTGTTCAAAATGGATTTACATCAACCGTGGATGAACAAGGTAAGAAGAATTTGGTAAATGATGCAAAAGAAAAGAATATTATTATCAGTGGAATTATTGAATCTACTTATCATAAGGTGTTGGTTTGTAAAACCGCCAAAAACGTATGGTATAAGCTTGAGAATATATATGTAGGTGACTCAAATGTCAAAGAAGTAAAGCTTCAAATCTATAGAGAAAAATTTGAGCAACTCAGAATGAAAAAAGATTGCAACATTGCTGCATACTTCCAATACATTGATGAAATAACCAATAGTCTGGAAGGATTGGGAGAGCCAGTTGACGAGAAGACTATTATACGAAATATTCTTAGAATGTTTCCAGGGAGATTCAACCCAAAGGTATTTGTCTTAGAATATAGTTAAAATATGGACAAACTCAGCAAAGAGGAATTACATGGAGTTCTCATAGCATATGAAATGAGACTTGATGAAGAAGAGGGTGCTTCGCATCTAGAAACTGCATTGGTTGCATCTGAGAAAATCAATAAGGACAAAAAACCTTCAATTGAAAAGACATGCACCTGCAAGCGTGAAGAAAAGGGAGATGATGAAGAAGGTCTTTCAGATGAATAATATGCTTACTTTATGAGAAAACTAAAAATTGGTAAGGGAAAATTCAAAGGTAAACTTCCATTGATATGTTTGGCTGTGATGTGGTTGGGAATTTCGCATCAAAATTTCTGAACAGAAGCGATGGAAACTCAAAAGGAAATAAAGGATTTTATAAATTCAATAAGAAAGGATCCAAAAGAAACTTTCTCTCTAAAGAAGATAGCTCATCATCCGATGAAGACAATGACAATGAAGAAGAAGCCAATGAGAGAGTATTTTTTATGGCCCAGCACAATAAACAAGAGGTATCAAACAACAAATAAGGAAGTTTGACCATAAAAGAATTTTATAAGGAAGCAATCAAGATTATAAAAGAGCTCAAGGGAGAAAAGATTCGTTCCAATACTCTTGAAGAACAAGTTAAAGGTCTCAAAATTGAAGTTGAAGAATACAAATGCATTGAAGAGTCACTTCAAAAGAAGTTGTAAGAAAGCAACCAAGAAAGGGAAGAATTAGAAGCCGAAGTAGTCTCGTTGAGTAAGGAAGTGAATAAAGGAAGAACTATCCAAAACTATGCCAACAACTCAAGGGCATTGGAAGAACTCATCAACAATCAACGATCTTACAATGATAGAACTAGCTTCGGTTACAAAGAATAAGAAGCAGGATATTCTACAACAAAATACAATGAACCTATGAGATCTGACATGCATGTAGACTTCATTGGACAAGATTCGCAAGAATAGCCTTAGAAGACAATGCCTTGATCAAGATTTCCATCCAGGTACAAACATATTTTTTATGGCTACTATTATTCATGTGGAAAATTTGGTCATAAAACTGTAGAATGTCGGACGTACCCCAGGAACAAATACAATTCCAGGAGATCTGTCAAATATGAACCTCCCAAGGCTCAGCGTAACATCAATAGATTCGAACATTTAAGAAATAATATTGAATGTTACAAATGCCGAAAATTTGGACACATAGCCAGAGACTACAGACTTGAAAATCCTCTAGAAGAATCTTTGAAGCCACAGAACAAACGAACATGGAAGTAGAAGAAGACTGTTAATTTTGCTCTCTCTCTCAAGCCTCAAAACAACAAAGATGTGTGGTATGTTGATAGCGGTTGCTCAATGCATATGACTGGAGATAGGAAGAGAATAAGGATGGAACCGTGTCCTTTGGAAATGATGGATCTTCAAATGTTATAGGATCATGTACCATCACTCTTAGAAGCAAATATGTTATAGCCAAGAATGTTCTATTAGTTGAAAACATGAATCACAATCTGCTCAGTGTTGGACAAATGTGTAATCAAGGACACGGAATACTATTCAACTCCACAAAATGTGAAATCAGGAAAGGGAGGTATGGTGAAATTGTGGCTACAACAAGTTGAACTCCAAATGACATATATGTTCTAGATGAAGTAACTAAAGGATGTCTAATAGCTAAAGAGGATTATATAATATTTGGTAGCAATGATGATCGACTAAGTAAGAAGTTTGCTAAAAATATGCAAATTGATTTCGAGATGTCTTTACTTGGGGAGCTGACATGCTTCTTAGGGCTTCAAATATCTCAACAAGAGAAAGGAATATTTATATTTCAAGCCAAGTGCGTCAAGGAAATTCTCAAGAAATTCAAAATGGAATATTGCAAACCCATCCTTACTCCAATGGTAACAGGTTGAAAATTAGCATAGACGACTCATCTAAGGATGTGGATCAAAGGTTGTAGAGATATATGATTGGTACTCTTCTATATGTAACAGCCTCCCAGCTAGATGTTATGCAAGAAGTTGGACAATTAGCAAGATAAAAAGTAGCACCAAAAGAATCACATATTATTTCCATTAAAATAATTCTTCGATATCTAAAGGGAACAACAGAATATGGCTTGTGATATCCCAAGGGTAACAATCTCATTATTCATGTCTTTATAGATGCAGATTGGGTAGGAAGTGTTGATGATCATGAGAGTACTCATGAAGCATTTTAATATCTTCATGATAAGCTTTGGATTCTCCCAAGTTCTCATTAGATTTTCCTAATTCAAAATATAATGGGGAGTGGAAGGGTGTATAGGTCCATAGGATGGTTATGTGTCAAGGGGAGTTACCCTTTGCCATTGATGTCAGAGGGGGATAGAATGTTTTAGGAAGAGGTGTCATGATTGCAAGGGTATTACTTGTGTTGCCATCAATGCCAAAGGGGGATATTGTTGATCAGTGGTTGTCATTGATGTCAACCCAAGCAGCACCAAGGGCTACCCCAATATTGCATGGGAATTTTGACCTACCAAATTAACATAATATTGGTCAATAATGCTTTTTATGTTTCTACTTGTCGATATGTTTCTGTTGATATATGGCACGCCACATAATTCTTCACGATTTGAGAGATATTCATGTTTGAAGTTTGTACCCCTAGTTAGTGGGCTAAAACCCCATGGGGTTGTGGCATGGGTCATTGAAAAGTCATAATTAATATTTTTTTAAGCTCCTAAAATCCCTTCCACGTTCATTTATTGAAGCCACTCTCCACCTAAGAATTTATATAAATTGTGATCCTTATATCCTCCTTATGCAAGGGATTTCGCCATCTGAAAGAGGTCATCGTGGAAGTTTCACTCTAAATTTTTTTCTACAAAGGTTCAGAAGATAAAATTTCTATGAAGTGAAGATGTGTCCCTATGGAAGCTCCTGTGAAAGTTCAGATCAAGATGCACAAAATTTTTTGATATATGATCTGTGGAAGTCAGTGTTTTTGTAGGCTCCTAAAATTCATCTCAAAGACATGACCTTGGGAAAATTGTCATAACTCTCTCTTTGATATTTGATTGGAATTATATAAAAATTGGAAGATAGTGCAGGGCCAGTAGCTTGCACCCTATTAATTTCAGAGCCGAATGAAGAAACAGTGACATGTGGCACGCCATACAATTTCGCTCTACTGAAATAGTCTATAATTAGGGCATTGTGAGAGATTTGGCATAACTCTCCCTTGAAGAATCCAAATTGGGTCAGACCTCTGGCATTGGAAAGAAGACTCAGGGGCATACTACAAGACATAAAATAACATGTTGGGGTTCTGAAATAACATAGATACACCATATTCAATATCGAGCTCCTATAAGGCAAGAAAAAGCTAGATCATGTGTTGTCAAGGGTTGCAAAGGACGAAACTTTCTAGGGTAGCAAAGCAAAGCAAGGTGTAGGAGAGGGTAGCATGAAAATAGGAGAAGCCAAGGTGCAGAACAACAGCAAGAATTTCATCATATGAAGTCTTCAAGTGGGCAGCACTGCATACAGTCACTGTAAAGGTATCATTGAACTAATTCATTGTAAATACATTATTGTAAAAATTGTACTAGTGTCTATCTGCCAAGAGTTGAAGAGGCAGTGTCGGGAGGTCTAGGATCATCATTAGGTGGTTGTGTCATAGTTGGGGTTATGAGCTAGTGTGTCTTATTCTTCTACATCATTCTATATCATTGTAAAATGGACCATTTTCCCTAGTACGAGAGTCCATTCTTCTTTTATTATTCTATAGGGTGGTAGGGTGGTGCTAGGGTGAGTTGTAGCTCATTGGGTGTTGAGGAATCCGTTCAGTTGACTAATGAAGAATCTCAGGTGTTGGAGTGTCCATCTAGTGAGATCTGGGGAAGAATTATTTTCTATATTCTAGGAAGTTGGAGCTTTATTTTCAATTGGAGTTGAACATTAAAGAGTTATTAGAAAAGCATTAGGTCATTTTTTCCGGGAGTGGGTTTCCACCTTAAAAACTATGTGCATTTGTGTTCCTTTTTTTCACTGCTATCATTATACAAACACTGATAATAATTGAATATTAACTAATTCTCTAATTGAAAGGAATATTGATTCACCCCACCTCTCAGTATTTCCAACATCAATGATAACAATGGTGATGTGGCAGCAAGTTCGCCAGCCATCTATACTATTCCATGTCACAACTAGTATGATTCACCCCTAAGTTTATAATTGTTGAGATATACATCTTTTTGTAACTTCTTATTAGGTTATAATGCTAATACTCCACAATTCTATTACATTCTCACCAATCTTCTCATTGTGTGGGGCCTTTTAAACCATATGACAGAGTGCACATGAGCATTTTATCTATGCAAAACGTCACATAGAGGAAAATGTTATCCTATACAATAGCACACCACACAACCTTAATTTTTACACATCCTACTTTTCCCTATATTGTCTACGTCCCCCGCCTCTTCTTCCTTTCCCTTTCCTTCCTCTATCCCTTATCTTTTCCTTTATTTTTATTTCTCTCTTTCTTCTATCTCTGCCTTTGTCCCCCTTTTAAGCCTTTCGACGCATGTTATAACTGGAAAGCTAATTTTTACAACTTAAACTTGTGTTTGACGTGTTAACTGAGTTGAACTAACTCTTCTAATTCATTATTTCCTCTTATAAAATCACACTTGGGAGAACAATAAAATTGAGCCTCCAATTTCTTCACACGAGTTATTTGCTCCATAAAATCATCCTTGAACTTGTGCATGTTAAATAAGGACTTATGCAGGTATTTCTTGACTAAGTCACAAGTCTGGAAGACCTTCCTCGTTACTATTTTCAACACTCCCTGTTAGCAAGGAAGGGATTTTTTACAACTACCAACTTAACTCTAAAATGGAAAAAAAATCGTCTTGCCAATGTCTTTGTCAAGATATATGTTTTGTGCTCCTCTTTTGGGATGTATGGAAATGTCACTATCCATTTATGCACAATATTTGAGATGATGATACATGATCTCAGTATTATATGAGTCTCATGAAATAGTGGGTTCTGAGAGATCTTGATGCGACTCTGATTATCACAGTGTATCATAGTTGGCTCCATCCCTTGTCTGAAAAGTCCCACAAGTAACTTACTGATCCAAATAGTCTTGCATGTTGCTAAAATGGCAGCCATATTCTTAGCCAATACTAATCTGGGTGCAATTGATCTATGCTGCCAACTATACTCGTGGAAACACCTGCTGACCCAATTTCTGAAGATGTCACCTAAAGTACTTCTAAATTTGTCGATAATCCTTCCCAATTTACATCTATGAATCCCTCAAGCCTCACTCCATTAACATGTTTGTACCAAAATCCATAATCTGTTGTGCCTCTAAGATAACTCAAAACATTTTTCACAACAACCCAATGAACTTTGGTTGGTTCCATTATGAACTCACTCAGTTGGTCGAATGCAAAACAAATATCAAGTCATGTATTGACCAAGTACATCAATGACACGATGATTTTTCTGTGTACTATAACTTCTATTAACTCTGCTCTACTAGCATACAACTTCCTCTATCTTGTGACTTTATGTGTGGCCATTGGCCTGCAATCCTGCATATGAAATCTCGAGAGAATAATTTGTAGTGTACTTCCATTGTCCTATGAAAATATCACCATCACCTTACCAAACCTCCAATGCAAGTAAATAATGCATAAGTCGCATATCCTTCATCTCGAACTCCCTTGTAAGGTCCTCCTTGCAATCGGATCAAGGTTTCTACTTCAGTCAATATAAGGATGTCAACATAGAGCACTTGAATGAGTGTAAGTCGTCCAACCATGATGCAGTAAAATTTGGCATCTGGCTCACTTAGTGAAGCCTAATCCTCAAAGGTAGTTACCAATATGAGTGTACCATGATCTTGGAGCCTGCTTGAGCTCATAAAGAGATCTATTCATCCTGCACACATGTGTGTCTCTGTCGAACTGCTGAAATCCCTCTAGCTTCTCCGTATAAAGCTCCTCCTCAACCACTTTTTTGAGGAATGATATATTCATGTCCATCTGGTGGATCTTCCACCCCATTTATGTTGCAAGTGCCATAATAGTCTTGATGGATGAATACAACGCTACTGGGGAAAATGTATCCTCATAATATATGCCCTCAATATGTGAGAAGACCTTAACAACTGACATTTCCTTCTACTTCTGCACACTCTTGTCTGATCCATGCTTCACCTTGTACACCCAATGTGATACTACAACTAATTTTCCCTTAGGTCATGGAATAATCTCTTAGATATCGTTCTTCATGATGGAGGAGTATTCCTCCACCATGGAATCATTCCAAACTTGCTTAGAAGCTACCTCCTTATAACTAGAAGGCCCAGTGTATGCCACTCTTGTCATCAATTCCATATATTTAGTGTACCTTTGTCACTACTCACTCTTCTTGAACATATTTCTAGGAGATTCCACCTTCTCCTCGGCCTCCTGAATCAACTTCGTGACCCACTTTCTTTTCTTCCTCCCAGTTTTAGAAGTCTACTCCTGCCTTGGTATCTTCTTCTATGATACTAGCTAAGGCTCCTCATTGGGAGTGAGTAGCTCCTCCATCTCAGGTACTCCAACCTACTCTCACTCTAAGGACTCCCTTAGAGCTCTGGACTCCTAAAACATCACATCTCATCTGAGAAAAATATGCTTGAGTCCTCTCTCTAAGGGTCACAACCTCTCTTCTTCTACACAAATTTGTCATAGTATTAAGGGCACACCTTATGATTAAACATGTTAGGAAATTGTCCTAACTAGGGCACTATACTTATTTACTTCTAATTTTTGTAGAACAATCCCTATCCACCAATAGAAAAACCACGACTCTTTCCTCCATAATAAAATTGACCTAGCTCATATGGATCCATGGATTTTGGGCATTTATTTGACTGAATCTTGACACGAACTTCAGATCTCAATGTCAACCCTCAAACTAGTGTTATCTCAGCCATTATTATGCCTATGTCTACTTCTCTTCTGGAAGTAAATTACAGTGCAAGCACTCCTCCATTTGTGTTGGTATTTATCACAAACCTTGAGGCCTACTAACCACCACAAGACAAGATTGTATCAACCCTCTCTTCTATTTCATGTAGAAAATATAACTAATGGGATTCAATCTGATATTGTAATGTACTAAAACAAGATAGTGAATCATTCCTACCATTTGCAAAAACAAAACACAATCTCACAATCACATAACACAAGATGTATTTGGGGAAAGAAAATGCTCAAAACCCCTTTATCTCTATTGTGTATTAAGTCAAGGAATCATGAAACAATACAATGCTTAATATCTCAAGATATTATCCATCACTCTGCCAATTGTCTCCTACTTAACTAGGAAAAATTTGTCTAGTACTTAGCCAATTCTCAACCTTCATTTAGTATGCCTTGCTCACTTAATTCCTAGTAAATTAGCTCCCTATTAAAAATCAGTCTTCCTTGATTGCACAATCCATCATGGCATCCCAATGAATTTATAACTACACATAGGAAATTTTGTATAAATATATAAATTGATAGTTATGTTCCCTTTAACCTCTTCCTCAACTGGGTCTTCCTCAAAACTAACATACATGAAACTATTAATAGAAAATTATCAGTTATCTGATTGATCACTCATTGTGAATTAAATCTAATTTAATTCAATGGACCTCTCACTAGCTCATCACTCAGTTAGAACTAGTTAAATTGATTTTAACTCAATTAATTGAGTTAACTAATTCACACCTACACCGCACTGGTACATCAACTGCAACTGGACCCCAAAAATATCAGAATCCCACTACATTCCTCATCTTATAACCTCATGATATAGAGATATGTAGGAACGCAATAAAATAGAGAAATAAACATAAACACAAATATGAAGTAGGAAGAAGACTTCATTTCATTAATATCAAATATTGAAAAATGCTTACAGACAGAATGGAAAACAAACTAGCTCGGGTGATGGTAGCATATCTTTGAGAAGAGATGTGGTGAGTGCATTCCTCTAAATTGTGTTATAATAAGGCTCAACGGCCTTTTTATTATTGAAAAATAGGACAAAACCCTAACTCGAGGAAATGTAAAACCAAGAGTTTATAGGCTTCGGTGGGGGTAGTTGGGCAACCAAATTCCAAGGATCATAACTTGGTGATATGATCTTCGTTTGACACACATGATACCCCATTAGAAATATATCTCCGAACTACAACTGCTAATGCAATTTTTATGAAATCTCCAAACCTTTCATGCCTAAAAAATATCGTTTGGGTCCTCAAAATGGCTCTGGAAGTTCAAGACCTGAAAAAATGACAAAAATAGTAAATTGTGCTATAATTAAGGAAACTGAAAGGCTGAAAGAGTCAATGGCTAGGGCCCAATTAGAATAGGTGGGTGGCCACCAATATCCACCTTGATCACCTCAACTCAAATTTCTTGAGCTAACTCAGTCTTCATGACTTAGTTAACTGACCCAAGTTGTTATGAGACGAAATTACAATTTATTGTCCAATTTATTTAAAGGAAAAATAAATTAGACGCCTCACATTCCTCACTCCTGGTAGATCAAAGTTCCTCACGAGTGTGGGTGAATTTTATTTTTTCTTTTCTAGTTTCCAATTTCATTTTTTCTTGTTGCAAATTTCAATGCTCCATCTCAACAAGAAATGAATTCAATCTATCTTGATTCAGTACCTTTGGAATTTTGCATGTAACACTCGTGTTGTTTTCACCTAAAAATCTTCAAACTAAATAGCCTTTGAACAAATAAATTAGTATAATTCATTTGTAATCACAGTCTTCTAAATCTTGCTAGCTACTGCACCTTCCTATTGGACTCTCTGCATTGTTGCTGAATTTTTCTTCCATGCCTTTTACATTGTTTCCAAATGTCATCTTTGCTCCAGTATTTGACATCTATCACTCTGATTTTTTTCTTCCTAACATCTAACTGCATCAATCTAACAGATCCTTCCTACCACCGTTGTACTGTCAACTCCTCGTAGCTAGGTTGGATCCATGAGACACACCATCTCAATGGACCCTTGCCCAAATTTATTATCTTGGGATTATGTTTACACATCACCCCACCTTTCACCTGGAGGTATGGCTACATGTTCTCCCTCTACCCATGTAGCTTAAAATTCCACTCGGTCTCCTCTCTACTTCTCCAATTGTGGATACACCACAACCTTCTAAGACTTCTTCTAAGGCTGCATGTTGAGAGGTAATTTGTACTCCCTCTCAATAGCCAATTCTCTAACCTCTGATTTTCTCCTCAAATCTTTGCATGAATCTCATACCTCAAGTGCATATAGGTTCTTGACTCACGCACATTACAATTGTCCCATCATTACAAAAGTTTCTAAAAAGGATTTTATTTTAAATCGACAATATCTCCCTCATCTGAGCTTTGAATCGATTTTCCATTTGGGTAGTTTTACTCAAGGAATCAAAATATGCTATTTTTTTTTTAAATTTTACCCCAAAATCTTCATATATTCTCTCCAAAATTGCCACCCAAAAAATCCATGCTCTGATACCATGTGGAAAATATAGCCAATGAGATTTAATCTGATCTTGTAATATACTAAAACAAGATACTGAATCCTTCCTACAATTTTTGAAAATCAAACACAATCGCACAATCACATATAAGTAAGAGAAATAAATTATCAATCCCACAAAAGAAGATGTATCTGGGGAAAGAAACTGCTCAAAACTACTCTATGTCTATTATGTATTAAGTCAAGGATCAATTAAAAAATACAATGCTTAATCTCTCATGGGATTCTCCAACACTTTGCTAGTTGTCTCGTGCTGATCTAAGCAAACTTGGTCTAGTGCATAGCCAGTTCTCAGCCTTCCTCTAGCATGCCTTGCTCGTGCAAATCCTAGGGAATTAGCTCTGTATTAATTAGGAAAATTATTCTTCCTTAATTGTGCAATCCACCATGGAATCCCCATGCCTTTATAATTGCACATGGGAAATTTTATATGAATACAACTGATAGTTGTGTTCCCTTTAACATGTGTCTTAATTGGGTCTTGCTCGGAACTGACATGCATGAAACTATTAATAGTGAATTATCAGTTATCTGATTGATTACTCATTGTGAATTAAATATAATTTAATTCACTAGTCGACCTCTCATAATATCATCACTTAGTTAGACCTATTTAAACTGATTTTAACTCATTTAATTGATTTAACTAATTCATGCATGCACCCCCCTAATGCATCAACTACAACTGGACCCCAAAAATATTAGATTAATCCCTCTACATGCCTCATCTTAGACCCTAAACTTGAATTTATTGAGCTAACTCAGTCATCATGACTTAGTTAACTAACATAATTTGTTATGAGATGAAATTACAATTTAATGTCCAATTTATTTAAGGGAAAAATAAATTAGACGCCCCACATTCCTCACTCTTGGTGCATCCAATTTCCTCACCAGTGAGGGTGCATTTTCTTTTTTTTCCTTTCTAGTTTCCGATTTCAATGTTTCTTGTTGCAAATTTCAACATTTCATAATTTGATGTCGCCTTCACACAAAGACACCATTGTAATCACATGCCCAGATTCTCATGAGAAATCTCTCTTAAGCTTGATATTCCATAAGAGAAACAACAATAAGCCATCCTACTTCCTAGCTTGAACTGATCACTAAGCTATGAAACATTCTTGTGAACCCCCACGTGATGATATTTATCTTAGAGGATGATCATTGCCTCCCTTTAGCAACCCTTACTTAGCCCTATTACTCAACCTACTTTAGGACTACATCTCTATTTGCCCCCTTGATGAAATGTGCTCCTTCTCACTTGATGTTATTTCCTTCATCCTAAGGCCTCCTTAAATATTTTTTCCTAGACCTCTTAGGAACCCTCTAGAACTTACGGATTTTAGCCACTTATACCTTAGAAAATATAAATTTTATTTTAGATTTTAAACCCCATCTTGGGTCTAAAATCCCTTTTCTTGGCTTCTTTTCCCACAAAGCCTTTTGAGGCCAAACTAAGACAAACCCATCTCACTAGGCTTGTGGAGTACCTCCCAAACTACGAAACTGAAAAAAATAGTATAGTTGTAGTAACTGTAACTTGGTCAAGCTCTTGTAGTGAAGCAAGGGCTTGGTTGGGTTCCTGAGTTTCAAATTAAGTTAGGGTAGTTATAAGGGCATGATAGGTAGGGAGGTCCATGGAATGCACATTAGGAATAAAAAGCCATGCTAACACATGTCAGACAATGTCAATGCATGTTGAAGAGTGTTAGGGAGTGTCAGGGCATATCAAGGGAGAACTAGGTCAAAATGCATGGAATGGAACGAATAAAAGTATGTGCTAGGGATGTGGGTGAATGCAAGTGTACTAAGTATGAAGTCTGCTAGGAGAAGTTCAGAATATGATTTACATCAGGCAAGCCTATGGTTTTTATACAGGGCTCCAAATAGTAGTTTTAGACAAAGGGAGATCACATTGTGCTAGGCACAACATTGTTTTGCCTTTAGCTATTTTTTTTTCTATGATCTGTGGCACACTTTGGCTACATGCTCATGTTTTAAACTATTCTAGATAATTTCATATTGTACATTGTTGTGTATAAGTTTTGGGGCACTTGACTTGTGTTGGATTATATCTTTTGTGCCTTG
This sequence comes from Pinus albicaulis, assembly GCA_034641835.2. Taxonomy (NCBI): domain Eukaryota; kingdom Viridiplantae; phylum Streptophyta; class Pinopsida; order Pinales; family Pinaceae; genus Pinus; species Pinus albicaulis. The sequence goes on along the minus strand of CM076583.1, from coordinate 698,851,358 downwards.
TGCATCTTGTGGCTCTTGCAGAATATCAGTTAATGTTCTACTACTTATATGAATTGAACATATATGTGAAATATTTTCTATGTAAGCTATGATTCTTAGTTGTTTTATGGCCATGGCTAGATCAAATGATCCTTGTCTTGGTAACTAATTAACTGGGATTATGTGATCTTGGAAATGAGTGGCACAATATGAGTTATAGGGATTTCTTAGGTGAACAAAGCACAATATACTTGTAGTAGGTGCAATTGGTCAAGTTGTTGCGGTTGAAGCAAGCCAATATTGTCACATGAACTACAGTACCCAAGGAATTTATTGGGTTCCCAAGTCGTAAAAAAATGTAAAGGCTAGTTGTGAGGTCATGAGTGGCAAGGCATGCTAGGGAATGCTAATATGTGTCACATAGTGTAAATTCATGTCAAACATGCTAAGATGTGCCAAGTGATAAGGCATGCCAACATGTGGAAAGGTTTGTAAATGCGTGCCATGGGACTGTGAAGGCAAAAAAAGGTAGAAACAAGTTAAACTACAAGGAAATGAACACATAATAGGGTTAATAAGTCATCAATTTACCTTTTCCAACACTAGGTGCCAATAAATGCCAAGTGCAAAGTCTTAGTGCATTATAAGTGCCAAGTCTTCCTTTGTTGCTTCTCATCTACTTTCCAATAGTTGATCTCAAATAAATTTGATATTAAACCATGCCAAATCATACCAAGGCATGTCAATGTATTCCATGCATGCTAATATTTTCCAAGCGCCAAGACGTGCCAAGTGTCAATATATGTCCTGGAGTGTTATGCATGCTATGAAGTGGAAGGGAATGTTGAAGAGTGCTAAGGTGTTTTAGAGAGTGTTAGAGAGTTCTAATGCATGTTGAGGAGTGTTAAGGAGTACTAGGACAAAACATTAAGGGAGCACCAGGTCAAAATTCATGTAAGTTAATGAATATGAGGAACGTTCGCCAGGGACTAGTGTTAATTAGTGTTATTTTTCATGCCAAGGAGGGAGTGAGATGGTATGTTAAGTATTGGTGAGGCATGCTAGGGAATATCAAGGCATGTCAACAAGTATCAAATTGTGCTTGGGAGTTCCAGGGTGTGCTAATTATATATGCCAAATAAATATGCCAATACATGACAGGTGCTAAGGATGTGCAGGGTGCTAGGGTATGTCAATATGTATCAATAAGTTTCAAGGAAACAAAAGGAAGCACCAAAAATACGGTTAATAAGTCTGGAATTTATATTTTTCAAAAGGGGCATGCTAGCCACACTAATAATAGGTCCCAATACATGCCATGTGACATTTTGTGCCAAGTGCTAATGTATGTCAATGCATTCAACCAAGTTGTTCCAACGCATACTAGGGACTACGTGCATGCCAACACATGCTATGAGAGTTTTATGTTGTGCTAGAGCATGCCACCATGTGCTTGGGCATCAGTGTCATGACAAGATTTTATAGGTACAAATATGTTCCAAGACATGCGAGGTGCTAAGAAATGTTAGTGTGTGCCAAAGAATTAACTTAATTAAGATGTGCTTGAATTGTTGAGGAGTGTTAGGTCTTTCTCATAAAAACAATTGATAGAGCTTGATTATGTATTAAATAATATATTTCCTACACACACTGTGACTTTATCTAAAGGTAATTTTCTAGATAATAAACTTAATATATATGAATCATGTGTTGACTCATAGGAAAACTCTATTCAACTAGTCATTACTTGAGGGAAATGATACACACTAATTACTCTAACCAGTATGGCATTGGACATATCATAAAAAAGAATACACAACAATGGTATTAAATCGTTATCTTTTGACAAAAAATATATTAACAAGCACATAACGTCATCAAAAACTCATTGGAATGATCAATGATGACAAATATTTTTTTCCGTCACCAAAAGTAACAAAAAGAGCATCGATGAGGGTCATCAAAATTTTGTCACTAGAAGTGTCACCAAAGAGAGAATTAGTGACGGGCCTTTAACGACCCTCACTAAAAGTGTCATTAAAAATGGATTTGGTGACAGACCTTAAAGGACCATCACCATGTACACTTACAGTGACACTTTTTTAAGGACCGTCACCATATGTGACATTGGTGACGGACCTTAATGGTCCATCACAAGCATGAAACTCACCCAATGTAATTTTTTCTTGTGCTTTGTATATATATATTACTATTACTATTACTATTAGTTATTTGTTTAATTTTTGTGGCAATATTGGCTTCAATAATTTTTTTATTTTTTTTCTTTATAGGCCGGTGACATATCTTAGATATATTGGCCATAGCATGGACATAGGCTCTTTAAATTTAGTTATAGAACTCTCACCTAATTACATCTTTCAACCATATTGATTTTTAAAGAGGACCTGGCTACTATAGGTGAAATTATCGATCCTTCATCAGCCATAACTAGCATTTGACAGGGGAAAAGGTTAACCTACATAAAGGCACATCTGTGTCACAAATGTAGCAGAACAACTCATCATTCTATACTTTATTCTTTTGTGCACATATCCATCGGAACTGACCATTCAGATTATGCTCTTTGACAAGCCTATGCATTTTTTCAATTTCAACAACTTCTTCTCTGTCTTTAGAATTTGATGGGTCAATATCACTAGCAACCACGACAAGGTTCGAAAACTTGGAGTACTACAACCTTAGGTAAAATGTAAAGACAAAGATTAAACTTCACCGTGAATGAGAAATAATATAATTTTATCATATTATTGATATGGCATCAAGATGTGATAAGAATTGTATTGCAAGCACAATTTCGGTTGCATTATCCTTTGCCAAATTATCATTCAATGTAAAATTGTCTAAAACTTCCTAGAAACTTATATAGAAAGAGAAAAAAATCCATTCAGAGGGAAAAAATGAATGAATGTAAGGGAAGTAAATCCAATAAAAATTATACATCAATTATAGTCGTTATTACTATGAAACATATGTTATTTCTACCAGCAACAATTGTTTAAAATATACATGTAATAAAACTTGAAAGTTAACTATTATTCATTAAACTAATTCAAATATGTCCTCATACAGAGTAAACGACGTCATTGTGGATTTTTCAACATAATTGTTGCATTTTCTCTGCAAATGATCTTAGCATATTAGGAATGTTTAAAATATATCGTTTCCAAATTAGAGGTGAAACAAAGAGCTAAAAACAAGAGACATGGCAATATTTGTCTATGGTTTGTAGAGTAATATTGCCATGAATTACCAGGTTCAAACCCAAAGAAACTTTGAAAAAGAAGAATATGAAAAGTAGCTTTGGAAATAATAAAAAATTATGAGAAGAAATCATAAAAATCTAGATGCAATTAATATATGAAATAACTTAGTCTCCCATTAATCTATTATTAAAGTGGAAACTTAGAAAAAGTATCATATTTCTCCCAGCGAAGAAAATACAATCTACCATTCTCCATAATTTCTTTGATAACTAGATGGAAATAAATCAAACCTTTTGTATTAAATTACATTGGGTTTTCTTATGAGAGGGAAAACAAAGAGCTATGAGGAATTTTTGAAAAGTGTAACTAGGTTCGGTCTTCATATTGACTATGTAATTATGTATTTATGTAATTAAGAAGAAAGAGATAATAAAATGTATTTTTGTTATGCTTGCTTCATAAAAAGGGTTTCAGTAGCACTAGTACATTTGGCAGAAATTCCGACACTTGGTTCCGACACTTTTGACCAAATGTCGGAAATTTCCCCAAATTTTTTCAACTTTTCAAATCTCGCCCGAAACCGTCGCTATACCGAGGTTTAGAGACAGGTGTCGCAATACCAACACTTAGAAAAAGTATCGCAATTGCGACGTTTAGAGGAATCAGTCGGAATTGCGACAGTTTCGGCAATAGCATCATAATTGCGACAACATAGAGGAAAGTGTCGCTATTGCAATGTTTGAGCAAAGCGTCGCTATTGTGATAGTTCAAGAAAAGGTGTCGCTATTGCGATAGTTTCGGTAGAAACGTCACTATTGCGAAAGTTCATGCAAAGGTGTTGCTATGCGACATTTTTGGTAGAAACATCACTATTCTGATAGTTCAGGAAAAGGTGTCACTATTCCGACAGTTTCGGCAGAAACGTTGCTATTGCGACGGTTTAGGCTAAGTGTCGCTCTTGCGACGGTTTGGGCTATGTGTCGATTCTAATTCACTCTATAACTAACTTTCGACATATGTCAACATTGATTTGATATTATTTGAATTAATTAGGGTCAGTTCAACATTATTTCTATAACATTTTTATGTGACGTTGCAGGCCATGAAACTTCGACCATGTTAAGGATAATTTTTTTTGAACATTTAGTCCAAGTGTCATATCTTTGTTCGTTATATTTTCAGAGATATGCTCTAAGGAAGTTAGGGTTTATGTATGCTCTAGAATTATTTCTCAAATCATGCTCAGCTTGGTATTTTGGATATCTTTTCGTCTGGAAAATTTTAAGCTATGAAATATTCATACATGACACATTTTCCGTTTGCTACCTTGTGTCTCCGGGCAGCCGGGCACGCCATGTCACGTCGTGTGATGCCTCACGACCAAGGGCGCACGGGTCAGGCAGTTTCGTGCGAGGGCACCCATGTCAGATTTGCTAACTTGTGACCACTCGGGTGCCTTAATGTGTAGATTCGGGTGGCCCATTTTTCATTTACTACCTTGTGTCCCCGGGCAGCCGGGCGCGCCGTGTGATGTTGCACAACCAAGGGTGCCCGGGTCGGGCTGTTTCGTACGAGGGCACCCGTGTCAGATTTTCTAACATGTAACCACCCGAGTGTCTTAATTTGCACGTTTAGCTGGCCTATTTTCCATTTGCTACGTTGTTCCTCCAGGCGGCTGGGCGTGCCGTGTCGCGGCGTGTGATGCCTCATGACCGAGGGAGCTCATGTCAGATTTGCTAACTTGTGACGGCTCAGGTGCCAGCTTGTGTATGTTCGGGCGGCCCATTTTTGGTTTGCTACCTTGTGCCTCCATGCGGCCAGGCGCGCCATGTCACGCCGTGTGACGCCGCACGACCAAGGGCGCCTGGGTCGGGTCGTTTCGTGCGAGGGCACCCATGTCACATTTGCTAACTTGTAATCACCTGGGTGCTAGCTTGTGCACATTCAGGCGACCCGTTTTCCATTTTCTACCTTGTTCCTCGGTGCGGCCGGGTGTGCCGTGTCGCGTCGTCTGACGCCACACGACCAAGGGCGCCCAGGTTTGGTCGTTTTGTGCGAGGGCACCCGTGTCAGATCTACTAACTTGTGACCACCCGGGTGACTTGTGCATGTTTAGGCGGCCCGTTTTCCATTTGCTACCTTGTTCCTCCGAGAGGCCGAAGCACCGTATCGCGCCTTCTGACACCGCACGACCAAGGGCGCCCGGGTCGGGTCATTACATACAAGGGCGCTCGTGTCAGATTTGCTAACTTTTGACCATCCGAGTGCCAGCTTGTGCATGTTCGGGCAGCCCGTTTGCCGTTTGCTACATTGTGCCTCTGTGCGACCGGGAGCGCCATGTCGCGTCGTGTGACGCCGCACGACTAAGGGAGCCTGGGTCGGGCCATTTCGTGTGAGCGCACCCGTGTCATATTTGCTAACTTTTGACTGCCCGGGTGCCAACTTGTGCACGTTAGGGAAACCCATTTACCATTTGCTACCTTGTGCCTCTGTGCGGCTGTGCGCGCCATGTCGCGCCGTGTGACGCCGCATGACCAAGGGCTCCCAGGTCTGGCCGTTTCGTGCGAGGGCGCCCGTGTCACATTTGCTAACTTGTGACTGCCCGGGTGCTAGCTTGTGCACGTTCAGGCGGCCCATTTTCCATTTTCTACCTTGTGCCTCCGTGCAGATGGGCACGCCGTGTCGCGCCGTGTGACGCCGCATGGCCAAGGGCACCCGGGTCTGGCCATTTCATGCGAGGGCGCCATAGTCATATTTGCTAACTTGTGACTGCCCGAGTGCCTTGTGCAAGTTTGAGCAGCCCGTTTTCCATTTGCTACCTTGTTCCTCTGGGCGGTTGGGCGCGCCGTGTCGCACCTTGTGATGCCGCACGACCAAGGGCGCTTGGGTCAGGTCATTACGTGCGAGGGCACCCGTGTCAAATTTGCTAACTTGTGACTGCCTGGGTGCCAGCTTGTGCATTTTTGGGAAGCCCGTTTTCCGTTTGCTACCTTGTGCCTCCGTGCAATCAGGCGCGCCGTGTCGCATCGTGTGACGCGGCATGGCCAAGGCCACCTGGGTCGGGCCATTTTATGCGGGGGCAGTCGTGTCACATTTGCTAAGTTGTGACTGCCCAGGTTCCTTGTGCACATTCGGGTGGCCCATTTTCCATTTGCTACCTTGTTCCTCCGAGCAGCCGAGCACGCTGTGTCGCGCCTTGTGACGCCGCACGACCAAGGGCGCCCGGGTCGGGCCGTTACATGCTAGGGCGCCCGTGTCAGATTTGCTAACTTTTCACTGCCTGGGTGCCAGCTTGTGCACGTTCGGGTAGCCTGTTTTCTATTTTCTACCTTGTGCCTCTGTGTGGCCGGGTACGTCGTGTGACGCCGCACGACCAAGGGCGCCTAGGTCGGGCTGTTTCGTGCAAGGGGACCCGTGTCAGATTTTCTAACTTGTGACTACCCGAGTGCTAGCTTGTGCACATTAGGGCAGCCCGTTTACCGTTTGCTACCTTGTGCCTCCGTGCAGCCGAGCGCATCGTGCGACGCTGCACGAGAAAGGGCGCCCAGGTCTGGCTGTTTCATGCGAGGGCACCCGTGTCACATTTTCTAACTTGTGACCACCCAAGTGCCAGCTTGTGCATGTTCGGGTGGCCCGTTTTCCATTTTCTACCTTGTGCCTCCATGCGGCCGGGTGCGCCGTGTCATGCCATGTGATGCTGCACGGCCAAGGGCGCCTGGGTCTGGTCGTTTCATGCGAGGGCGCCCTTGTCAGATTTTCTAACTTATGACTGCCCGGGTGCCAGCTTGTGCACGTTAGGGTGGCCCATTTACCATACGCTACCTTCTGCCTCCATGTGGCCAGGCGCACCGTGTCGCGCTGTGTGAAGCCGCACGACCAAGGGTGCCTAGGTTGGGTCATTTCATGCGAGGGCACCCGTGTCATATTTCTTAACTTGTGACCGCCCAGATGCCAACTTGTACACGTTAGGGTGGAATTTTTACCATTTTCAACCTTGTCCCTCTATGCGGTCGGGTGCGCCATGTATTTCCATGTGATGCCTCACGACAAAGGGCGCCCAGGTCTGGTCGTTTCGTGCAAGGTCACTCGTGTCACATTTGCTAACTTGTGACCGCCCGAGTGCCAACTTGTTCACGTTCGGGTGGCTCGCTTGCCATTTTCTACCTTGTGCCTCCATGCGGCCGGGCGCGCCATGTCGCGTCGTGTGACGCCGCACGGCCAAGGGTGCCCGGGTCTGGCCGTTTCGTGCGAGGGCGCCCTTGTCAGATTTGCTAACTTGTGACCGCCCGAGCACCTTGTGCATGTTCAGGAAGCATGTTTTCCATTTTCTACCTTGTTCCTCTAGGCGGCCAGGTGTGTCGTGTCGTGCCTTGTGACGCCGCTTGACCAAGGGTGCCCAGGTCGAGTCGTTACGTGCAAGCGCGCCCGTGTTAGATTTTCTAAGTTGTGACCACCTAGGTGCCAGCTTGTGCACTTTCGGGCGGCACGTTTACCATTTTCCACCTTGTGCCTCTGTGCGGCCGGGCAAGCCTTGTCGCGCCGTGTGACGCTGCACGACCAAGGGTGCCTGGGTCTGGCCGTTTCGTGCGAGGGCACCCATGTCACATTTGCTAACTTGTGACCACCTGGGTGCATTGTGCACATTCAGGTGGCCCGTTTTCCATTTGCTACCTTGTTCCTCTGGGCGGTCGGGCGCGCCATGTCGCATTGTGTGAAGCTTCACGACTAAAGGTGCCCGGGTCTGTCCGTTTTGTGCGAGGGCGCCCATGTCAGATTTGCTAACTTGTGCCCGCCCGGGTGACTTATGCATGTTCGAGCGACCCGTTTTCGATTTGATACCTTGTTCCTCTGGGCGGCCGAGCACGTCGTGTCGCGCCTTGTGACGCCGCACGACCAAGGGCGCCCCGGTCAGGCCGTTACGTGCTAAGCTGCCCATGTCAAATTTTCTAACTTGTGACCACCCAGGTGCCAGCTTGTGCATGTTTGGCTGGCCTGTTTTTTGTTTGCTACCTTGTGCCTCCATGCAGCGAGGTACGCCGTGTCGCGCCATGTGATGCCGCATAACCAAGGGCGCCTGGGTCGGGCAGTTTCGTGTGAGGGCACCCGTGTTAGATTTGCTAACCTGTGACCACCCGGGTGCCAGCTTATGCACATTAGGGTGACTCATTTACCGTTTGCTACCTTGTGCCTCTGTGCGGCCGAGCGCACCATGTCACACCGTGTGACGTCGCACGACCAAAGGCACCCAGGTCTGGCCATTTCATATGAGGGTTTCCATTGCACAACTGCTAACTTGTGACTGCCCGGGTGCTAGCTTTTGCATGTTCAGGTGGCCCGTTTATCGTTTGCTGCCTTGTGCCTCCGTGCGGCCGGGCGCGCCATGTCGCGCTGTGTGATGCCACACGGCTAAGGGCGCCCGGGTCTGGCCATTTCGTGCGAGGGCACCCTTGTCAGATTTACTAACTTGTGACTGCCTAGGTGCCTTCTGCACATTCGGGCGACCTGTTCGCCATTTGCTAACTTGTTCCTCCGAGTGGTCGGGCGCGCCATGTCATGCCTTGTGATGCCGCATGACCAAGGGCGTCCTAGTCGGGCCATTATGTGGAAGGGCGTCCGTGTCAGATTTGCTAACTTTTTACCACTCGAGTGCTAGCTTGTGCATGTTCGGGTGGCCCATTTACCATTTGCTACCTTGTGCCTCTGTGCGGTCGGGCGACCAGTGTCACGCCGTGTGACGCCACACGACTAAGGGCGCTTGGGTCAGGCCATTTCGTGCGAGGGCGCCTGTGTCACATTTGCTAAGTTATGACCACCCGAGTGCCTTGTGCATGTTCGGGTGACTCGTTTGCCATTTTCTCCGTTGTGGCATCATTCGATCGAGCGCGCCGTGTCGTGCTGTGTGAGGTCGCCCGACTCGATGTTTTTGGGTCAGGCCGTTTTGTTCGAGGGTGCTCATATAAGTTTTTCTAAGTTGTGACCGCTCATATGCCTTAATTTGCACATTCAGGTGGCCCATTTTCCATTTTCTCCCTTGTGGTATCGTTCAGTCGGGCGCGCTATGTCGCGCTGTGTGAGGTTGCCCGACCAGGCGCGTTCGGGTCAAGCCGTTTCATTCCAGGGCACCCATATCAGTTTTCATGCTAAGTTGTGATCGCCCAGTTGCCTTGTGCACCTTTGGGTGGCCCATTTTCCATTTTCTCCCTTGTGGCATCGTTCGGTCGAGTGCGTCGTGTTGCGCCGTGCGAGGTCGCCCAACCGGGCGTGTTTCGGTCGGGTCGTTTCGTTCGAGGGCACCCGTATTAGTTTTCATGCTAAGTTGTGAGCACCTAGGTGCCTTGTGCACCTTTGGGTAGCCTGTTTTTCATTTTCTCCCTTGTGGCATCGTTCGGTCGGGTGCATCGTGTCGCACTGTGTGAGGTCGCCCGACCGGGGGCGTTTGGGTCGGGCTATTTCGTTCGAGGGTGCCTGTATCAGTTTTGCAAAGTTGTGACTGCTCGAGTGCCTTGTGCATGTTTGGGTGGCCTGTTTTTCATTTTCTCCCTTGTGGCATCGTTCGGTCGAGCGCATTGTTTGAAGTCGCCTGACCGGGCGTGTTCGGGTCGGGCCGTTTCGTTCGAGGGCGCCCGTATCAGTTTTCCTGCTAAGTTGTGACCTAGCTGAAGCCTCGACACTTTTAGAGCATCTGGAATGACCTCTCTCTTCCCCAATATCCCTCTCTCTCTCTCTCTCTCTCTCTCTCTACCCTCCAATCCTCTCACAGCTATATCCCTCCCTCTATCCTTCTTTCTACCCCCCTTCCATCTTTGTGTCACTATCTCCCTCTCTTACCCTTCTCTACCTCTCTCACTCCTCTCCCTCTATCTCTCTCATCTGATCCAATCCTTCTCTCCCCTCTCCTTCAGTTTATCTCCATCTCTCCCTTGTGACTCCCCTTTTCTTGCCACCTCTATCAATCTATATCTTTATAATTATTCCTTCTCATATATATCTATAGTTAATCTATATCATTACATATTGGGACCTACGATTGGTTTAATTCCACCTTGTTGGAAAGGTTAAAATGTGCACAAACAAAGACCAATGAAACTATCATCTTAACCCCTAACACCTTAAACACTAATTCCCAACCCCTAACCCATTTAACCCCCTAAACCTCTAGTAAACCCCTAAACCATAAACCTCTAAACCCTTAACCCCTAACCCCTAAACCCTTAGCCCCTAACCCACTTAACCCCATAAACCCTTAACCCCTAACCCCTTAAACCCTAAACCATTAAACCCTTAACCCTAACCCCTTAAACCCTAAACCATTAAACCCTTAACCCTAACCCCTTAAACCCTAAACATATAAACCCTTAACCCCTAGAACCTAACCCCATTAGCCCCTAAATTCTAACCCCTAAAATCCTTAACTGATAAATCCCCTAACCCCCTAAACCCCTAACCCATTTAACCCCCTAAATCATAAACCTATAAACCCCTAACCCATTTAACCCCCTAAACCCTAAACCTATAACCCCTTAACCCCTAACCCATTTAACCCCCTAAACCCTAAACCTATAACACCTTAACCCCTAACCCATTTAACCCCCTAAACCCTAAACCTCTAAATCTGTAACCCCCAATCCCTAGCTAAGCCCTCCAAATTCAAATTATCTTTGAAGAAGTAATTGTTTTCTTACTTTTGTCTAATTCACTATATAATCAAATCATGAATGTGAGAAGGCTTCTGGCTGTAAGCATGGTTGTGGTATGTTGATGTTCAAATGAAAACTACAACTTCTAGCCCTTGATCTGCTAGGGGCCAGTTACCTTGATATTAATGGTGATGTATTCATACTCCTTCTGAATAACCAATAAAGGGTCAAGGAAATTGACCAATATGTTGTCAAGTTTTATCTTATCCATCTCTGGGGCAAGCTTCTTTTTGGCTAACTCCACTTCTTTTGATCTCAATTTTTCCAATTGCTTCCTTCTCTCATATGATACCTGAGCCTTTTCCTTTCTCTTCCCTTCTAATTCTGTAATAGTGTCATAGTTATGCCAACCAAATTATTTGGAAAGCCTTCCTAGCACACAATACTAGGTTATGAGGGTATCATTTGTTTGTGGGTAATGCCATTATTACCATGTGTTTGTAGACTAATTGGTAAATTTTAGGAAAAAATTGCAAAATTTCTAATGATGATAATTGATGGTAACTCATGTGATTATGACCAGCTTGGAATAATGATATGAACACAAAAAAATTGCTAGCTAAATACTTCAGGTGGTTGAGTGGAAGTGTCACAACAAGTGTAAGAAATCAATAAGAAGAGGCCGCTTATTTTAGAACATATGGAAGATGTTGGAATATTCATAACTTGGTACTCTAAGGGTATCCCTTGAATGAACAACTCTATGGAAAATGTTTGTGCAATCATAGAATTATCTCCATACACGAACATTATGAAAATTACTATAAGGTCTATTTAAGGATGATTCATATAACGAAGAAAATATTGGGAATCAACTAATGAAGTTGAATAATTATGGTAATAATGAAAGTAATTTTGAAGAAACCTATAAGGTATGATGAAAGTCATTATTCTACCTAAAAATATTATATTTATTAATATTTTTTATTACTTATAAATAATAATTACAATGAAAAATTACAATGAATATTATATGTAATGACATTTACATCCAAAAATATTGATAACTTGTTTTTAAATAAAATAAAATAAGTTTGTTTTGTAAAATATTACAGCAGTTTACAATAAATATATAAAATAATTTAAATAAAATAAATTATTCACTAATGTTTGAGTGGGAAATTGTCATATGATTTCATGTCATAGTTTCAATTTTTTCTCACTCAACCTATTCAAATTTTCTTAATCGACCTATTCAAAATTTTTTTCCCGCTCAGTTTTTTCGACCTTTACGCCTTCTTTCCCATTCTGCCCTATGATTCCATTCTTCCCTATTCAATTTTTTTTCCCGCTCAGCCTGTTTGAAATTTTTCTCATGAACTCTGAGCATGGCAAACAATCGAATCGAATCGAAGAGAAATCGATGTTCAGAATCGAAGAGAAGTCGATGTTCAAACAGCCTCTGTTCGGATAGATTTGGTAGATCGGTCTATCAAACCTTGTAATGGATTGCCATTATCTAGCTTGGAAGGCTTGTTAGAAGAAAGTTACTTGTTACTCGTAAGTGAATGTATGAATTTCTCAATATATTGTTTATTTTTTCATTTAAAAAAATGGTATAACACATGGGGTTTCCAAATTTCAATAACAAAAGCTAATAAAAGCACCTGACCACAACAAATATCTTGGCAAAAATATTGCTGAGGAAAATTGAATGTTCCCTAGTCATTTGCAGCAAACGAGGAACATCACGGATTGAAGTTTTCTTGGAGCTATCTCCTCGTGTAAGTGTTTCAATCATTTCAAAATTTGTCTTCTATTTAAAATGAATATTTTAAATTTGTTTATTACAAACATTATAAATCTGTTTGGTGTATATTTTCTTCATTGAATTATTAGATAATGAAGAGTGATAGATCAGCACACTTTCTCATGTTTGTCTTACTGGAAGAATGATAGCTCTGTAGACTTCTCAAAGTTTGTTTACTGGTGGAATGATAGATCTGTATACCTTTTCTTCAATAGGTCAGTAAAGATAAGGGATAAGGATAAGGGATCTGTATACCTTTTCTTCACTATTTTCCAAATGATAGATCTGTACACTTCTCAAGTTTGTTTACTGGTGGAATGATAGATCTGTATACCTTTTATGATAGATCTGGAGGAATGATATGATAGATCTGGCGGAATGATAGATCTGGTAGAAATTATTGAAATTCTAATACCTAGACAAACTTTTCTCCAGTTACTCTATATCCCTTTAAGCTTTCAACATAGTGAAGTTATCATAGCTACACAAAGTAAGAATATTTTACCCAGGGCAAACTGTGGTGATTTACTGGATAGTAGTGGGACCTCAAAAGTTTTCTTAGTTGGCTTATTGAAATCCATTATTTTTATTGAGCTTTAGTCACATCATTAATAGGGTCAGAGACCAGAAACTAAGATATGGAACTCAAGGATAGCTGATGTTGATTATGAATTAACAATTTTAATTTAAAGCAATGCCAAAGGTACATGAAAACAAAATATATACAGGGGTTGTGGTTTATGGCCATGAATTATATTGCTGATCAAACATCCATACTATAGCTACTTTGTATTGTTTACGATATGATATGAATTATTTTAAATATAGATTTTAAGATTATTTCATCACTAACATATACTAAATATAGATTTTAAGAGTCTTTCACACTGTAGCCTTTCTCAGTTACCACACTTCTTTTCCACCTATCATCAACATCACTTCCTAAATTTTCATCTCGGTGTTCTTGAAAACTCATTCTTTAGAATGTAATAGAGAACATACTGGCAGAGTAGCTAGGAGATAAATATTTCAAAAGAGTTTTCCTCCAAAGTATTAGGACAATAATCAATAGGATCTGCCACACACCTATCTTGGTCAAAAAATTCATCATGACACTTCTTCATTGGTAGTAAACTCCTTGACGTGTTGTGAATGTACTTCAATCCATTGACTGAATGTAAAATTTCGGTCAAAGAAGTCAATCTGGTTAAGGTTATTGGTCAAACTCTTTTCAAATCGTTGTTGATTGGGATTTATGTCTCTTTGTTTGCGTGATTGTTTTCTAGTTCATTCCAATTATAGTTCTGAATGTCCTTTTTTAAAATAAAGTGGCATCAATATGTAACTTAATAAAGAAGACATGTGTACTTGTAGGGTTAGTTCGTTATCAGTGTTGTGAAAGCATTGACAAAGAAAAGACCACTAAAAACTAAGGTTGAAAGATGGCACTTCATCTTACAGGTGGACGTCTTGATATACTATTGACAATGGAGACAAGGCTGGGAAACCATTATTTTCCAAACTATAGAATAATTAATACAGTTGGGCAGTATTGTATTGCCCAAGGCAGGCACCTCTATTCCTATACTTTGGACTGTTATGTTATGGTAATTAGCTTGGACCTACAGGTTGGACCTCGAGATTCTAGACACAATTGAACATGAAAACACACTTGCTGACAAAAAGGAGATGCTCATCGGAAGGAAAAAGTTTGCTAACAAAAAAATACACTGAAAGATGACAACGGGAAAATTATTTAATTGGTAAAATCACTTTTCAAAAGCGAAGATGCCGTGGAGTAGTTAGAGAATTTGGTAGGTAGTCGGGTGAACAGATCACCAGCAATTGTGGGTCTATCTGTCTATCACCATGTAGTTATTCCCTCTCCTCGAGTAATCCCTTCACTTTATAAGAAAAACTTTCCCCTTTCTACTCTCAGACATTTCACTCAGCTGATTCATGTTTCTTATTCTTCTTACTGTATTTCTGCTGTAACTAACTAATTTTTGGAGAGATCTCTATCCAAGTAATTGGGAAATTTTTAGCTTTGCCTCATTTGCTGGCGATTAATTGATTACTATTGATATAATGGCTAATGTATTGGCACTTACCAAACAATACTCGTAAAAAACGAACAAATATTAAACCAGATATAGCCGTCGCTAAAACAATCCACACTGAAATTTTCATTTTTTAAAAAAAAATTTAACTATCCATCGGTATACCGACGCTTTATAAGCGTCGGTCTTGCGACGCCTTGCGACAAAGAATCGGTCTTGCGAAGTTCTAGAAACGCCAGTCTTGCGACAAAAATGTCGTTCTTTCGATGCTTTTAACACGTCGGTATTGCGACACCTTAAAAGCATGGTTAGCAATAAACAATGCGTCGGTCTTGCGATGTCCTAGAAATGTCGGTCTTGCGATGCCTTGTGACAAAAATGTCAGTCTGGCGATGCTTTGAAAGCATCTATATTGCAACATCTTAAAAGTGTGGTTAGCCATAGATTATTGCAACGCTTCTAAAGCATCGGTATTGCGACACTTTGAAAGCGTTGGTATTGCGACGCTTTGGAAAACGTCGAAAGAGCAAAGGTTGTTTGGAAACGTCGGAGAAAGTGTCGGTATTGCGACACTTTTGTCAATGTGTCGGAATTGCGACGTAATGGCTAACCACGTTTTGTCCAGCCTTGAACTGTCACTCTTGCGACGACTATGTGTCGGAATAGAGACGAAGTGGCCGTCGGAAATTGGGCCAAATTTTCTACTGTATAGAAAAGTTTCTATTATAGGTCAAAAGACTTTTTTTGATGTCTGTTAGGGTTTTTTCATCTTCTCATAAATTTACTAATGAAAATTCATGTTAAGTCAAAGAATTATGCCTCAAAACCTTGTCATAGTATGTGGCTCAAGATCAACGTTGAAATGCCTCCTTAAGTCAGCCTATGTGCAATGTACAGGTTGACTCAATGAACAGTCACATATATTGTCTGTCAGGTCAGCTAACATAGGGGTTGACTACTGTATATACTCTTGTATACTACACAGAAAATACAGAAGCAGAATCTCCAAATTCTGTGATTTTTGGTCAGGTGTTCTGAGATTAAGTGTGAGTTTCAGGACTGAAATACAAGTGCAGAGAATGAGAGAATGAAACTGCATATTGAGAAATAGAAGTATGTTATATCAGCAAAGAAAAATATTATATTTTGTGTATTAATATTATACGATTAAGTATGGAACTTCAGGTCTCCAATAAATGCAAGTTTAGAACTGTGTTTATGTGAAGGAGGGAGAAAAATTATCTTATATATATACGAATCTATATGACTATGTTAAAGAGAAAAATTGCATAATTTTATTTTGTGTGCAGTTGCATGATTATGTGAAGATTACTAGACTGTACTAACTGCAAAGTATAATCAGTATGTTCAGGAAAGTTAAGTTAAGATGCAAGGTTTAATATGTGCACAAGTCTATCCATAAGGAAAGGAAAGAGTAAGAAACCGGTTTAAAAAATTAAAGGAAAGAGAAAAAAATGTTGTGAGACTACAATATTCGTTCATCATAGCCAAAATATTGGAGAAATAATTATGGAAATAGATGAGTATAGAGATACTTGTACCTTAGAATGGATGGCATAAAGAATCTTGACTCCTCTAGTATTCATGATAAAATATCTCTCCATCAACATTCGTATGCTGGCAAGTTCATTCATTAATGGTACTTCCAGTGCCTCCACTTGTGGCAGTTGCCCTTCAGAAAAATCATATGGATTTTTTGCCTAAAGACGAAATGATGTGCAATATGAGCACATGCATGTTCCCTTGCATGGTCCCTTTAGAAGGCACAAAGGCAGGTGTGCCTAGTCCCTAGTAGAGAGGGAGTTTCACAAGTTGGAGCACAAGAGAAATTAGCAGAACCAGACAGATATGGAGGAGTTGAAGTATGCTCAACTAGAAATACGTTATGTGCATATGTTGTCGAGTTATTTTGCATTGGGAGAGGGGACGGGAAATTTTCATTTAAGGATAATAAGGAGTTAGAGTTTGTAGAAGACTGTGCTACAAAATTGTTTTCAATGTCATCAGAGTGCTGATGTAGAAGAGAAAATGGGATGATTATGACTAGGATCCATGTTGCTCAGACTGACCATGCTCAATTAAAAGAGAATCCCCACTAATACCTTGATCACTAGAAGCTGAGAGTGGTTGAATTTCATTTTTCTTGGGCTTGACATTATCAATGAACAAAAATCCCCAACCTTGACCTGTGTCACTTGGGATTGACTTGACCTGCTTTCAGGTTGATTGAGCTTCACATGTTTAATAGAAAAAGGCTTGTTGCTCAAAGCATCAGCAAGAGCTAAATCAAATTGAATTTCTTCAAGCTTAACATGTTTAGTGGAGAAGAGTTCCTTGCTCAGATACTTATCAATGGAGAAGAAATCCATTTAACTCTCATAGTGTTTAAGGTTAATGTGTTCAACGAAAATAGGCTCCTTGTTTGGGCAACCATAACTTGAAACCAGATCTAATTTCTATTCAATTTGTTCAGTCTTGAACAAGCATTCCCTGTCCAAAGCTCCCCCATTATGTGTATCACACTCCTTGAAAGCTACAGAAACAGTTGTTGACAATTTTTTTGGAGTAGATTGAGCAATTAAAGTCCCTGAAAATGAGGCCATTGCGAGCGCACAGCACAAGTGGCTAGCGATATATGAACTAAATATCAAAAAATGGAATGAAATTTGAATTTAAAATTTAAATCCATTTCTTACTTCCAAGATATCAGTGAAAAATGGAAAAATTCTTCGACAGCTACATATACTTGAGGCTTGCAATAGCTTCAACTGCGAACTTGGAGAAAGTGTCTACACATTAATGCAAATAGGTTAAAACCCCACTCCAGCAATAATAAAAAAATATGTGTCCAAAATATTCGTGTTGAAATATTTTACAAGGTCTACTATTTCTTTGATGAAAAGGATGGCTACTAATCCAAAAAATAATCCAATTGAGAACACCATATAACTTATGCAGCACATCGTGTAACTTACTAAATAAGAAATAAGTTATCTTAGCTATGAGGTTAAGGATAGTTTATGGGACAGATGGAGAATCTCCATCTGACTATTGTATTCAACACTTTTCCTATAAAAGTTTCCTATAAATTATCACAATAAACTAAGCATATGCTAATCATCCCATTGACCTGCTTATTGTGCGCATTGTTTAGACATGAATAAAATTGTCTTTTATCAATCTAAGGATGCAACAAATGTTTGACAAAAAAATGTACACAAAGTAGGGAAATCATAATTCATTCTTACATTTTTTCTCTGGCCATGGATCTTGGTTAGTTGTTTATTGTCAGGACCAGCATTACAACCACCCATTGATGCATCTATTTTTGGCTCTGCACAAACTTTGATGTCGATTTTTGCGGCTTGTTCATTGTCCTCTATGTCAACTACCTCAACATCAACCGCAAGAAGTCTGCAAGCCTACTTATAGAGAACAACTGTCTTGACCCAAGGCCCAATATGAAAACACTTTTTACCTGTTTCACTATACAACACCCTACTTTCTTCTCAGAATCCTTACTGGAACGCGGTTCTGAGGAGAAGCCTTTTTTAGGAGTATCAAAATGAAGAGGCTCTTCTTAAACACGAATAAGAAGAGGGTTGTTTTCCCTGGACATGGCTAGATTGATCGGAACATCTATTTTCCCTGGATCATACATTTTGGCAAGTATGTTACAAGTATCTGAGACCCCAGAGGCTTCACCAGTGGAAATCCCATGTGATCTTCCTCTTATTTAATAACAGTTCCTTTTACCATGAGATTTGATCCTCGGAATCGGTATCAATTGTCGGATCCAAACAAAAAGCCCCGAACTCGGATGGGGTACTCTCCGAACAAACCCCACCATTTTTTTGAGCGAAAAACTCTGACATAGATCTCATTTTTAGTTTTGCACTATTAGGGTTTTCAGAATGAAATTTTTTTGAAAAAATTCTGGAAATATCAGACAACGAACATGAAGGAAAAGGAAAGGGAAATTCCACCATGATCTCCAGATCTAAACAAAGTGATGGTGAATCATGCATTTCATTCTCCATATAGATATTCTCATTCGATAGTTTCTTTGTGCTTTCTGCAAGAGAATAAGGGCACCTGTTCGTGAGGGATTCAGTGCCATTTTGGCGGGTTCTCTTACTTATTTGGCTAAGGGTCAGAAAATATGCCTTCCTCCTGTATCTGCCATTGCTTAGCCTTTGCAAGTGATTTTGCAGCGATTTTTCCCATAGCAGCTTCTGAGACCCACTGTGGGTAAGCCTAGGGAGTTTTTCCATTGGTAGAAAAAGGCTGCGAGAGATTGAATGAACGAAGAGGGTAGATGTTTGAAGGAGACTACATATATTAGAGTGGTGGAAAAATTTTGCATGGAAGTTGGTGCCAATTACATAGAAGGTTAGTAATGTTTAGATTTCATGAAAACGAGGAGGGCCACTTAAAATGTCATGGACTTTTAATTTTTCAAAAAATTCAATTCTTCTCCACCAAAGTTCAAAGTGTCCCACCAACTCCTTTTATAAAGGAAAATTTGGAAACCACTCACGTCCCTCTATTTAATTAAAATCAGATTAATGCATCCATCACAAAGTGGTGTCTCCTAATGATATTCATTTCGTTTAAAGTATCCAAACATGTCTTTATAGAATGGAAGAAATTCATAAATTTTATATTTTTAAATTCTATGGAGTGAGTTATCAATACACACATGCAACAAAGAATTTAATATTATATAGACATGATATATATTATTTAATTTGAAGTTCAACAATATATAAAATATTTAGTTTTTTCTTCCAAGGTGCAAGTTGGTTTCTATCAATAGTGTGGGTTGGTTTTCTTTTTAGGTAATTTCCAAACTTTTTTTAAAGCTTATAAGGTATAATTTTTTAGACTATTCATTTTTTTAAAAATAATTAAGATTACTAATATTTAATAATCAGTATGGGTATTATGCCAAACTTTATCATGATGTGAATTTTTTTTCAAAATTATGTATTGTTGAAATTGAAGGGGGAAATCTATATGAATCTCGACATTTAGGAGAGAAACTTCATTCAGGGAAAGTGGTGAGGGGATTGAGAAAAAATTATATTTAACTAAATTAATTAATCAAGGGACAAACTTGAGGAATAAGGAAGGGGGAATAGAATAACTTTTGGGAAAAAATAGAGAGAGGGTGAACATTAGAGAATAATGCAAAGGGAACAAGAGGAGAACCATGGAGAATTTTTTACCATAGAAGCATTGTAATGTGTGAATTGGGTGCACAAAACCTTTCCACACTTGAGTGTAAGGAATTGATGTGCAATGGAAAGCAATATGAAGCCTCTTGAGTTAGGGGCACTTGGTGTGGAGTTAAACACTGAAATGAATGTGGATTGGCAATCAATGAGTGGTTTCACCAAGTTTGGGGACCTGAAATAATTATGAACATTTGTTTGACTAAAGAACATAAGTCATAATTAGAGAAGGGAAGAGCTAAATCCAGGGTTCATTTTTTTGTTATGCAGGTTTTACATGGCCCTATTTGTTGTGTTGCGAGGCCCCGACTTAGCATTGAAGTGAAATTATTTAATATTATCGAAGGAGAGTGGCCTTAACCATGAGTACTGTAACAAACCCTCCTACTCCCTTGGGTTATTCTTGGGTAGTGGAAGGTGTTACTTTAAAACTAACCAAATCTCCAAGGTATATTAGGAATATGAGGTCACAAAAATCATATTTTCCAAAACTCCTTGAAACTCATAACCAATGGCACCACCTTGTTCAATTAAACCAAATGTGGTGTAATTGTCTGTAATGGTGGTCGATTATAGGAGGGGAGGATTTTACAAGGAGGCACTGGATATTTAATGTGATATGCAAAAAAATGTATTGAACCTAACCATTTCACACTCATCAATGTTTTGGCTACATGTGCTGATTTGGTAACTTTGGAATATGGCAAAGCAGTATTGTTTTGTGATCACCTCCCACGAGGATTCACCAATTGATTGAACACAATTCTTGTGGTTGCATATTCTAAATCAACATCACTTCCCCCAACACCTCGTCCATTTACACTAGTAGATAAAGTTTGAGGCTCTTAGCATCGAAAAGGAACATAATTCATGCGCCCTCAATCTCTTATACATACTTGTAGCTCTCCTCCCAAATCAAAGGCACCAGTGTTATTTTTTAACTTTTCCCTTAATCTTGTGCAAACATCTTGAGGTAAGGAACTGTTTCACCAAGGTATGGATCCATTATGTGTCACATCTACTAAAGGAGAACATGTTCGAAACAATAAGTAAATTCTCACAAATATCACTTCGTGGGATGTTGGGAACTCCAAAATGCCACATGCTCATTAATGAAATCTATAAATTGAGAAATTTTGTACAAGACTTGAAGTAATACTGAACTTGGATCAAAAGGCTCAGGATTTGGGTAGCATAAAGGAACATTTGTAATATGGTTTGTACTATTCTCATCTAGATCATTTTTCTTAGATATCTCCTAGAGTTGAAATGCATATTCTATGTTCCATAGAAAATCTCCCATGGAAGGCTCATCGAAGCCCATCTCTTCCATGAACTTTTCGATAGTCTCCCTAAATAGTTTTAGAGAACCAGGGTTGATGGTTGCAACAAGGTGAGTGTCAATGATTTTTTCAAGCTTGCCCTTTTTCTACCTGTGTGTTTCCCACTCTTCTATATTGAAATGTTCTTTGGGAAAAATAATATTAAGATTTTCCCTTGCACACAAGAACTCGAGTAACACTACTCCAAAAGAATACACATCAGATTTCTCTTTCAGTTGTTTCCTTTTGAAGTATTCAGGATGAAGGGACCGATGGGCCAAAAATACCTTTGGATCTAGTCTTTGAATGTCCAAAGTCTGCCACCTTTTCCCGTGAGCCTGTTATTTAGATAACAACATAAGATTCATGACAAGGGAATTAGATTTCATTGACCATATATTGGAGCTGCATCCATATCTCGCCATTTAGATAGTTTTGCAACAAATCGAGGGAGTATAAATTTTTGCAATTGAAAATGAAAGGCAAGATTGTTCTTTCAAGGCCAAATCCCATGATGCTAAGCTTGAAAACCCTCTCATTATCATAGGTCAAGACTTCAAGCTCCGATATGTTGATGTTGTAGGGGTTTTGATCTTGTATCTAATCCATGATCGCATTGTAGGGGTTTTTATCTTGTCTTTGGTCCACACATGAGCTTGGCTACATAAAGCTGGCACCATGTCGATTTAAGGGATGTTATGAGTATTTGATGAATAAATTTGGATAGAGAAATGGAATTCTTGAGACATTAGCTATCATACATATTTGGTTTCCTCTATCAATGTACCAAAGTCATCATTCCTCCAAAAGGAGCCTTCTTCCCGTCTAACAGTGGGAGGTGTCTCTGTGCTTCCCTGTGGTGGTGGGAGATGACATTTGGCTCCTTGGATGGTGGTGTTTGTTTTCTATAGTGGGGGATCTGGTCTCTGGACTCTGCACACATTGAGGCTCCTTGACCTTGGCGAATTATGAAGCCCCCAGTGTGGTGTGGTTGTTCTCCATCCCTTGTCTTCCATGGCCCTGTGGGGCTGGCAGACTTAGAAATAATCATGGTGGCTCCACGCCAGGGTGGAAAGACTGTGGAGGTGTGCGCGACTCGCTAGTGTGGGTGCGCATGGGGGCCATGGAGGAGGTAATCAGGGGATATGAGAGGTGGGGGTTTGAGGGTTAAAAATCAGAGTCTTCAGGGCGGAGGAGGTTGTGGTGGCAAGGGGAATCATGGGTTTGATTGATTTGAGGTAAATGAGGGGCAAGTTATCCAACATTGATTCTTAGAGAACTTTCATGCACTTATCAATGACCTGATGGAAAGAGTGGACACAGCTAAGAGATTTTCTCATGAGGAGCATGCAAAGCATATGGAAACATTGGACTAAATGAACTATTTACAGTGCCAAGTCTCTCCGACTGGTAGTGGTTTGGCGAGGCCAAAATCAACTCACTGAAAAAGTAGAAAAGTTGGAGACTTGGATGGCGCACTTTGAAGAGCATGGTCAGTGTGACTTCTATCCACCACTACAGCTACGAACAACCTCGGGCAACCCTTCATCCATCACGTTGGATGAATAGTATTCTATTCGGTGTTCTTTATGTTTTATATGCGTTTTAGTGCCTCTGGCCCAACAGTTTATGGACAATGTGCCTAGTCCCTCTTTTGTATTTTTTTGCATCTAGTGCAAAGTTTTGTCAACAAACCAAGTCGAGGTGAGACCACCTATTTTGTAACTGGCTATATGTACTCCTTTTTTCCGACATGAGTATAACATTGACTTACAAAAAAAAAAATTTCATACATCATTAAAAAATTAATTAAGTTTCATACTTAAATTAATAAATTTTCATACCTATTTACTAAATAGGTCTATAAATATATATTTTAGGTTTATCTATTTAGTATTTATCAAATGTAAATGTGACGATTTAATACTAGATTTAAATGAAATGACGTGTTTAACATAAGAAATTTTATATTTATCTATTTATTAAATGTAAATATCAAGATTGAACCTTAGATTTAAAAAAACTCACACATTTAACATAAATCAATGAAATTTAAAAAATAAACTTTATGGCCAAATGTTAAATATAAATATAAATATTAATTTGGCTATCTAATTAATATTTCCTTTACTAAAATTATAATGAAGGAATTAGTGTAAAGTTGATAGATGCGACATGCAATTATGTTAATTGTAGATGAATCCATTTTCACTCTTAAACTTTAGAGACAAAAGGGTATTCATAATTTTAACACTGTAAATTCAGAGACCCCTTTGCCTCTAAATTTTGTCACTGCAAATGGATTCAGAGACACCTATATTGAAATGTAACACTACGGTACCAAAAATGAAATTTTCCATTTATGGAATGACACAATTAAAAATTACTGACATAAATGACTAATTCATATTGTTGTTGTACTTGTTATTTGGGCGCCATATTTTTATTATTGGACTATAATAGTCATTTACATTAATCATTATTAATTTTGTAACTTATTGTCTAGTCATATATTTTAATGCTGGACTAAATTAGTCATTTAAGTTAGTCGCTTTTACTTTAGTCACTTATTTTCTAGTCATATATTTTATCCCTAGACTAAATTAGTCATTTAAGTTAGATGCTTTTAGTTTAGTCACTTATTATCTAGTAGTATATTTATTCCAAGACTGAATTAGTCATTTAAGTTCGTCATTTTTAGTTCGGTCACTTAAAATTGCTCAAATTTAGTAGTAATTAACTTGAAATCATTGTGGTGACTAACATTTTCAATCACCTAATCATTAATTTCATCATTTTTGTTAGTGAATAAAGTTTCCATGATGTAACAAATTATGCAACTTCTGATAAATTCTTTAAAGAAAATTAAGAGAAAAATAATTTAAATTCATTATTTCTTTCGCTCATAGCATAAACCATCACGAAACTTCCATGGATGCTTTAAAAATACTTAATAATGATTTTTTATTTTATTTCCTTTACTCCATGTGTCTTTGTGGTGTAAAGAAAAACATAAAGTTGTAGAGGATTCAATTAAAAGAATATTTTATGACTTTTTGTTATGTTACCCGGGTTAACACTATTAACATTATCATTTCACCATTCAATTTGAGGCCAAATAACCTTACCATTTCAAACGAAAAAAAGATGAAACAGACAAAAACCAAAAATGTTGAAAGGTGAACCCACAAATGCAACTTTGCATTCACGAAAGTCGCGATTAAAATAAAAATGCTTAATGAATGGCATGATTAAAGAGAAACTCTGACATATCTTTCTTATGGTTTACAGAAGTGCACAACAATCTCAGCGAGTCAAACATGCAGAAGATATTTAATACATTACAACTATAAAAGAGACCCCAAGCAGAGAAGTCAGTGTTGAGATTCAACAAGATGATGAGCTTAGTGAAAAGAGTCACCGTCACTAAGTGGGCCCGCATGCTATTTTTGACACAAGTCTATTTTTAGACTATGTCTATTTTTAGACATGATGATCATATTTCAGAAGTTGCAGAATGTTATTTGTGGATGGTTGGTCAAGTTGGAAAAATAGATGAAATTCTATTTTTAGAATATTGGGCAAAGTCAATTTATAGATCGTTGATCTAAAAATAGATGCATGTTAATTATTATTAGCTCTTAATAATAATTAGACACTAAGCAACAACTTATTCTCTTGGAGCACCTTGTTTTAGTGTACAGATGTGGCACATCAGTGGACTGAGGGAATTACGCAATTCCCAAGGGTTTACTGGAGCTAATGTGTGGAAGACTCAGTTAGAACTCAAGTGGTGGAGTTATGACATAGTTGGAAGAGTAGTTGATGGAGTTGTATTTAGTTTAACTCAATTAGACTCATTTGAGCTAGTTGCATCTAGTCTAACTGAATGATACACTAGTGAGAGTGGAGTGAATTAATTAGTTAATTAATTCACAAATAATAAATCATTAATCAACTGAACAATACATCAGTTAACCATAGTGGATGGAAGTTTCAGTGGAGACCCAGTGGAGAGATAGGTGAAAGGGAAAGATAGACTATCTGTTGTGACTATAGTGATGCATTGATTGAATCACACACATAGTGGAGATGCCCATGAGGATTACATAGTGCAAGAAAGGGTAATTCAAATTCATTCAGAAATGTTCTTCAACAAGGATTACGCAATGGAGCCAGGCTAGCAGAGGGAAGAGATCAGTGCATGGATTTGTAAGATTGTTCCTGATTAGTATATGACGATTGTACTGTATTGATAGCTTGATAAGCTTTGTATGAAGATTTTCATATGATCTCCATGATACATAATATATATTTGGGGTTTTCAACTTCAAGCTTTCCCTGTTAAAAATTGTGTTATGTGTGATTGTTTTTATTTATGCTTTACATGTGTGTGCAATTAAATTATCCACAAAAGATTAACAAGTGGAATTGATTCAGTATCTTGCATAAAGTTAAATAGTGTGAGATTAGGTGGTTCAAGGACATATGCATGCTTAGTGCATATAATTTCAACATGGTATCAGAGAATTGTTAATTGAAGATTGCAATTGTAAAGTGATTTTGTGCTGGTGGACAATTCGAATTTGCTGCAGAAGATTCTTGGTGCAGAAGTTGAGTATACATTGAAATGGCTTTCAATGGGTTGCGATTGGAGTATGGCCTTGATGGGAGCTTGAATTACATAGCCTGGAAGGACAGGATGGAGGCAGTGCTCGAGGATAATGGACTAAAGGAGTTCATCGATAGCGATGTTCCTAAGCCGGGATCTAGCAATGCTGCATTACTTGACGCATGGCAAAAGAAGACAGCAAAGACAAGAAGGATTCTGTTGGAAGGTGTGAAGGACTATATTGTGTCCAACCTTCAAGGGAAATCCACTTCATTCTTAATGTGGAAGGCTTTGACAATTTTTTTCCAAAGCAGAAGTGACCAGAGGAAGTTGGTGCTTAAAGACAAGCTCAGAAAAATAAAAATGCAGAAGGACGACAGTATTCCAAAATACCTCACGAAGTTTGTCCACTGCAAGGATGAACTGGGAAGTGTGGTGGTTACTGTTGATGATGAATAATTGGTGAGCTTGGCTCTCCTTGGGCTTCTGAAGAGTTGAAATAGCTACGAAGAATCTGTCAATGGATGGGAAAAATTTCCGGGATGGGAGCGACTTTGGTCGGATCTTGTGCAGGAGGAGATAAGGCGGGGTACCAGGGATGGATCTTCATCAAAGAATGAAGATGAAGAGAATTTTGATTTGGCTACCAAAGAAAGGAAAGGTAAGGGGAAGAAATATCCTTCAAAATCCGAAGCTAAAGGCAAGAAGCAGGATTTGTCCAAAGTGAAGTGTTTTCACTGTCATGAGCATGGACATTTCGCCACTAACTGTCCACAGAAGAAGAAGAAAAAGAAGGTTGCTGGATCTACAACTGAAGAGGCCTTAGCCTCACAATTTGAACTTGACTTCTCCTTGATCACTTGCTTGGTTTCAAGATGTATGGGATCGGTGTGTTATCTTGATAATGGTGCGTCTTTCCATATGACAAGAGACAAAGAGTTGTTTGGTGACTTGGAGGAGAAGGACCTCCAGATGCATATAGAGATGGGCGATGATGGTTGGTATAGTGCGACTGGCATTGGGACCATTAACTTTGAGAGGGAGTCTGGTAATCCATTCTTGTTGAAGAATGTTATGCATGTTCCAGGTCTGAATAAGAACTTCATCTCAGTCGCAATGCTGGAACATAGAGGTTATGATGTTGTTTTCAGTGAGGGAAAAGCCTTCCTTCGACATAAAACAATGGGTCAAACCAAGAAGATAGGGGCTCGAATTAAGAATCTCTACAAGCTGGAGGTAGATGGATGCGCTGCAATGGTGGGCAAAGCAGAAGAAGTGGTGAGCCGGGATGAGGGCGAATTATGGCATAGGATATTGGTCCATCTTCACCTTGGCGCTTTGAAGATTTTGCAGCAGATTTCTACTGGACTTCCCAAGGGTACCCTTGCACAGTTAGATCAGTGCAAGGGATGTACTATGGGTAATTTTGTGAAGACCACCTTTCATGAGAAGGAGAACCATGCTTTAGTGATCCTGGAGAGAATTCACACAGACGTGTGTGGACCTTTCTTGGTTGCTTCAAAAACAAAACACAAGTATTATGTTATATTTTTTTATGACTATTCTCGTAGATGCTAGATCTTCTTCATGCAGAAGAAGAGTGAAACGTTCTCAAAGTTCTGTGAGTTCAAGGCATTGGTGGAGAAGGAGTTGGGGAAGCAAGTGAAAGCTCTACGGAGCGATAATGGTGGTGAATACATCTCGGGTGAATTCAAATACCTCTGTAGCACAAAAGAAATTCGAAGAGAACTCATAGCGCCTCATAACCCACAAAAGAATGGAGTCACGAAGAGGAAGAAAAAAATTATCATGGGTGTTGAATGAGCGATGCTGCTTGACCAGGGCCTATCGATGCACTTGTGGGCAAAAGCATGAAACACTGCGGTTTATGAGAAAAAATATTGTCCTAATAGAGTACTTGGCATGAGTACACCTGAAGAAGATTTTACTGGTAAGAAGCCTGATATTTCTCATTTGAAGATTTTTGGCTCATCTGTTTACATTCATGTGACAAAGGACGCTAGGAAGAAGCTGGAGCTGACTGTAGAAGTTGGGATATTTGTGGGGTACATAGAAACACCCCATAATTATTGTGTGTATTTTCCAGACATTCAGATGACTGTTGTGCGATGAGATATAAAATTCAATGAGGTGAAAGCCATGAAGTTGTCGCTTGAGAGGGAGCTACACTTACATGCGGAAGAGGGACTTCTTGTTCCCAAAAATGAGCCTCTAGATGTCGATCAGCCATAGGAGAAGATTCATGGAGTAGAGGAGTCCACTCATGCACAACCAAACATCAGAAAAGGAAGAAATCGTACCATAGAAGCTGAGAGACTGAAGGTTGATGCGACATAGAATGTAGAAGTCCCTACATCACAGCGCAGACAGAGACAGTCACCTGACCGTTATACTAGATACATAGCTCTTATGAGCAAGTGTATCGTGACAGAGCCATCTTATTTTGAAGAAGTAGTGCAGGAGCCCACATGGGTAGATGCCATGGTGGAGGAGTATGACTCCATTTTCAAAAACAGTGCTTGGGAGATTGTTCCAAGGCCAGTGGGAAAATCAGTTGTAGGATCAATATGGATCTACAAGGTAAAGCAAGCTGCTGATGGGAGCATCAAGCAGTATAAGGCAAGATTTGTTGCCTGGGGCTTCTCACAGATCGAGGGGATTGACTATGAAGAAACCTTTGCACCTGTCGCACGGTATTCTTCCATACAGACCATCCTTGCTCTCTCAGCGCAGATGGGTTGGTACATTCATCAGATGGATGTGAAGACTACATTCCTTAATGGGATCATTGAGGAAGAGGTGTACATTGAGCAGCCTGAAGGATTTGAGATCTTTAGCAGTGAGTCGCATGTGTGCAGGCTCAAAAGAGCGTTTTATGGGCTAATACAAGCACCCCGTGCTTGGTACACTCGGATCGACAACTATTTCACTAGACTTGGCTTCACCAAGAGTGAGCCGGATGCAAACCTGTACCAGATTGTGGTGGAGGGTAAGCCTTTAATCATTTCACTTTATGTTGATGATTTAATACTAACAGGTGATGAGCAATTGATACACTCATGCAAGGCAGATCCTGAAAAGGAGTTTGAGATGAAGGATTTGGGCCTGCTTCATTATTTCCTTTGACTGGAAATATGGCAGTGGGAAGGTGAACTGTTTGTGTCTCAACGAAAGTATGCCCGGGAGATACTGCAGAAGTTTCACATGCAACGCTGCAAGCCTATCGACACTCCTCTTCCAGGAAATTAGAAGAAATAGGATGCTACATCGGCAGAGGTAGTGGAGGCCACTGTTTATCGACAGTTGGTGGGTTCACTCATGTATTTAGTTAATACAAGACTGAACATATGCTATTCGGTGAACCAGCTTTTGCAAGCGATGGTTAAGCCTACCAAGCTCTTTTGGAAGGCAGGAAAGCATGTCCTAAGATATCTTAGGGGCACATCTGAGTATGGTTTATGGTACAAACAGACGGATGAGGTGAAGTTGCATGGCTTCACAGATGGATATTGGGTAGGAAGCCCAACAGACAGAAAGAGCACATCAGGAGGGATTTTCAGTATCGGATCTACGGTCTTGGTATAGCAGGAAACAAAGATCTGTGGCACTCAATTCAGCGGAAGCATAATACATGGCAACAAGTCAAGCTACATGTGAGGCTATCTGGATGAGGAAGATCCTGGTTGGTTTGCTCGGTTCACATTTACATCCCACAGTGATACATTATGATAATCAGAGGTGCATTAAACTCTCGGTTAATCCTGTGTTTCATGATAGATCTAAACATATTGATATCTGGTATCATCATATCAGAGATTGTGTGCAGTGGAAGATCATGTTGCTTAATTACATTCCTACAGAGGATTAGGATGCAGATATTGTGACAAAGGCGCTCACTAGGGGCAAATTTGATTACCATAGAGGTAGGATCAGGGTGAAAGATAATCCCTATCTTTTTGAGAGGGAGTGTTGAGATTCAACTAGATGATGAGATTAGTGAAAAGAGTCACCTTCAATAAGTGGGCCCACAAGCTATTTTTGGCACAACTATATTTTTAGACTATGCCTATTTTTAGACATGATGATCATATTTCAGAAGTTGCAGGATGCTATTTGTGGATGGTTGGTCAAGTTGGAAAAATAGATGAAATTCTATTTTTAGAATATTGAGCAAAGTCTATTTATAGATTACTGATCTAAAATTAGATGCATCTCTATTATTATTAGCTCTTAATAATAATCAGACACTAAACAACAACTTATTCTCTTAGAGCACCTTGTTTCAGTGTATAGATGTGGCACATCAGTGGAATGAGGGAATTACGCAATTCCCAAGGGTTTACTGGAGCTAATTCATGGAGGAATCAGTTAGAAATCAAGTGGCGGAGTTATGACACAGTTGGAAGAGTAGTTGATGGAGTTGTATTTAGTTTAACTCAGTTAGAATCAGTTGAGCTAGTTGTATCTAGTCTAACTGAATGATACAATAGTCAGAGTGAAGTGAATTAATTAGTTAATTAATTCACAAATAATAACTCATTAATAAATTTAACAATAAAGGAAGTGCTTAACTATAGTGTACATGGCGCTTGGTGAGACCCAATGGAGAGATAGGTGAAAGGGAAAGATAGACTATCTGTTGTGACTATAGTGATGCATTGATTGCATCACACACATAGTGGAGATGCCAATGAGGATTTCTTAGTGCAATCAAGGGTAACTCAAATTCATTCAGAGCTATTATTTAGTAAGGATTGTGCAGTGGAGGCAGGCTAGCAGAGGGCAGAGATCGGTGCATGGATTTGCAAGATTGTTCCTAATTAGTGTATGACGATTGTACTGTACTAAGAGCTTGATAAGCTTTGTATGAGGATTTTCATATGATCTCCATGATACATAATATATATTTGGGGTTTTCATCTTCAGGCTTTCCCTGTTAAAAACTGTGTTATGTGTGACTTTTTTTATTTATGCTTTACATCTGTGTGCAATTAAATTATGAGCAAAAGATTAATAAGTGGAATTGATTCAGTATCTTGCATAAAGTTAAATAGTGTGAGATCAGGTGGATCAAGGACATATGCATGCTTAGTGCATATAATTTCTACAGTCAGTGTTTATTTTCTAAAATAAATCATAATAATTTTACAAAAAAAGAATGAGGGGGAATAGCCTTGAATTGGTAGGAACTGAATATTGGCCTTAGCCAATAGATGTGAAGAATCATTATCAGTCATATTTTCAACCGGTGTGTCAACAAATTTGAAAATGGGCATTAAATGGGATCGCCATTCCAAGCCAAAACAATGACTTTGAGGCCAGGTCTGAGCCTTTATTGATATAAATTTTCATAGTCCTAATAGTCCAGTGTGTCACCACCAGGTTTTTTTTGAACTCCATAGGAAACAGAGAAAGAGTTAAGTCAACTATCTCTGCAACAATAGATAATTTCCCTTTCCTATGTCCCATAGACCCCTGCATCTTCACCTTGTAATATACCTTCTTCACATTGAAATTTTCAAGCTTATCTATTTCCTCAATCTTTGAGATGATATTGGAAATGGGCTAAGTATATGTGAAGAATTTATCATGTTATAGTTGTTTTTATTCAAACAAATTTGATAGATCAAAGCCACGTGAAATAGAAATGAGACCAAATGCATTTAATCTTGAAGGATTCTTTTCTGTACTCTTAGTGGAGGAATTGAACACCGAACCCACATTATCAAGACTATTACCATTATCATTGTCCTTTGTACCACATTCAAAGATTTGAAATATTTCATTGATTTCTACAAGAAAACCATTATTGTAGGCTAAATCTGCTTTTGAAAGGATATTGAAATAACACTGCAATAACCTCATCAAACATCTTAGCCCTCATTAACAAATAAATCAGCATACCCATAACCATTGAATCTGATATTGATTCACCAAATACTTGTTAAAGAATTGGTCATAGAAATAGTTCCGATGTTAGTTTAGAATTAGTTTTTCAGTTATCTTAACTGTTCTCCATAACTTACCATTTGCATGTATATATATATATATATATATATATATATATTCCTCTTCATAAATGAATTAGTGTGTGTTTTCTCCAGCAATGGATTCCATGTTCTGTTGTGTCCTCTCCTCTTTTTTCTAAATCTATCATCGTATCAAATCCTTGGGGTTCTTCTTGGGCAAAGGCTGGAGATTTGTTTGCTGCAACAATAGAGAAGCCTCAAAAATTTTTTCTTGTTTGCTACCACCACCTGTTTGTTGTTGGGTGAAGAAAATGATAGAGCCAGCGTGGGTGAGAAGGAAGGACGACCTTCATATTTGATGCTGCCTGACTAAGATGGCAGAACCAACGTGGGTGAAGAGGGCGGCCTGCTAGTTGAAGACGAAGGTTGAATTTTTGCAGATCGAGGTTGAAGTCATGCAAAAAGAGCCCCATTCGATTCATAATCCTCTTACAAAGTAAATAATTTCTTTTTGAAAGCCTGAAAGACTTAGTATAGCATTTTGAGAACTAAACATTTTTGAAGATTACAAAGTGAATATCAAAAATCAGAAAGATGGCAAAATACCTTTTTCGATTAGCATTAACATAAGAGACATGTAACTAGTGTGGTTTCTCTCAAAAATTTGGTTTTGTTCTCATCTATTTTCGATGTTTTGCTTCTCTCATACTTTGAAACACACATACTTTTTAGTAGCATGTTATTGGGCGAAAGAGGAACTGCTGGAGCAGTCTTGCTGTTGAAAATTTGGTGTTCGAACCTGTCTCCTGTGTTGTTTATTTTCTGAAGCTTTTAACGTTTCAGAAGATC
The DNA here is from genome assembly GCA_034641835.2 of Pinus albicaulis. NCBI lineage: Eukaryota > Viridiplantae > Streptophyta > Pinopsida > Pinales > Pinaceae > Pinus > Pinus albicaulis. The sequence goes on along the minus strand of CM076583.1, from coordinate 698,818,617 downwards.
TTGATCAAAAGCAGTGAAATTCATTTGGCGGTCTGTTTTTTTTCAATTTGTCTCATAATTTGTACAACAAAGAAATATTTGAGGGAAAAAGAGAGTGCCTTATTAAGAGTGCCTTATTTGTTTTGAAGAAAGGTGTTGTTTTTTAAGCTTTTTATCGTATTTCTAACTGATTACAACATGGCTTCATCAAGTCAATTTGTGATCCCCACACCTTTATTAAGTGGGAAAAATTATGATTTTTGGAGCCTTAAAATGAAAGCATGCTTACAAGGCTTAGGGTGTTGGGAATCAGTAGAGTTGGGATTCACAGAACCTGACTCAAATACAATTGCTGGAATGAGTGCTACTCAAAGAAAATAATTTGATGAAATTAAACAGGAAGAAGATAGAGAAAAGTCATGCATTTTAAATTACTTATATGATTATATTTTTCCTAAAATTACTACTGCTAAGACTGCTAAATCAATTTGGGATATACCTAAGGTTTCTTATCAAGGAAATGATAAAGTAAAAATGGTAAGATTACAGACGCTCAGAACACAATTTGAAACACTTAAAATGATTGAATCAGAAACCGTTGATCAGTTTATGACTAAATTTATGAGAATTATTAATCATCTTTGGATGAATGGTGAAGAACTTAATGACCAAAAAATTGTTGAAAAAGTTCTTAGATGTTTTCCTAAAAAATTTGATATGATCGTTACTGTTTTTGAATCGAGAGAATTGACAAAATTATTTGTGGAAGAATTAAATAGTTCTTTATTGGCACATGAAACAAGAATTAATTTAGATGTCAGTAATTTAAAGCATGCTTTCAAATCTAAAGCTTCTATGGATAGAGGTAGAGGCAGATATTTTCGTGGCAGAAGAGGAAAAGGTAGAGGACAGTCTTAGTCTGATGATAGATCACAGGTAACTCAAACACATTCAGAGCAGTCTCAAAATTATCATGGTCATAGGTGGATAGATAAATATAAAATTTGATGTCACTACTGCAAAAAATATGGCCATTATAAGTCTGAATGTCGAAAACTACAGTATGTTTTGAATAAAAACAAAGCTAATGTCACAAACACTGAATGTGAAACATCAGATGCTTTATTTTTGGCATGCCAAGTGACTGTGCAAGTACCTAACAAAGATGTTTGGTTGGTTGATAGTGGATGTAGTAATGATATGACTGGTCATAGTGATTTTTTTTCACATCTTGATACATCTTTCAGTTCCTCTATTGTTTTTGGTGATGATCGTCAGGTTAAATCTTCAGGGAAAGGTGTTGTACCTATCTTAACCAAACAAAATGTTGTGAAGAATAACTATGATGTTTATTACGTACCCAATTTCAAGCATAATTTTTTGAGTGTTGGTCAGTTGGATGCACATGGTTATGATGTTAGCTTTCACAACACTACTTGCACGATTGTTGATAAACATAAGTCTCTTATTGCAAATATTCCAATGAAAAAGAACAGGTTGTATCAATTACAGTTAAAAAGTGAGAAGTTGTATGCAAATAATGTTTCAATGCCAAATGAATCTGATCTATGGCATTTGCGATATGGTCATTTACCTATCAAAAGTATGAGTTTGTTGCAAAGAGAGTCTATGGTGAAAGGGTTGCCTACTTTGTCTGATCAAATATCTTCATGTACAAGTTGTATAATGGGTAAACATAAGAAAGATAGTTTTGCTTCAGCATCAAATAGAGCCAAAGAACAATTAGATTTAGTGCATACGGATTTCTGCGGTCCAATGCAAGAAAAATCAATTGCTGGAAGTCTTTATTTTCTTACTATCATTGATGATTTTAGCAGGAAAATTTGGGTGTATTTCATCAAATATAAATTGGAAACATTTTCCAGGTTTAAGGAGTTCAAAGTTGAGGTTGATAAACAAAGTGGCAAGTTTATTAAAATTCTGAGGTCTGACAAAGGAGGTGAGTATGAATCTAATGAATTCATTGATTTTTGCAAACAACATGGCATTAAAAAAATAGACGACAACCAGCTATACTCCGCAGAAGAATGAAGTCACAGAAAGAAATAATCAAACAATTATGAATATGGCTTGAAGTTTGCTTAAAACACGAAATTTTTCTAAAGATATATGGGCTGAAGCAGTTGCATGTTTGGTATATATTTTGAATAGATCGCGAACTTCCAGTGTTCAAAGTTTTGTACCAGAAGAAGCATGGAGTGAAAAAAAGGTAATTGTTTCACACTTTAGAGTATTTGGTTGTATTGCTTTCGCTCATGTTACAGAAAAATTGAGGAAAAATATTGATGATAGGAGCGAAAAGTATATTTTTATATGATATAGTGATCAATATAAGGCATACAAATTGTTTAATCCTATAACTAAGAAATTTGTCGTAAGTCGAGATGTGAAATTGCTGGATGATAAGTCTTGGAATGAAATGGAGAACAATACTTGTTCTGATCCTTTTATTCTATTAGACGAACATCAAGTACCTGCAACAAGCACTCCAAGATTACAGGTTCAAGACAAAACTAGTAGTAGTTCATCAAGCAGTAGCAGTTCATCATCTTTTGAGTCTAATTCTGATAGTCCTAAAATGAGAAGATGATGTCGATGATATTGTAAATTTTGCATTTCTTTCATTCCAACCTACTTGTTTTAAAGAGGCTATAAAGGACAAAGAATGCGTAGATGCTATGAATAATGAAATCAATGCTACTGAAAGAAATCAAACTTGGGATTTGGTTGAGTTACTTGATGATAAAATTTCTATAGATGTCAAATGGGTTTTTAAAACAAAGTTAAATGAGAAAGGTGAAGTTGATAAGCACAAAGCAAGATTAGTTGCCAAAGGTTTTTCACAGCAACCTGGCATAGATTATGGTGAAACATTTGCACCTATGGCAAGAATTGATACCATTCGATTTGTATTAGCTTTTGCAGCACAAAACAAGTGGCCGATTTACCAAATGGATGTAAAGTCTGTTTTTTTTAGTGGTGTTTTGAATGAAGAAGTGTATGTTCAACAACCACCAAGTTTTGAAATCAAAAATCACGAACAGAAGGTGTACAGGTTGAAGAAAGGGTTGTATGGCTTGAAGCAATCTCTAAGAGCTTGGTACAGCCGAATAGACCATTACTTGTTGAATAATGGTTTCAGAAGAAGTGACCACAAACCCACTTTGTATATCAAGAATGATCATCAAGGTAATATTTTGATACTGTGTCTTTATGTTGATGACATAATTTATACAGGTAACATGCAGTTAGATGAATTTAAAGTTGCAATGAAAAATGAATTTGAAATGACAAATCTTGGATTAATGAGATACTTCTTAGGTATCAAAGTGAAACAAACACAATATGGTATGTTTATGAGTCAACCAAAGTATGCTACTGACATTTTGAAAAAAATTAAGATGGACAGGTGTAAACCGATGGATACTCCTATCGAAGTTGGTACAAAGTTGAGTAAAGATGATGTGGGTACTATTGTTAATGCGAATTTGTATAGGAAACTCGCTGGTAGTATTATGTATGTTACTGCTACTAGGCCTGACATAGCATTTGCAGCTAGTTATATTTCCAGGTTTATGGAATCTCCGAAAGACTATCATTGGAAAGCTGGAAAAAGGGTGTTAAGATACATTGCAGGTACATCTACTTATGGTTTATCGTATGCAGCCTCTGCAAACAGTAAGCTTGTTGGTTACACAGACAGTGATTATGGAGGTTGTATTGATGATCGGAAAAGCACTTCTGGCTATGCTTTTCTATTTGGCAGAAAATTGATTTTGTGGTCATCCAAAAAGTAGCCCATAGTTGTGCTATCTTCAATAGGTACGTTGCAGAAAATTTAGCATCATGTCAAGCAGTGTGGCTAAAGAGACTTCTCTCTCACTTCAGATATATAGAAAATGAACTGATTTCAATCCTTTGTGACAACACTTACGCTATTTCCTTGTCGAAGAACAATGTATTTCATCAAAAGAGCAAACATATCGACACTCGTTTTCACTTCATTCGTGAACTCATCAAGAATGGTGATATTGTTCTCAAATTTTGTGATTCCAAGGAGCAGTTAGCGGATATTTTCAACAAACCGCTAGGAGAAGTTAATTTTGAATTTCAATGTCAAAAGTTAGGAATAAAACAATGTAACCCTCAAAATTAAGGGGGAGTTTTAAATAATTAGTTTTAGAAATAGTTTCGCTGATAATTTAGAATTAGTTTTTCAGTTATCTTAACTGTTCTCCATAACTTACCATTTTCCTATATATATATATATATATATATATATATATATTCCTTTGATAAATGAATTAGTCTGTGTTTTCTCCAGCAATGGCTTCTGTGTTGTACTGTGTCCTCTCCTCTCTGTTCTAAATCTGTCAATACTGAACAATTTCCAACACTGAATTCTTACCATTCTCTATCACAAGGCATTGAAAAAAACCCTGGGCATAAGCTTACATTCTTCTTCTACTCACGATATTGATTGTAACACAATATGATTCAACTCTGCGTTGAAACTGTAGCTATTTCTTCCCCTAGAAAAAACTCCAAAGCAAATTATGGATTGTCCATATATCTTGAAAACACTATGATGACTCACGAAGACACCAATATGTTACCATTATTTTTAGTGGATTCCATTGATCGAAACTTTATTTCATAGATACCAAGTTGGAATTCGAATTCTGATTTGAATAGATACACTACTGAAATAATTTGATTCAATAATTTTAAATTTAAATAAAATTCGCTAATATACTTCAAAAAAAATGTATTTATATATTTCAAATTTTACCAAAATTAAATGTAATCTCAGTCAAAATGCGTATTGTTGTGGCTTACCAGGAAGACTGCTCCCTCTCTCTTAGCTTTGAGTAATATAAACAACAAGCCATTACTATTTTTTTTTATGTCTACACATAGGAGAAACCAGTTTTCAGAAATATAAATGAGAAGCCATTAATATTTTGTTAATGTTTTCACACAGTAGAAACTAGTTTTTAGTCAACCCATGATCATCTTTGATTTCCCCCGCCTATATCATCAATGTATCGCTAAACGAATCGAATTTTGAAGGATATTCAGGCGAATCGAACGAATTGACGAATATTTGAATTTTTTCGACCGATTCGAACGAATTTGGTAGCCATTCTTTATTTAAAGGATTTTCAAATAATATTCGAAGATATGCGATGGATGTGAAGTTAAATTTATAGTTTTACAATGAATGAAATATTTTTGAGTGATATGGAGAATTTTCCTCATTGTCTACAGCATCCATCCTATTCCTGATGCTCGGACTGCGTCACTGCATGCGGAGAATGGCGCCATCATAAAATTGAATCAATTAAATTTTGACTAGACGTGATTTAATCCACAAAGGATCAAATGAAAAATTGTTAGAGAAAGATGAAAAGGGTAGATGACATTGGAAGGTGAACTACTTCAAAAGGAATGTCTATCGCGATAATTAATGGAGAAGTTCAAAATTTTTAAAAAGGGTGAATATTTATATTTTTCAAATTGTTTTTAATTTGTTCATTGTGTTATTAAAGATTGTCGTATATTAACGAGAATATTTTCCATTTCTAAATAAGAAATTTGTAATCCTAAATTATCAAATTTTTACAATCCAAATGATTTTATATTTTCAATATTTAAATTTTTTTTAAATATTAAATCTAAATACATGTAATATAAACGATATGATAAAAAATGGTGTTTTCAATTTAAAAAAAAGGCATCTTATTAAATTATGTCATTGAATATAATCCTTAATTTATATTATTATTAAAAATTAATTCATATTGTATTAATATAAAATAAAAATGTTTGCAACATTGGTTAGTTTAGGTTTGTTCACATTGAAACCACACCCTATTCAATTATATATAGAGTCAATATAAATGTATGTTGTTTTCTATCTGTAATATGTTTTGGAGTTATTTCAAGCTCATTTTTTAGATGAGTTTGTTTAGAATCCAACAAGGATTTGTTGGAATCAGAAGGTTGAGTTGTGAACTCTCCACAATTCATGTGCGATGAGCATTTTTCAAGGTGAGGAATCCATATATGCAGTAACAATTGCATTTTGAAAAATAATAGATTATGATTTAATCAAAAATCATTTCTCTAAATTCCAACCAAAAACTCTAAAATGTAGAATAGTTAGACAATGTTAAAATTGATTATCATTTACATATGGTAGTCCAAAATAGTTCTAACTATACCATATGGATGGCTAAGAGAAAAATTAAACTTGTATCCAAAAAGTTACCAAGGAGCATGTCTAAAGAGAAAAAAATAAAAAGAAAGCTTAGAGACATGATTCTAAAGGGCATATGAAAAGTACCTAATTAGAGAGAGGTCATGTATTCCTTTCCTTTGTTAAGTCATTACTTCATAGGTTTACCTTTGATGATAATTGGATTGGAGCTTGTGCCTTTGGTCATAGAAGTGCTCTGGATCTCCACTATCCTCTCTTTGTTAGAGCCTTCGCCATATATACGTTGAAGTTGAGGCCAAAATATAATTGGTAGAGGATAGTGAATTTCAAAAAATCAAGATATTTTAAAGATGTAATTGACCCCAATCTAAAAGGTCAAAAGTATACTTTTGTTATGGTAACTTAAGAAACAAAAATGAAAATTTTAAAAAAATTTTAAACCTTATAAGCTTCATAACCAAATAATGTGGTAGATTATCCCTAAAATACCATGCAATAAATTAATTTGTCATAGTTGTGATACTAAAATGGTGGAAGATGGAAATAAATTAAAATTAAAATTCCATGTATATTTACTCATTAAATGGAAATTTCCAAATATATATTACAATATCAAACCTCCTAACTTGTTAACTCATCGAAATTATGGAAGCTTAGTAAAGCTTCTATCCAAACATTTTTACTATAGAAGTAACATCTTAAGCAAACCAATTAAATTTTCACATTTTTCTTAAGGTGTAATAAACCAAAGTTGGCCTCAAGAGATAGTAACAACATCATGATCACCATAATTTATTAAAGTGGAATAAATAATAAGCATTCTTCTAAAGGTAACAAAAATATCATGTGCCCTTGAATGCACTAGGATAGGTGTTTAATGACACATGCACATATGGATTATAGGTATTTGTTTATCCATTAATTAAAAAAGAAGTCCAGGCATTAATGCCTCTTGAATATCGTTCTCTATTATGCTAGTTTTGTTTGAAAAATTCTAGTAGACATCGAGAACATTGTTATGCATGTGTGAGGTTATTCGTTTAATTTCACGAGGGAACCTATGAGCATGGAAATATGACACTCACTATTTAGAGTCAAAATGAAGGATATTTGGTTATGATGATGACCATTTCTCTTCAATGTCCAAGGTAAATGGTATAAAAATTGAGCGTAAATGGCCCTTGAAGGAAAAACCCTAAGAAGAATGTCAATGAAAATTCCTAAGAGCATATTGAAATTGATTGTTAAAACTAGTAAAAGGAAAATTTAACCATGTTGATTCCTATGGTTTGCAACTCTTGGAATGCTAAATATTACAAGTCATCGACCTCATCACCAATAACACTCACCTCATCAATGTAAAATTTTCCAATAACACCCAAAGAAGGCAGTTGGGAAGCAATCTCACAAACCATATCCGAATATTTGGCTTATCATTTGAATCTGCACTTGCTCCAATAATAATCACATACATGATTCTCTTATACTCTTGTGAAGTATCAAGAAAAGTGGCATGAGGCCCTCCAAATTACATTGAAACCCCAAACCTCTAATAAAACCCAATAGGCATATGTTCTTTGAACTCCCGTAGAAACTTTGATAATGTCAAAGCCAATTGATGTCGCTATGAAAACCTTAACACCATTGGCATGTGAATTCCTGATGAAATAAAAGGAATCCTAGACCTACCATTTCATTCCATGATACTATTATACATCCTTGGAATTACTATAATAAAAATCCTTCAAAACATCCTTTGGGGCCTTCATATCAAGGGAACCTAACCGAATCGACATGAATTATGCTACAATAGTCCTTTCATTGAGAAGAGAAATTTTGGAAATGGGAAAGTTGGTGAGATCTATAATCACTATTTGGAAACTAAATAGTAGCTCCAACCTCCCCTAGGAAATCTCTGCCAAGTCAATTTTTTTCTAGCTCTTTGAAGTTTATTCCTTTGAGTTGTGTTGAATCAACTTGTGCAAGTAAGAATGTGAAAAGTAATCCATTTTTTATTCACAGTTTTCCTTACCCATCATCACAACATAATAAACCAACAATTCCCTAAATACTCAAATAATTAATTAAGGAATTGTATAAATTTTTGGTCATTTAGTTATTCACCTATGTAATTTTCCATAAATCATCTTACTTTGGGTATAACAAAATGATGCAATGGAAAATTTCCATCACTAAGTAAGAAACCAATGAAGAAGAAGGTTTCTCTTTGTAATCATAGTTCCAAATAAAATAATCTAAATAGCACTTTTGAAATCCTTTTTTTCTCTACATTAACTCTACCTCAGTTCATACATTATGATTAGTGGATTCCTTCCCATTTATTTCATTTCATGCTAATAATTTCACTCAACATTGCAACAATCAACTCAATTGTTGATGTTGTTGGTGTTGGTACCTCAAATTATCCTACATCTATCATATGCCAACATTATGGATTAAAAAATCCCAAAAAGCCTCTCTCCTTTTATGACATGTTAGGCTATATCATCAATATCACCTTATCGGGCGTGCAATGCTATGCTGAAGGGAATGAATTTTATGACCTTGGCACCTCAAAATCCACTCAATTCTTTCTAATCAAAGGGTATAATGTAATCAAGTTAAATGGAAGGACTATTGCAGCTATCCCCACCACATGCCTTCTTATAAACCCACATATTGTTGAAGCACGCCAGTTCTAACAATGGTTTCAAGAAAGAGGTTCCCATGCATCATTTCCTTCACTGACTCGAAAATACACATGTTTCTCTAATAGGCCCCCACATATACATATATATATATATAATTGTTGCAATTTCCCACTCAAAGAAAGCTTTATGGATTGTCATTTGTGCTACTGCTACAACAATTAACATGGAATTTTTTTACTTCCTTGCATGCCCCCTTCGAATTGATGGGATGAAATGCATGAAAAAGGTTCTCCAACAATATGAAAACATGTGGCATTACATGAAATGCAATGGTACCTTCCTTGAATGTGATTACTGCTATGTACTCTCTCTTGAATTGCATGACCACACTAGCCATCTAAAAAATGTCATTAATTTTGATGATATTGCAACTAAACTCTTGGATGCAAAAACAAAGGACCTTTCCTACTTTAAAGCGAGCCAGAATCCATCATAGACATCTCCATTAAGATCAAATGTCATGATTTATTTTTCACCCTTTCTATTAAAATAGACACATTCAACATCAGTGAACATATCCTCCCAAACCTTACACACTTTCATTTATGTTCAGAATTTATTTCATGTCTTTTAAAAAAATCCAAAGAAATGGAACTCCTATATTATGTACCTTATGTATGCAAGGATTTCCATTGTTTTTGGACATTTAGGTTAGCGTAAATGTATTCTTAAATCTAAATTCCTCTTAGATTATTTATAAGATATAGAGAAACTCTAATTTTGATTTCATTTCATTGTCCATATATTTATCTTGATTATTGCCTTCCACATTCCCCCTCCTATCGGCGTTACTTTGCATCTCTCGGAGAAATTGCTATTTTTATAATTCATTATTAATTATATAATAGAAAGTAGATTAGTTTTTTTTTGAAAAATGGTAACACTTTCCAATCAAAATAATAATATTATTTTCTTGAATTTTTTTAACCAAAATAATATTTTTATTAAAATTTTGAATATAGAGTATTTTTTACTTACAATTTTTATATTAAATAAAAATAATTTTAAAGAATAAATGAATACTTTGTTTTAAATAATATTAATTTAAATATTGTATTTTATGTATGCTTGATATTAATAAGTTGTTTGTTATTTAAAATTTTGAAAAACTAAATAAAAATGAAAACAAAAAGAGTCTGAAATACTAGGAAAACTTGAAGAAAGATAATATTTTTCTCCATATACACTTTCCCTAATATATATCCCCACCTTGACCATTATATATTAGGTTTGGTCTCATATATCCACCCACCTCCACCTTACCTCATATTTCCATCCTCATATGCGATAATGAGCTAAATTAATAGGGATATCCTAATACTTTTTCCTTATTTCCCATATTTATCATTTATATAGATTTTCCTAGTATCTCATCTCTATTCTTTATAAGTTTTCCTTAACATCTCCCCGCACTCTTATTCTTGTATAAGCCTTCCTAATATATTCCCCAGAATTATATAAATTTCATAATATCTCTCTCACAGTCATATGAAGGTGGACCATATATTATTTTCTATATATATATATATATATATATAATCAAAATTTTGATTCACAGAATTGTGTTTAGAAAATCATAATTCTTTAAAGCTATTATGATTATATCCATTTCTCAAATATACTACTTAGATTAAAACTAGTTCAACCTATTGTTTGTTACCATTCCCATTTTTCCCAAACGATACTCTTTCTTCTCAAACAAATTATCAATGTTGCAAGGTGATCACATGAAGATAATAGTTGAAAAAGTGGTAATGGGGTACACATAAACACATATATATGTAAATATTCTTGCATTTTCATAAATAAGTATGTTTCATGATCCTATAGCCTCAATGTTCCTCAAGCTACAATGGAGGCCTGCCAATTCAATGTCAAATTATTTTTTTAGTAATGTGTGCATGTTCTTAAGAAGATGCTCACTCCTAAGTGTGTGGTCTCTTATAATAAAAAACATGCCCTTGTGTTTTATAATTGGAAAATAACATGTTCTAGATTCCATTCCATTGTTACCTATTAAGTGATTCAAAGAGGCATTATAAGAGTGTTTGCGTGACAATTTTCACTTCTTATTTGATTTCTTCCTAGTAAGTTTGCTAAACCTTCATAGTTTTGTAATTTACAAGTTTTAAAATTATAAAATTAAATATAAATATATTATTCTCTTAAAAATTAAATATAAATATATTATTGTCTCTTTATCATATGTAACCTACACTTGAATAAAACCTAAATATAAATATATTATTTTCTCTCTATCACATGGAACCTAAACTTAAATAAATCCTAATACCACCCTCACAAAATGAAAATACACCAAACCCCAACCCAAAACCATGAAGTAAAAGTTTGAAAATGATGTAGGGATTAGGTCATTAAGATATCTAATGCAAGATTTAAGAAATAGTAAAGATCCCCGATGTTCCTTTCACTCAATGCCATTGTTTCTTTTATTATTAATTCCCAAGCTCAATTATCACATATTTTTAATTACAAGGTTAGCATGTTTAAGTATTATAGGACATGTTATAAAAGTGAATTCAGAGATTCAGACATTTCAAAACAATATTTCATGACCTTGTCTATCAACCCCAAAAATAAGACGTAACCTCTAGTGACAATGAACACATTTGCATGGACCAATATACGTACAAGTATTTTGTAGAAAATTGGATGGATAGGTGTTTCATTTTTTTTTATAAACCTTCCTATAATAATATGAGGTACCTTTATAGTTATTAAAAAATCACGGGCTAAATTTTTTTTAGGTCACCATGTCAATTACTCTATTGATGCATATTTTGATAACAAATATCGACACAAAACTATGCTCTTTAATTAATGTAAACATAAAGTACTAACGTACTTATAGAACCTTTTTGTTTCATGACATGTAAATGCTTTTGGATATTATTTTGAAATCACAGATCACCACAAAACTTCTAATCTCTTAAAATCTTAGTCTATTCAAATTATTTATTTTCTCTTTAGATACGAGATTAGTTAATTACTAAATTTGTTTGAATTTTATAAAATAACTAAAATATAAAAATAAATGAAAAAACATAAGTATTAACTATCCACAAAAATGAGCACAAAATTTATTTTGGAAAACATGATATGAGAGAAAATCCATCTAGAAGGTGAGGTATATTCTCTACTATCATTGTTTCAATTATAAAATGCACATTAAAATGCACATATAAAGGAATGAGAACTTTTTATGGATATACTTTTTGACATTGTGACTTGAGATTGTGGGAAATTGTTAGGGATTTACCTTTTGACATACTCTTCTATCTCCACTTCTCCTACTCCCATTTCAAGGCATTACTCTTTCCCCCTAGCTCCTCTAGTTATTTGTGTTATTTATTTGAGAAGAAACCTAAGGATTTTTTCTTTATATGCACTTTCTAACTTCAATTAAATTTTTTCTATGACCACCTTCTATCCATTTTACTTCCCCTTTATCTAATTTCAAGTAGATTTTTTAATGTTTACATGGTCATATTCAGATTATTTTATATCCAATTCCTTGTTCTCAAGAGTTTTTTTATTCCCTAACAACAAAATCCCTATATTCTCCATTTTCAAGCCAATAGGAGTTGAATTTATATAAGGAAAGTAATTTCTTTTCGTCTCTAGAGCCATATGATCTAAAATTCGCTTATGATTTGAACACATCCACATATCTAACCTTTTTCTCTTCTTTAAATAAACCATTATGAGATTAAGAACCTATCTAACATAAGGAAACATATATATCACTACTTCAAACATGATTAAGAATCACTAAAGGGTTAACACATTTGTTCACTCAAATTTCACACTAACAGGGGGGTGGATGGTGGGACGTGAACCAATGTGAAGACAATTTTACAATTTCACAATATTAATTAACCATGTATTCATTTAGTGGTGATGATAAACACTACATCATAAATTTTCACAATGCATCACCGCATAAGTAGCATAACTATAAACAACACAAGAAGGCATCAAATCAGAAGGATACACAAAATTTTTAGGTGGAAACCCAAATGGGAGAAAACCGCCAACTATTATTTTTCCTAGTCTTCAGTTTATTTACATCAATTGATAGGCCCAATCCTCCGGCAGAAACTACTTCGAAAGTATGCAAGTTGTCACTTGCATTATGATACACGTTTATTGAGGCACCGATCTCGAGAATGAAAAAATATGTTCACTGTCAGCTACAACCTGATTGAGGGTACAACCTCAAGGATGAGTAAGTTACAACCTGCTCTAGGCAACAAATTGTTTGAGGCTCCAACCTCAATAATTACTATGCTCCAACTTGCTCTAGGCTCCATCCCAATTGAGGATCTAACCTCCTTTCTCTGCTTCCTTGCGGACCTCTATTTCATCACATTTTAAATTTGGATCCACCATCGTCATATATTATTGAATCTACATATATGGAACATGTCACAATATACAAATAATTCTACTTTCATAAACACTACCACTGTACCAATCACAGTCTCTACCACGCAACCAACAATATCTATACTACCATTAACCTCTAGGAAACTCACCATAACATGTCGATTTTTTTATGACACTCATTGGGAGGTCAATGGGTTTAATTTTCCCTAGGGGTCGACCTGGGTAGCAGTGAGTCAATTGTTATTCCTAAAGACTTTATGATTTTTGTGGTGGATTGGAGGGGTCCCATCAATGAGAGGTGAGCACATTGGGTAAGAGGGAAGTGTGAGGCCCCAAGTGAGAAGGGGCATCCCCATATTTTTAGGCGTGAAAATTGGTACAAAAGAGTTGTTTCCTTTCTTGGGCATGTAGTTAAGATGGGGGTTAGATCGTACTTGCAAAATTTATAGTGGAATATGACTCTGTATCGAGGTTGGGTACAGTAAGGAATGCAAGGGAGGGTGCATCCATTGAGGTAGCACTAGTTGGATTAGGGTCAAAGAGAAATTGTGAACCTGCCACCCTCATAGTGTATTCCCATGGCAACAAGTGTCTCCCTAGTGGAGGAAAGTGCTAGTATCATGTGAGAATTAGATGCTTTCTTACACCAGCTACGTTAGACCCGACAAGATGATCACAATGACATCATGGACTTCATGAGCCATACACAAAAAAATATGTGGGAGATGCATGATACATTGATCAGCCTTGAGGAGAGCAACGATGCATCCAGGAAAAGTTAGATTGTATGGGGAGTAGATTGGCTCACATTGAGGGGCATGTTCACTATGAATTCAAAACTTGTCCATCCCCTAGCTCGGGTTCAGACCAATATCCCGAAGTAAATTTTGAAGATTTGTATAGTTAGTTGTCTCTTGATATTATGGGTTTTTTTAACACTTTTTGTGTGTTAGTCCATGTAAATATTTTCCATTTTGAAAATTTTCCATGTATCTAGGTATACATATATTGCCTAATAAATCTAGTATGAGTGGGGAAAATAAGATTTTGTAAAATTTTATGAAATTATGTAATCTTTTGACTTAATAGAAAACCATTATATATATAGATATAGATATAGATATAGATATCTATATCTATATCTATATCTATATCTATATCTATATCTATATATATATATATATGTGTGTGTGTGTGTGTGTGTTATAAATAAAATTTGTTAATATTAACTTGAATATTATTGCGATTATTATTTGAAATCTGGCTTTTATGAGCCATAGCTATTTCTAGAGATCTTTCGATTGTAATTACATGAGACGTTTCGAACCAACGAGTGTGGTTCATCTTCTGGATAAGATGAAAGATTAGATTCAATTATTAAGCATAAATAGATGAAGAGACAATCAAGCTAACCATTGAAGCCTAACAACTAATTTGACAAAAATGAAAAAAAAAATCAATATTAATATTGTTAAATCTTAATGTTATGTTTATTATATAATAATATTAAAAAAATAATATTAACATTAAAATTAATATATAAGGATAATCTTAATACTAATTAGTTAAAATATAAGTGTACATGAAGACATTACTCCGTACGACTAAACGCATTTCTATGCTAGGGACCATTGCTATGTATTGCATTACAAGGTGAGTGTTACTCCTTATGATTAAACTTATTGCTCCATTACATTTCCTTCGTTACAATTCCAGTTTGAATTACGGTACGAATTACTCCTTTATAATTTTAGGTTGATCAACCTCTTTGCATGGGATTATAATGTTTTCTTAATCCTTCCATTTCTTTTTAATCTTGGTCTTGATAGATGGCCATAAGGAAATCATGGTATCATAATCATGTTTTGTAAATTTTATAATTTAAATATAGAATTTTTAATTATGTTTTTTAAATTTCATAATTTAAGTATAGTTTAAAGATTTAGATATTTAAAGAAGTTATTTTGTGGAAATTTGATTTATTTAAATAAATATGATTATAAAAATATGTTTGTATTTTTAATTGTTGAAAGTTTTTTATTTCAACTTAAGGTGGATTAGTCTCAATTTGATTTATCTATATAAATATGATTATAATAATATGTTTGTATTTTTAATTGTTGCAAGTTTTTATTTCAATTTAAGGTGGATTAGTCTCAATGCTTATCAACGATTTTAGTGTATTACAGAGTTTTTTTAGGTTGCATTGAATTTTAATAAATTAAAAAAATTAAATTTGCTGATTTTGTAGGGATTTTAGATTATTCCAATTCTAATTAGCTCCTCGATGATATGTTCTTCATTATTATTTATAACATTCATTTATATATAAGAAAATTTTATTTAGAAAAATGGTCCATTACCTTTAATAAATTTAAAAAATTAGATTTGTGTCACTTGACTCCCAACCCACTATATTTTTAGGGATTTGAGATTATTAGAATCAAATAATTTAAAATAGATATACACTTAAGAGATTTAATTACTTGTGACACTAATATTCATTTTTCTCTCTAAAGTTGATAATGATTTATTTATGAAGTTGATATTGGAATATGTTAGTTAGTATGGATATTTCTTTTTCTATCAAACAAATTAAATTTGAAAAAAATTAGTTAATATAGATATTAAAATAATTTATTTAAGTCTTATATTAAAATATTTTTAAAAATTAAAATAATTATACATATAGGAAAATATAAAAAAAATATATTTTTAAAAATTCTAAAATCAAATAAAATATTTCTTAAATTTGGATTTATCATATTATTAAAAAATGAAAATTTTCCTCAAAAGTTTACACCTTATCCCTTCTCAAAATAATTTTGTATAATTATTCAAATGCTAAGTAAAAACAATAGCTAATAAACAATCTCACTTTCTCATTAAATTTTAAAAATCAATAAGTAAATATAAAAACTAGTTAAACATCATAAATTTTATATTCTAAAATAATTGAAATAATAAGTAATTTTTAATATTCCATAAAATCTACTATAATATATTTTATTGTTTTGCATTGAATTTTGCATTGAATAAATAATAAAGAATCTTAATTAATATTTTTAAAGATGTTTAAGCATGATTCAAGTAAAAAATAATACTTAATTTCAAACTTTTAGATTTTATTTTATATAAATTTATATTATTATTTCAAAAATTTGATATTTTAGTATGTATAGGCATTTTTTTTTATTGAACTTTACACATTAATTTCTTTTTTAATTTGCTCATACCAATTGTCTAATCAAACTGAATTTAAAATTGTGATTTTCCCATTTTATTTCATTTTATATTTTGGTTTTATTTATCTCGATTTTATTTTACAAATACGACTTCAAAATTGTCAAATTTTCCATCTTATTTCATTTCCTATTTTGGATTTATTTATATTGATATTATTTTTCATATTCTATTCATATTGAAATAAATCATTTATCAAAATATACCAATCAAATTTATTTTTATGCTAAAATATTTAATATACATATTTATGGGAAAATTATTTTTACTCATTTTTTTTAAATGTATAACCAACATCATATATTTTTATGCACTACTATGCCAAAGACACATTTAAGACATTTTCTAAAGACAAAAAAAAAAAAATTGTCTTAAAAAATAAATTTTTATTTTAGTTATTTTACATTAAAATTTAATGTCAATTGAATGTTTTAAATATAAAATTTAAAGCAAGAACATTTTGAGACAAAAATATTTTAAGGCAAAAATTTATATTTAAGAAAAAAACATTTGAAACAAAATTTTCTAAAACAAAAATTTATATTTAAGACAACAATAGTTTAAGAAAAAATATTTAAGAAAAGGCTTCATATTTAAGAGAAAAGTAATTTGAGACAAAAATATTTTAAGACAAAACTTTATATTTAAGACAATGAGAATTATGATGAAACTCATTTAAGAGAGTTAACAATTAAGACAAAACCATATCAATTTAAGACAATATCGTCTAGCACTTGAAAATTTGACTCTGATAGTGCGCCCTAAGTCCACGAGCCTGCAAGCTACTATTGTTTGGAGCATATATCGAGGTTTCTAATTCACTTACCATTCATGTTATATTATATAAATACAACGATTTTTTGGAGGGTAGTTGACTCTGAAGAACGCCACAGCTTTTCCTCACAAGTTTCCTGAGACATCAATTCCTCTTTCTTAGGTTCGAATTATGCTGATGCAATTAGAGACAACTTCTTTGTAGTTGCATTCAAGAGGTTTGCAGAGAGATTCCATGAGTGGATAAGTGATAATTATATTTTAAATCTTTTAAAACATCTATTCAAACCACATGAAATTTAATCATATCAATTTCTTTCTTTTATATGTTATTTTCCTTTTTCATTGATCCTTTTTAATTAAATATAAAATTAGAATATGCTAATTATATTAATTTTTAATTAATTATAAAATAAAAATATACATTTTGAAAAGTTAGAATATTTTTAAGTAGCACAACCGCATTAAAATATTAATGTGGTTGATATAGCCGAAGGCTTCATTTGTATCTACTATTGATAAATATATAACACTAGAAATAATAATACAAAAAATCTATTGCAATAAATTAACAAAATTAAACATAAATGAGATTAAACATTAATTTTCAACCATGGAATTTGTTGTGCCAACCAACATAAATTATATATAGCTAAACGTTGAGGTGGAGTGGGGGGAAACGAGGAAAATATGCACACAATTTAAGCTAACAAAATTCATTTGAAATGAAATTAGATTTGGAGCATGTGCTGAGGTGCCCACAAATAAAAATGAATTGGATTGTTTATTTCCAGCCACTGCTTCTCGGAGGAAAGGTCTAGGCAATTTTTTCGGATAATAAGAACAAAAAAAATTAATACCATCAACAATATTCATTTCATGGGATGGGGATGAAGTGTAAGGTGAAATCGTCATTGTTGAATCATAGGAAGAATATACTGCGGACATCAAATTTTTAAATTTATTAAAATTCAACGCAACCCAAAAAACTCGCTAACACACAATCGTCATTGATAAGAATTTAGAAGAATCATTTTATGAGCATATTCCCTTGATAATAAATCAACCCCTTCTTTCTATGCAAAAAGTTTTTCCACAAGCATGTCTTTAGGCTTGTCAAGTGAGCCATCTACTTTATACTTGTTCTTGAAGACCCACTTGTAGACTATTGGTTTGGTTCCAAATGGAGGATCAGCCAAATTTTAGGTGTCATTCTTTATCAAAGCATCATATTCTTTTGCATCCCTTCTTTCCATTCATCATGAGAAGTGACTTCTTTGAAGGAATTGGGTGAAAAATATCTAGACAAATTTGGTTCATAATCATAAGAAACATCAATATCAACGGGCGAATAAATATCATCTACATCACCCCCATTATCTATGGGTGAGATTATTTTTCTTGTATTTCCAACCTCATTAGGATGAACACTTTCAAGTGTATTTGTCGGCCATTTTGGAGGACCTTTCAGAGATGGCCCAGGCTACTCAGTTGATTGAGATGGGGTTGAATCAAGATTTAGCCTCCCAATTCTGTTAATCAAATAACTCAAAGTTTCATATTAATTAGAAGTTGGAGCTTCAAGTGGGAGACGAAGTGATTCAGAAGGATATTCCACATATTTATCTAGTATAGAGACCCCCCCTTCAAGATGTGGAATCTCATTATCAAACTCTTGAAAATAATTTGCATGTCTTAATTTTCCAAGTGATCAAGTTGTCGCTCAACAACATTGTCAGCCTTGGAATATTGAAGAAAGATAACATATATAGATATTATAAAATTCTTATTCACTTAGTCATAGAGAAAATATGATTTGGAGGTATTTCCGTACCCCAAGGAGATACATGTGCAACTTGTTTCTTTCTTCCTTAGGTATAATGGTATAACAGGTGGAACCAAAAACCCTGAGATGCCTCACCGAAGGAATTTTTCCATACCACATTTCACAAGGAGTATTGTTTCTAATAGAATGATATGGAAACCTATTATCTATATACACAACACATAAAACGGCATGAAACCAGAAAATCAGCTTAACATTCTTGAAAAACATCATTGAACGTATCATATTTAAGATTCTCATGTTCATTATTTCAACTACTCCGTATTGTTAGGGATTATAAGGAATGATTGTTTGATGTTTGATCCTATGCTGGTGAAGATATTTTTCAAATTCTTTTGAAGTATATTCCTTTCCATTATCAGTACAAATATAGAAAATGTTAGAGTGTGCATCATTTTCAATCAGTGCATAACAACTATAAAATGTTTCAAATGATTCATATTTGTTCTTTAATAAATGAAACCAACGCATTCTAGTGTATTCATCAATAAATTTCATCATATAGTTATTTCGATTTGCAGAAGGAATAGGCATAGGGCCACACAAATCAAAATGAATGAGTTCAATATTGCTATGTGTTATAGAATGATAATCATGGAATGGTTGTTTATTTTTCTTTCCTAATATACAAGCATCACAATGCTTAGGTTTCCTAGGAATAGTTGGAAAACCAGTATCACAATTTTTCTTCAATAAATGAAGGTTGTCGTAGTTTAGATGTACAAATATATCATGTCATAAAAGACTTGACGAAAGTGCACCTTCATCTTAATCATAATTGTATAAAAATTTATGTGCACGGGGAGATGTTTCTTGTAGATTCATAAGTATTTTTTCTTGTATCCCAGTCATGACAAGTGAGCTATTTTATGCTTTTATTTTGTCAAAATTTTCATCAAATATAGGAATGGAGTGTCCTTTCTCTAAGATGTAGACCGATGACATCTAATTTATCCTCAACTCTCAGAGGTATATTAGAACATCATGTAGAAGAACGTCTAGAAGTCTAGGAAACTTGAGCTTGGTGGTGCCAAGCCATGATGTCTTGATTTTTGAATTGTCTACAAAGTATAATGCTACATCAACATTAGCAGTGAATTATTCAAAGAAATATCTTTGAAAAGTCATGTGGCATGTTGCTACTGAATCAAGAAACTAAGAATATTTCCATGAATCAATTGAAGAATTAAATAATTATTCAGTTACTCCAATGTTGCAATGTGCCACAACATAATGATAAGATTCAGATGCTTTAACTTTCCCTTTACTATGTATTTTAGCATGTTCAATTAAGGAATGTTCAATGGTTTTTCCATAAGAAACACACTGCTGCAATAAACTTATGATACCAAACAACACACAGTGATGAACCAACACATGGTGATGAACCAATGAACCAGCTAGACAACAACACATATTATAGGGGTAGCATTCCAACAAATCAGTGTTCAATAGTGTCAATATGAAGAGTCTCCAAATTAATGCACTATTAAATCCTCTAGAAAATTCAACGCAACATATACACAGTTCAAACACACCATTCAATTCATAGCTTGCCCAAATTAATGCACCATAGGCTCTACAGAGGATGATGGCACATGGGCTTGATGTCTAGTGTTGGATCTCAAATTTAGGCAACATTTAGTCCTTAAAAGAGTTGCAACGATACCAAATAGGAATTTTTCACTCCAATATCAAAGAAAACCCAACACTTCATAGCATTCAATGCATTCAACACAGAACAACATAGTTCTAACACAAATAACATTCAACAAACCAAAAAACATGGTTTGCAAACATTAAAAAGGAATCATCGCAACATTTAAATAACCATCCAACCATCCATAGACATGAATTTCCAGCCTTTTTAGAACTTAAACAATGCTTAGGATAAGCATGGGTTATAAACGAAGTAATATATATGTCATGTAATGATTTTATAAAAATGTTCATTTTTAACATCTCACATTTCAATGCATACCAGTTCAACACATTTCAACGCAAGGTTTGCATGTATAAAATCAATGTTGTTGCATGAGAACATGCACCATTAAAATAGCTAATCACAATTTATAGGAATTCCATACATTGTTCAATGGTCTTCTCAGGACTTCAAATGAACTTACTGGGAATATACATGAGGAGCACAGGGTTGGAATAAGCATATAGCTATATACAATGCATAGGGACAAAATATGGTAGGAAATAATCGCACAGAATATGGTAGTGAATAGGAGTTATAGGAGCATAAAGCTAAATTGGGACATTTTTCTCTCATACCATGTTAGGCTAGGTTTGTAACTCTAAATCAAAATGTGTTTGGCATCAAGAGATAATGTTCATATATACAAGGAGATGGAGACAATTTGGTTTCATCTCCTAATGTCTCTTTGTCTTATAACTTAATTTATTTTTTCAATTCACCATATTTACATATTTGTTCCTAATCCTAAATATTAGGCGTCAACATTTCCATTATGAAGTATTTCTATTTATTTGTTTGTTGCATGAGCACACCAGAAAGCCACAAGGGCTTCACTTTGTTAATTATCATGTTCATTCATAATGGGGGTTTTAAAATTCTGAAATTTAGATCCAATATAAAATAGATATTGGGAGTGGTGATTTTGGGTAGAGAATTATAGGTTTTTGACACATTCAAATGAATATTTGGTAAAACTATGGGATATCTACTAAAATAGGCATGGAATATTATTGAATATTTAGTTATAAAAAGAAAATGTGTAATCTAAATCATGAACACAGTGATGCTTTTTTATATCACCACTTGAAATGATGTTATGAGTTCAAACAACCACATTTTTTAGAATATTATACACTAGCAATAATGTTTTACAACATTTCAAATCATATGTGAATGGAGAGGAATTTGCAAGGTTTTTTTGAGCGGATAAAGGTTTTCTAGGATTTTATAGTTTATCACAATTGTGGTATGAGGAGGTGTGATCCATCACAATTTCGTCAAAGGAGGTGGATTCAATTGTAGGTTTGTTCATGGTGAAGATGTGAAAGGTTGAAATCTTCGTTCTAGCAACAGGCAAGGACAATGAAAGTTTTTTTTCACTGAGGAGGAGTATATTAGACTAATATTATCTGGCGAGAGATATACACAACAAGGGGGCATTTAAAAATGCATTTTTTCCTTTCAATGCCATCATTGATGATGTTTTATCCTTAATGGGTTGTCGTTTTGGTTAGCTGGTGTCGGGGAAAAATATGATGGAGATAATCAGGGATGGGGTTCGCCAGTGTGAAGGATGTTATGATTCCATTGGCCCTATGGTCCTTTTTCTCTGCTTATATGCTAGTGTGGGTTATTGGATTTCATCAAGGTGGCTATGCTTGGGGCCTCATGATCGTTTTGGTTCCTATAAAATATAGTATAGGTGATTCCAAAGAATCTTTATTGGTCGCCTTCTGCCATTTTCTTCATTGTCAAATGTTGGGGTTTTGACTTATTTCATAATTTTTTGATGCCTATGTTTAGGCATTTCTGATATTCACCCTTTTCTAATGGTTATTTTATGTAGGCCTACAAGCCTAGTTTGCTATATTGATAAGTGGTTTCTCGTTGTTTCAGAATTCGACATATGAACAAAAATTAATAGCTTAGTAGTCGTATCACAAATGACTTTTTTGAATTTGTGAACCTCACACTTCCCCATAATCTGTATGTTGGCCCTTGGCTCGGCTACCAATTATTGAAAATTTCCTAATTCACCATTCTTAATTACTTAAATTTCTACTTTTCAAGGAACTATTACCAGCAATATCATAGGCATAATATGATCCAGATCGAGGCTTCTCTTGCAATTCACCTCTGATGGGTGGGGGTATGCTCTAACACCCCTTTCATTTAACTACTTTTTGTTACTTCCTTCCGTATAGTTGGGTTGATCCTTACCAATTATTTCTTGTCTGTCATGTTCCCATTTATAGTAGTTGTTATAGCTCCCAAGCAAGAGAGAGATATAGCCCTTGCATATCTGCATGTTTTGTTAAACATCATAAACCCCTTCTTAAACAGTTGGTTAATCTACATACTTCTCTGGTCAAATCTCTTAATGGTCTAGTAGTTTATTATTTTTTTCAAGCATCTCGAGTCCTATATTTTTTCTTAGGTTGGTGAAGGCAACTCAAACCATTACTCTAGGAAAAGGCCAAAATATATTACAACAACAAGAAAATCCTACAAGATTGACACTAACAATGCTAGATACAATCTTGTAGGAGAAATTGTTCTTGTAATGGAAGCTACTTAAATAGTGTTCAGACAACCTAATCTACAATTTCCACATACCAATTTATTGAGAAGAAATTGGATCACTTCTTTTACACCTATGGAGGGGCTTTCTTCTGATATTTGATCGAAAGGATTGTTTGGAAATAAAAAATTATGGGTAATTTAATATATCTATCAAACTATTCACTAGTAGCATCTATCCTAATGGCTACAGAACATGGGTTCAAAGAAAAACTAGTATTCCATGGTTTCAAACCCTTCTTGTCTCCTTCAAGGGGATTTATCGAGGTCTTCAAAAATACTTCATTTTTATAACCATATGGATTGCTTCTTTCACACATGTATGGGAAAAAAATCTCCTGGGTTATTTAAATGATCTATCAGACTATTAACTTATAGAATTTCTCGTAAGGGTTGCAAAAATAGGGTTCATAGATCAGCTTGTATTTTATGATTTCAAACCCTTCTTGTCTTCTTCAGGGGGGTTTCTTCAGGTCTTCAAAAATACTTTACTTTTCTAACCAGATGGATCGTTTCATTCACACATGTATCTCAACGTAATTTTTAAATAATGTTGTAATAGATTCATAAGATGATATTATTGATATTAATTGCACCTTATATGGAGACATAATTTGTATTGTAGGGGTTGGTACCTTTCTATTGGATTTGGTTGGTGAAGTGAAGACTAATCAACTTCTAGTAAAGATTCATACTGACTCTAACAAGCCTGTGAATGCTTGTTTAGAAAGGGAGATCCCTCTGACCTCCTTTAATGAAATTTCTACTCACAACTATGAAAATATCTTCGACGACTATATGGATGATTCTCAAATTATTTCAATATATTAGCTTGATTGTGTGGATATTTTTCTTCCACACTACGTTATTTTTCTTTACTACAAATATAATTTTTATGCAAGATGGATCCTTTATTTCCCCATGTTATCTTGGATTCTCTTGGATGTACTTTCAATCACATTTTTTGTTCCATTCAAAAAAAGTGTGCTCCTTGGTGCTCCTCCAATTAACCAACGTAGTTCAGTAGTTCCTTCTTTCAGACATCAGCTAAAAGACCCAATTACCAGGTTACATTTCCTTCTTTCACACTTCACCCAAAAGACCCAATTACCAGGTTATGGAGTGATGTTGGTATTGGTACTATACTGTTCACTAAAATAACCTTTATTAGTAATCTATTGTTCCAATTTCTTTATTTACTCTTGCCCCAAGTTGGATAAATATGTGTCAAGTTTTTTTGTGAGAATTCAATTATGAGATGAAATAATAAGCATAAATATTTGTGAAATTTGGGAAATTTATTGAATTTTGAAACTTTTTTAGGTTGCAATTGTGATCAAACAATGTTGTGACCCAAATTTATATAATTTTCCCAAGATATCATATTCACTATTTAAAACTAAAAACATATAGAGAAACTAACTATGTTATTCTAAAAAGAACTATATTCGTATATGCTACATGCCCAAAATCATCAATGGATTTTCTCTCATCCCTTAAAGTTTGGATGTGGGATGAGTTAGAAATGTAGTGAGGGGCTTGCCCTCATTACACTATCCTATTTTAGTAAAAAAAATATTATAAATTTTTTTTTATCATGATGTTGTTTATGAAATGGTTATTGAGGAATTTCATGAAACACAGTGGTTGATTCAAAATGTTTTTCATAATTCTATAGTATTATTCCATGTGGAGAAATGAATTTTAACCATGGCATTGGATGTTCCATTTGTTTTGATTATAATTCCTTTGATAGTACATTAAATATTCAACATAGTTTCGTCAATTTTTACATCCATGGGATCATGTGTAGCTTATGTAGAATTCTCTCTCCAAATTGTAGCTTGGTGGAGTCCTCATTTGAATGTATATGTATACTTTCTTCTCTACACAAAGAAATATGTATAAGCGAAATGATACTACAAAATATTTTTCCTTTTTTAAAATCATTTAAATGTACCTTAGTAGTGCCCCATTCCATCAAATCTAACAAAAAAAAGCAATGAAAATTCTCTTAAAATGTATGCTATGAAGTACCATACACCTTGCATCCATTTACTTCATTGTCCTCTTTGTTGTAACTAGACAGGACATCAATTAATTAAGAATAATGAAGATAATATTTAACCACTTAGCTATGGTTAAGATTCATTTATCCTATAATATAAGTTTTAAACAAACTTCTAATTTTCCATTTGGACTATCATCTTTTTATCCAACTATTCCCAGTCTCTTTCACTCTCCAATTTGATGTTTTGGGATATTCTTATGATAAAATTTAATAGTATCATAAGAGGTCCACCAAGCAGGAAAAACTCTTACTCCATAATCGAATGTCCATAATTTCAATGGAGTGAAGAGGATTAACAAGGCCATTAAATTAAATGTATACAAACTCTACCATTATGAAGCATCTCAAAGATGAGAAGTTGAAAGATCGAAGATTTTTTATCTTGTTTATTAGAATTTTATCGCAATTGACAAAAATTGACAATCCCATAAAAATTTTCCATTCAATTAGAGAAACAGAATAAGTAATCATTATAGGGAAATTAATGCAAAATATATCAAGATCTAGATGAAAATATTGATACATTATGATTCCACATAAATGCTTCTACAAATATTGTGAATTTGAGGTAAGCATTCAAAACAATGTTTTTGTGTCAATTTTCAAGCCAGTTGTCATCCATGATGGATTTAATTATTTCTCAATGATCAAAATGAGGTCATAGTTTTCATTCATAAAAAATATATCCTTGGTAATATTCCAATTTATCAAAGATTCCATGTGATTTTTGTTTTTATCTCCAATAAAGTTCATAATCTTTGGAAATGGGACACATGAAAAATCTGGAATTTCATGTGTTACATTATTCATTAGCCAAGATGCAACCTAGATATATGAATTAATTTGATAAGGAGGATGATTAGGTAAAGAATATCTAAGTTATGTTGCACAAATACTAATAATGTTTGGCAGAAGCAATGCAAGTTTCAAAAAGCTAGGAAGTAACCCAAGTTTCAACAAGCTAGGAATTCATCTAGCAGGAAAGACACCTAGATGACAAGAAATTCTAAGGAAGAGTGGTCAAGGATTCTTCTCAAATGGGATAATTACATTTCAATTTTTTTTTATGGATCAAGTCCATACAATTCCCTTAATTGGACTGAGCCTGATAATAGTCAACGCTTCTTCTAAAATGGGACAATTACATTTCATTTTCTTTTTATGGTCAAGTCCATACAGTTTTATTAACTAGAATGAGCCTTTTACATTTTTTGGGTTGTCAAATGAACCCATGTGAACCAAGATGGTATAAAATTTCATTGAAAGAATAATGTTAAGAACATAATTGTGTGTTTCAAACATGAATAAATCCCTGTTTGGTCCTTTTCATCCTTTTACAGACACCTCCCTTCGAATCTACTAACATTTACATGAAAAAATATGAAAAAGAGTGATGTCAAATTTAACTTTCAATAATGGTAAGGTCGATAAATGAATACATTTCTAGAATACTAGGTGAGGAGGTCCAAATATTGATAAGTGATAATTTTGACATCAATAATTTGTAGAGAATACTAGTTACATATGGTATCACTAAATTTTGGAACTCTACAATGCTAATGAGTCCAACTAGATTGGGAAAATTGACTTCTCCAAAGTAGAACTTCTACAAAGTAGAACTTCTACAAAGTAGAATATGGAACAAAAGGACTTCTCCAAAGTATAATATTTATCCATTTCCCTAGCCACATTCCAATTAAAATCTCTATACTTATAAGGATGTAAGAAATCATACCATTCCTAAGAGAATGATAAGAAATCTATATTTTATGGTTGTAAAAAAAACATGTTGAAACATTTAATAGGATGTTGCATGAAAATATATAATATACAAGAAACACGTAACTTTCTTCTCTCTTGTAATGTGAGATAGACAAGTGTCCAACAAGTACCAAGTAAGCCCTCCAAAAGTTTTCCACAATTTGTCTTTCAACTTTACACAATGAGCTCTATCAACGTATTGACTTAGATTTGTACTAAGGTCAACTTTAGTCCTTCTTTACTGTCCCAAAAATATCATTCTTCACCACATACTAGACTCTGATTTCAACTCTAAATGGGCTCGAATATTATCATACATAAGGCTTGAACATCACCCTTAGGATGGGCTTGGAATTCATCACAGAACAAGATTGGAATTTATCCTAGATAACCTCGAAGTTCAAAAATTCCATAGAGATGGTGTTCCACTGGAGGCTTGTTTAAGTCTTGACCTAGTCACCATAGGGTTTCAAGGAAAGGTATAAAATTAGAATAGCTATCAGTTATTGTGGGTAGAGAGAGCCAATATATCACCTCCAATTCACATGAAATTTATTATTCTTAGTAAAAAACCTTGGCCTCTATGATGGCACCATCTATTTGGATACCCATGCTCGAGTCTACATCCTCTAGTGTAGGTGTCGTCTTTCCCTGAGGGAACACAAATGTCGCTACTACATGAAGAGAGAATTTAAGAAACTTGTTTAAGATGAAATAATCATTTTGTCTTAAAATTATCATTTCATCTTAACTATTTATTACTATTAAATTATTTTATTTCGATATTTTTAATTATTTTAAAGTAAGATGGTCTTGCACACATAACTAAACCTCTATGCACTATGTGTCTTGGCTTTTTTTTTTAATTTTTCATATGAAGGAGGAGATATGTGGAAATTTATCCCTAAATATCCTCTCGATATATCTAGTCTTAGTATCATGATGAAAGGATGGGGATCCACCCTTGATGCATTTAGGATGCGAAGTATGATGGAGAGATTTGGGATTTGACATCCAGATTTCAACATCGACACTCTCATGGGTGATATCAATTATAAATTCATAGAAAATGAGTGAAAGTTGTTGATGATCACTAAAGATACCGAAAAGCTAGAAAAAAATATCATTTCCACGATTTTAAGTCTAAAAGGGGACAAATAGAAGACCAATTCCTACAATGAAATTGAGGTTAGGGGACATCACACATGTGCTACCACTACGGAGAAGACGAAATACGGATAACGCATATGGAAATGGTAGGAAAAGGGTTTTCACCTTAAGTACAACTAAAAAAAATATTTTAGTGCCTTGGGGTACATGAAAATTCAAGGCTAAGAAAGATTCCCATAATTTGTTTTTGCAGGAGTAGATGGAGAAAGTCGACGAGGTCAATGCTGGGATTTTTTTGTAGAAACATTCATCTGGCCTAAAAGCGTTGAATTGAGATTTTTATTATGGACATGGATGTTTATTAAGGGTTTATAGATATCAT
This sequence comes from Pinus albicaulis, assembly GCA_034641835.2. Taxonomy (NCBI): domain Eukaryota; kingdom Viridiplantae; phylum Streptophyta; class Pinopsida; order Pinales; family Pinaceae; genus Pinus; species Pinus albicaulis. The sequence goes on along the minus strand of CM076583.1, from coordinate 698,789,801 downwards.
GGGTATGTCTAGTAGGGTTTATTTCAAGTCTATATATTAGGGTTTTCAATTGTAAAATGCTTCAGATTGAAATGAACCATGGAATTTGTTAAATAAAAGAAACCTTCATTTTTAAACCCCTATGGTTTAAGAAATTTCCTATTCTTGTAAGATTCACTATCTCCATTGATCCTAATGGGGAATATATGGAGAGTGAGAGTGTGTTAGAAGTGATGTACAAAGATGTTATGTCTGCATGGATAAGCTTCTTTAGATGAAACTATGATGAATACTAAGGCAAAGGTCAAGGTGGGAGATTTGGAGGATATGCCACTAAATAATGAATGCACTACTTTTGGAGTGGAAACCCTTCGATTTTAATATTAGGATGCCAAATATTATCTCAATGTAGGGATGTATGACTACATATCAATAAATTAATGACATTTCTGATAAATCGTTTCCATGACTAGTTCGGTTCAAGTGAAGCAATGCTCAACAAAACATTTCTATGGACCAAATTCTATGGTTAAAAATATTGAAATTCCTGATTTATAATCCAGTTTCAACAAAAAAGTACTACCCTCTCTGCATCACTAGCAAATCAATCTATGATTTTTATCCCTAAATCATTTTTTTAATGGCCCACCTTAGTTGGAATGCTTGTGTTTTTTTGGACATGATGAGACTCGAGATTGGTTAATTTTAATTTGAAGGAGCATGCATTCTTATATCCTGAAAATTTCCCTTTTTAAATAAAAAATTTAGCAGTTCCATACTGTTTAAAAGGCTTGTGCCATTTCGTGCACCTGCTCCTACACTACCATCCAATTGCACTCCTGCAACACTCCCCTATTAAAAAATTGAGCCATATAATCCTATTTCCCTATTCAACCTTAAGTCGTTGAAAATGGAGAAATGGTTTTAGTTTTCAAAACAAATATTTTAACAAAAAGTACCTTTCATGCACACATAAATACATGTGGGAGTAGTTGGAAATAGATCATGCTCCTCACATGTATGACATTGTTGATTTTTCTTTTGGGGAGAGCATTGTAATGTTACTGACATTGTTGATGTTTCCTTTGGCCAGATCATTGTAATGCTACTAGCATGGGAGAAGAAAACACATTCTTTTATCTGATTACTAAAGTCTAAGGATGTGTACATGCTCTACCTCCCTTTAGAATCTTTAACATGGTATGAGTAAGCACATGCTTGCTTAGTAGGCCCTCTCAAATTGTTTGAGATTGCTTCTATGACCAAAAGTGAAGATACCATCGAATATGAAAAAATAAGTATGCAAAAAATATACAAACTTGAAAAATATGTTTAAACATGCAAGGCTCGTGTAAATACTTTGAAGGTTTGGCATTTTTTGGTCCACAAACTTGCAATAACAACATGCACTACCCAAGATACTCACAAAATGAAAATGTGTGAAAAAAGATTGGAAATCCCCCTTTTTCAAACTACGTTCCATTTTTTTCCCAATGTTAATCATGAATGTGTTGTTTTCAATATTTTTCTATTTTTTTAGCTTTAATGTACTGTTTCCATGTTTTTATAATATTTTTAACCCTCAAACCTACATTTTTTTGTTGCTGTCATCTTGAGTATCTGGTCCCATAATTCCCTAGATGGGAGACATCCAAAAAAAAATTCGAGGAAACATTTCCACCTTATTTATTTGGTGAAAAAAAAATGGAGGAATTCAATTATGATTTCATAGATTCAATAGAATTTATAGTTGGCCTATCTATATGCCTATTTTTATTTCTGAATGTAATATTATATATAATATAACATCCCTAAGTAATATAGAAAACTCGATACTACTAAAGCGTGCATCAATATTGTTAATATAATTATAGATAAAAATAGAGGATAATGGACAGGGCCCAAAATGGGAAATTGCATAGCAATACAAGAATAATAAGAAGACAAAATATTAGCAGAAAATAAAATTTAGACCTAAATTCCACAATGATTTATTTTTTTCTAAGTATATAGAGTAAAATAACAATCATAATTTATTTTATTTTCTCTCATAAGGAAAATTCAAACATTTTTTTCCTATTTTAGATGCAAACTGGCTCATGGGTGAAAATGTGAAGTTGGGTTACACTTTTTGGCATTTTTTGAGAAAACAAAAATCATTTTTTTTTCTGGTCTTCAACTCTCTGCAAGCCAAAACAATTTTTCTGTTTAGAATTTCATTTTGCGATAAAAATAAAAGTTGTTAGAAATTTTATTAGCTTTCTATTGCTTATTTTTAGGAATTTGTTTATACACTTTTGATATGTCAAACATTTCTTTGACTGTGTGTTCTTTAACAATCAAAGGATTCATAAAAAATCATGTTCAAAGGCATTGGTGTATTCTTTGAAAACCTTGTGTTTTTGAGAAACAAAATGTGCTACAACAATCTAGATAGAGTCTACTTCGGTTTCGTTATATTTATGAAACCAAATGATGCATATCATAATTACTATAATTTTTTGAACTGATCTAATATGAGAAAACTGCATATTTTGAATAAGTATTGGCTCACACAAAATTTCTCAACATATAACTTATAAACTAAAAATTGAAAAACTTACAGATGATGGACCAATGTAATGCACCATAATTTTTTCAATTTTTTTACAGTGTATTTTGGAAGATACAAAATATTGATTTCACTGAATCATATTGTCCTTCATAAATTGTTTGGACCTATTTTATTACAAAATTAATTAAAATTAGTAAATATTTATGAAATTCCATAAAAGTTTTATTTCCTTAAAGTAGATTGAATTCTAGAAATGCTTGTTTTGGTTCTGAAAGTTAGTTCATAAAGTTTCATGGAGTTTAATCAGTCAAAAGTTGAGGAAATGTGTTCAGAGTTGAGTTGCTGTTGAATTGCAGACATGTTAGTTTGGCCGAACTTTTATAAATGTTCGGCCTAATTGTTTTTTGTCCCGATAGCCCGTCAATTCTAACGACACAAAATTTCAGCTGAAGTTTTTTAAAAATTTCAACCGAACTTTTATTCGACTTTACGTCGGCTAGAAAATTCAAAGAATCCCCTCCACAAAAACATTTTTTGGCAGAGTAAATAGGCGGACACGGATTCATTATTTTCGCATAATTTCACACATTTCTTCATTTGGGCTGATTTTGCAAAGAATTGGGCTTAATTATCAAAGGACTCTTTTTGGCTTAATATTCAAACAACATTTTTTGGAGGTATGTGATACATTTTTTGAATGCTTTTGGGGCTTAATTTTCAAAGGAATTTTTTTTGGAAGTATTTTTTTTTTAGACTTTTTTGGTTTTAATTTTCCAAGGACAGTTTTTTGGAGGTATTTTTCTTTTAGAGGTTTTTGGGCAGAATTTTCAAAAGACATTTTTGGACTTTTTTTGGGCTTAATTTCTAAAGGACTCTTTTAGGCTCAATATTCAATTGACATTTTTTGGAGATATTTTTTAATGTGATATTTTTTTAGAGGCTTTTTGGGCTTAATTTTCAAATGACATTGTTTGGAGGTCTTTTGTTTTTAGAGACATCTTTTTAGAGGTTTTTGAACTTTATTTTCAAATGACATTTTTTGGATGTATTTTTTAAAGTGACATTTTTTAAGAGGTTGGACTTAAATTTCAATGGACATTTTTTGGAGGTATTTTTTGAAGTGACATTTTTTTAGAGTACGTGTTTTTGTCCAAATTTTTAAATAATTTTTTTCGCAATACTTGGAAGGAAATATTTTGCGCTTCATTTCATTTTTAGAATACATTTTTTTCTCGGATTTTTTAAAGCATGTGTTTTGGATTGAAATATTTGTTTTATGCAAAATTTTTAAAATGAATTTTTTTTAAAGTTAAATATTTTGTGATGCTTTTTTAATTGAGTTTTTGGTTAAATTTTTGAAGGAAATTTTTTGAGATTCATACTCAATTATCATGGGAAATCTAAGGAATTGCAAGAGAAAATATGATCGAACAAGAGACCCTGAGGAACGTAGAGAACATGGGAGAGAATATCGCAAAAAAAGAGATAAGAACTCTCAAATATTGAAAGGGAAAATCAAGCTCAACTAGAACTTTAAATATGTATGTAAATGTAAATATTTTAAATTTGGTATTTATAATTTTCCTACTCTAAATTGTGAAGCTTAATTTTTATTTGATGAACTAATTTAAAAAATATTTTGCAATGTAAACAGAGAGAGATATTCCTCAAAACATTGATGATGAGATACAAAATTTTGAAAGAGAAAGTGAAAGATATATTGAACCAATGATTGAATATGGTGAAAAGGTTGAAAGAAATTCAAGTGAAGAAATTGAATTGCCAGGGATATATATATGTGTGTGTGTGTGTGTGTGTGTGTGTGTGTGTGTGTGTGTGTGTGTGTTGAACACACGTGTATTATTGAAATTATACATATTTATTAATTTAGTAATTTATTGAATATGTGCACTTATTATGTACATCTAATTCAAATATGTACAAATGAAAAGAATATCGATGATGATATGTTAGAAAATTTTGACACTCACACATATGGAGATAAAAAATTTGACCATGTTATACGATATCATATTAATCACATTTTTTATTCATTCTTCAAAAAATAAATTCTGGCAATTCAAGCCCAATTGTTGAAAGGTATCTTAACATCAAGGAAATTAAAAGAAGAGACAACTTTATTGGGTATTCAAAAATCAACAAAAGATAAAAAAAAATGAAGGAAGATGTGATACAAAATATAAATAGTGCTCTAAATTCAATTAGAAGATATAGAAAGAGGAAATTTTCAGATGCACGTAGATTAATACATATGGTAGTGGTTTCATCAAGTACTAAAGAGAATCACTTGGTAAAATCTATGGCACGAGGATTAGGAACCTCACGAAATTTTTTTCACAAACATTGGAAATTTTGGTTGCAAATAGGTGTAAATGATGAACTCTCTTGTTGGACATCTATTTGTAGGCAACCATACAATGATAGACTTGGAGAAAATGTTAAAAATAATATATGAATAATGGATGAAAAATTCACACATTTCACCGAAAGCAAGGGATGTGATGCGAAGAATAATAACACGAAATTAGTACAAAGAACATCCAAAAAAATTCTTGGAGACCACTCAGATAGAGTTTTTGAACAATTTCAAAGAAGAGAATCGTGAAATTTATGTCTCAATCAGTTCTTTTGTGTAAGAAAACCATGGTATGTAAAACCTATCACCGTATGTGACACTTGTTGTTGTTGTTATCATGTGGAATTTAGTTTATATTATGAAACATTCCTTAATTTTGGTATAACATTTTGGAAATATACACCTCCTTCTTCCACTATGCATGATTTCATATCACAAATTCTATGTGGAAGAGAAAGCCATGAATTATTTTACCAAAAGAAATGTGTTGGTGGTAAAATTTGTGATGATTGTCGAAATTTGACTAAATTTCAAAACCAATATCATACTGATATAAATGATCAATCATTGTCCAACATGAAAGTGAAATGGGAGAGATATGAATATATCCATACATCGGTTCAAGGTTCAAGTGCTAAAAGAATTGATTTACAAGAAGAAGAAATTTTTGAGATAGATATTTTGAGAAACTTTGAGCCAAAAATTTATAAATACACCAAACATTCCCATAGAGCTCGATGGTAGGACTTGAAATTCAAAAAATCCCATGAATTTTTTCCACCAGGTACCATTTTGTGAGTAATTGATTTGGCATAAAACTACACATTTTTTCCACAAAAATAAATCTAGAGTGAATAGTATCTTTCTAACCAAGTCTCTATTCTCGTTCATATTCTATATAGACATGCTGAACAAATTTTTGATCATATAGAAAGCACCAATGAAAATCGGCATGTTATTAAAGAGTATCACTTTTATATCAGTGATGATCATACACATGATACATATTTTTTACAACACTGTTTTGAAAAGATTTATGACTCCTTGAAAATCCATTGAATAAAATTCAATGAATATTGGATATGGTCATATGGATGTGCAGGTCAATTCAAACCTTCACGATCATTATTTTGGTTGTGTCATCTTCATATGAAAACCTACATTAAATATTGCTGGAATTTATTTGAGGCTGGTCATGGAAAAGAAAAACATGACTGTGCAGGGGCATTTATAAAATGAGCACTTCTAAAATATCAAATGGACCCCTCTGCAAACCGACTTGTCTTAGCTAAAGAATTTTTTCAATGGTGCATCGTTGCACTAAACCATGAGAATAACTGATCAAGGGAAATGTGAAGGTACATTCAATTTAGTTTTTATTGGATTTCTAATTTTAAATAGTGTACATTTATCACAATCATTATGTTTCATGGTATTTTGATATCATATTTACATTCTTCTTTGAATATTCCATATATTTGTTTTTTTCCACATTGGGGTCGAATATGTAGATAGATCAATTGGAAATGATGTTGAAACAATAAAAGGGACTCGAAAACTGAATTTAATTAAAGAAAATTGTCCACAAATGTTTTTTCATTGGATAAAAGATAATATTCTCGTTTTTGTCATGTTTTCATAGACAACACACAATCTAATGATGTTTGTGATAGTAAAATGTATGTACAAGATTCACAACATACAGAACTAAATACAAAGGGGAAAATTTTCATTGCAAGGTTTGAAGAAATGCAATCAGAGGAGACTACAATATCATTTGATGGTGATTGAGTTTTTGATATTGTTAGAGAAGGTAACATTTCAATTTCTTTCAAATGATAGAGATATAGAAAATGATAATAAAATCAAGTACACATGTGTTAATTTTAAAGTCAATTTTTCATGTTAATTATGATGTAAGTTTAAATAAATAAGTTTGTTTTATTGTGCAGGTGATGTTTTTGGTGTAATTTCACTTTCTATGAACGATGAAAATGTGAGTAATTATTTGACGCATTGCACTGAAGGAAAGAATAAATTATTATAAAACTACGATGATCACAGGTTAACATATGATAGAGGGTCTATTATACCAAAAGTTTTTTCTTGAAAAAAAAAAATCAATGTGGGGATTTTTTTTACTTTCAGGACTATGAACCTGATGTCATAAGTTGTCAATATAGTCACTTGGTGTGTGCAGAACACATAAAGTTGATAGAAGTTCGATCAAAGAAAAAAAATGAAAAATTAAGAAATGGAAAATTTTAAAAGCCGATCATGAACAGATCATTGAAGATGACATTCCATTAGAATTTTTTTGATTGAACTTCCCAACAGTTTCTTCTCTTTGGATTCATCTTTTAGAACTTCCAGAACTCAACTAAAAATTGAATTACCTTTTTATGTTATGTGTAGAAGTGTTTGCTCATGTACATTATTTTGGTACATGCACACGAGTAATTTATACACATGTCCACATACACATTTCTAGATTATCTCATCTAAAATATTTCATACATTCTATGTTAAAATTTGTCATAATGTCGTTATTGCAAAATGTACATATATGTGTATCTAGCATAGTTTATATAATGCAGATTTGAAGTTGCACTATTTTGTTTTAGACGTGTGTGTCTATTAGAAGTAAATTATAATATTCATTTTTTAATTCAAAATGTGTGAATTTTTTTTTAATTTCGAGTTTATTGTCAACTGAAAGTATATTTTCTATGTGCATTGATGAAAAATGTTGCACGTACTAGAGATATATGTTCTAGAATGAAATTTCAAAATTTTATGATTGTTTGACACATCTAAGAACACCTAGAATATTATGTTTGTTTTTAGATATATGCATCGATATGTATTGTACTTCAATCATTTCAACATATATTCAAACATGTACTTCAATCATTTTTATGTACATATATTCATGTGAAATTTTTTCCACGGTGAGAGCGGCCTGAAAATACACCTCTGTAGCTGCCTCTAATGGGTTTCTTTCGCTGGCGCGGGACCATGGTATGGCTTATGACCTATACATTTTATGAATTTTTTTATATTTTAAAACATTGATATATGTTGTACTTAAATATCACCTAAATAATAGATGTACATGTCCTAAAATTATATTTAACATTCACACTTGATTTACATTCCAACATCATTTTATATTTAACAGATATAGTGACAACTTGAGTTTTAAAAACAAAACATTATATTAACACAAAATGTGATCACATGCAAAATTTAGTCCAACTATCATAAATATACACATGTATACATGGTTTCTAATTCCAAAATTCCATCTAGAGAGATCCATTTTATATTTTTAACAAGTTTATAAAATGACAACTTGAATTTTAAAAACAAAACATTATATCACAAAAATACTTCACATGCCAAATGTAGTTCAACTATCCAATAAAAAAAAAACATTATATCACAATCATATGCCAAATGTAGTTCAACCATCCAAAACTTGAGTTTAAAAAACAAAGCATTATATCACAACATTACTTCACATGCCAAATGTAGTTCAACTATCCAAATATACACATGTATACATGGTTTGTAATTTGAAATTTCCATTATTTGTAATTGAAATTTCCATCTAGAGAAATTCATTTTATAATTTTAACAAGTTCTTAAAATGATAACTTGATTTAAAAAAAAAAAAACATTATATCACAATCACATGCCAAATGTAGTTCAACCATCCAAAACATGATTTTTAAAAACAAAACATTGTATCAAAACATGTGATCACATGCCAAATGTAGTTCAACTATCCAAAATATGGTTTGTAATTAGATATTTCCATCTAGAGAGATTCATTTTATATTTTTTAAACAAGTTTATAAAACGACAACTTGAATTTAAAAAAAAAAGAATTATATCACAATCACATGCCATATGTAGTTTAACCATCCAAAATATACACATTGTGAAATTGTAATTTGAAATTTCCATCTAGACATTCATTTTATATTTAAAAAATAAAATGACAACTTGAATTTTAAAAAGAAAGCATTGTATCGTAAAACAAAACATTATATCACAACATATGATCACATGCCAAATGTAGTTCAACTAGATCCAAAATATACGCATGTATGTACATGGTTTGTAATTTGAAATTTCCATGTAGAGAGATTCATTTTATATTTAACAAATTTTTTAAATTACAATTTTTAAAAAACAAAAAATCATATCACATTCACATACCAAATGTAGTTCAACCATCCAAAATATACACATTGTGAAAATGTAATTTGAAAATTCCATCTAGAGATTCATTTAATATTTAAAAAATAAAATGGCAACTTGACTTTTAAAAACAAAACATTATATCACAACATGAGATCACATGCCAAATGTAGTTGAACTTTCTAATTTAAAAATAGAACATTATATCACATGCCAAATGTAGTTTAACTATCCAATTTAAAAAGAAAACATTATATCACAACATGATATCACATGCTAACTGTAGTTGAACTATCCAAAATATACATGTGTTTTGTAAAATTTGAAATTTCCATCTAGATTTGAATTTTATATTTAAAAAATAAAATGACAACTTGAGTTTAAAAAAAAACCCCTTATATCACAACATGTGATCACGTGCCAGATGTAGTTCAACTATCCAAAATATACACACATGTTTTTGAAATCTCCATCTAGATTCATTTTATATTAAAAAAAAAAAAAACGAGAACTTGAGTTTTAAAAACAAAACATTATATATCACAACATGTGATCACATGCCAAATTTAACTATCGAAAATTTAAAATCATTCTTGATAAGAGTAAATGTAGTTTAAAACTATATATCCAAACAGTAAAATATGTCCAAAATTTATATCTCACATGAACAATAAAAGTGTATATATATATATATATATATATATATAGTTACAAGTATCAAGTTATATAGAAAAGTAAATATATGATTGCATATAAGAATATATATAAATAGTAAATCTAAGACTAGATATATCAAATATGATGTTTCACACATGTGCATCATCCATCAAATACAGATGGATCTAGTATCTCTGCCAACAGAGTCCTGATCCTCGAGCTATCCTGTGAAGCATGGGGAACATATACAAAATGTGTACAAACATTAAAATTTAATGTTTTAATATTGAATGAGAATATTTAACTTCATGTGAAAAAAAATGAAAAAAAAACATACAATACCTCACGTGGTTCCCTCTCCATTGTGTTTTGTTGCTCGTCTATTAAAACTTCCTCCATGGGAACATATTCAACAGTAAATTCTACAATATACATGTACAAGTTTCTGTGTGTGTGTGTGTATATATATATACATATACATATATATATATATATATATATATATATATATATATATATATATATTAAAAATTTTCAAATGAAAATGAATATATAAACTAATTTTCAATAATATTAAAAAAAATTTAGACAAATTTTTCAAATGGTTCAAATGGTGTGGATGTTCCTATATCCATCATACACTCCATCGCTCGAGTCCATGGAGAAGGGAAATCATCTCCAGGACCCTAAAATTCAAAAATTTTAATAGTATAAAATAACTCAAGATCTAGATCTCAATTTATAATAAAATTTTTGAACTTCAATTTATAACTTATAACTTAAACATATATTTAAGTGAAAAATTGAATACTTTTGATGGTGGAATTGGCACATTTCCAAAGGGTGGCTACAAAAAAAAATCTATAGAAACCTAAAATTCAAAAAATTTAAAATAATTGATGATCTAGAGATCTGATTTTTTAATGGAAATTTTGAGCTGGAATTTATAACTTCAAAAAATATTTAAAAGAGAAAAATTGTTCATACTTGTGATGGTGGATTTGGCACATATTCCATGGAAGAAGAAGGTACCGCCATCCCAAAAACATCAGACGGAATCAGAATCTATTAACTTTTAATTATATATACATGTACATTTGTGCACAATTATTTATTTCAAAAATATGTCATCATGTTTCGATATATATAATAATAGATAAAACATAATTGTACATCATTGTGTTCACTTAAAAAACAATAACATTTTCCAACTATCATCTTTATGGTGCGAACCATCTTGATTGTGTGATTGATGGTGCGACCCATATTGATTGTGTGAACCAGAGGCTCCGACCATGATATTAACCTCATCTTCGTTCATCAAGTGTGAAAAGTGTAAATGGTGTTAACATATAGTGATACATTTTTGTTAGATTAATGTATAAAAATAAATGTATGTATATATATATTTATTACAAACTTTACATGTGTTAAAATAATCACCCTAACCATTAACACATACCGATCCCATGCTCACTTTCTCATGAATAATTAGGTCCTGCCAACCATTGTGACAATTATTTGCATATGTTCTGAGATCTTCAACACTCATGTTGTCTATCTCTTCATCTGTATAATACACAAAATTAGCACGTGCATTCTCACATGCTCTTTGTCGATTCATACAAACATCAACTCCACCCTATCCACTCTGAACATTGTCAATGATGGCATCCCTTACCTCTCGACTAATTTGAGAAGTGGCATCCATCTATGACCGCAAAGTTTCGACATGAAGAGGTAGACTAACTAATGGTGTCTCAAGGAGATTCAACTCATATCATGCTTAGTGCCCCTACGGTCACACAATTAACCTTTCACAAGACCAAAAAAATCAGAGGGAAGCTCATTATATTTGGGTTTCATTCCAAAAAAGAATTCTGCACAAAACAATTTTTCAAAATAAAGTGGAACCTCATCGTTCCATGGGAGTCTTCCATAGGAAGCAAGGTTCCTATCATACAAATGGCCAGCTTTATCAGGGTGCTTGAAATATTGCACCTTTATAATCTTTCTTTTCAGCCCTTCTTTGAAATTAAACATAGACTTGGCCATTTTTTCTGTAACTCTTTGTTTAACAACTTCCCATGTATCAGGACCCATTACTATTTTATTTTATTTTCTCATCACTTCTACAAAAGTATCAGTGGTTGATCCAAGATTTAGGTACACATCTACTAGTTCTATTAGAGAGTGAGTAACTATTTCCAAGATTTCTCGACTCTCAGCAAGGAGTTTCAAAGACACAAGATCTCTCTTCAATTTTTAATTAGGATGTTGACACATTTGTAAGGTGCATTGCTGCATGTTTGATTCCAAAAGTATATCAGAAATTTTAGATGGATAAGTCATGATTGGTATACAACCTTATTCTTGAATAACGCATTCTATCTTACATCTTTTTCGAGCAACATTTGGAGCAGCATTTTCACCCTCTACATCAATATATAAAATTTTGTATATTAAAAGAACATGTAAAAAAATGTGTACAAATTGAATGAAAGTAATATTCATATTGATGGCCACCTTGATATGGTTGGCTAACATCTTTCCCACCCTAAGACTGTTGAGAACCAGAACAACCACAGATTGGTTAAGAACCAACACAACCATCCATTGATTAGCCTCTGAGGGAATGCATATCACCACCTTCACCGAATTCACCACCACCTATTGATGGACCTCGAAGGAAATGTGTACCACCACGAACTTCATGAGATGAGAGGTAATGTTCATAAAAAAATATGAATTTATAATCAATTCAAAAATACATTCATATATATAAATACATGTACATATTCATTTATTAAATTGCATGAAAAATACCACGATTTCATGAACCATGGCTATGCTCCATTGATGGAGTAGACACCCTTGTCCTCCTACCTCCTAAAAAATAAAAAATGAAACTTATTAACAACTAATTTAACTCAGAAAATTGATAAAAAATCAATTCCATCTGTACACACATGTATGTATGGAGTTAAAATTATATTTAAATACCATGAACATCCCTCGATCCATGATTTGCAAAAATCAATTTCATATGTACACATGTATGTATGGAGATAAGATTATATTTAAATACCATGAACATCCCTCGATCCATGATCCCCATCTCTCGTAGAGATATGAGATTCTATTTATCTTTTCCTTTCATCCTCCATGATATATATGGATATATCTACAGTGGACATTTAAAATTATTTTAAATTACTATTTAAAATAAATTCAAAAGAAATTTCAAAAAATATACGTAATTTAGTGTAGACAAATTATGTAAAACACAACTTTGAAAGGCTTTCATATTCCATGATATATATGGATATATATACACTAGACATTTACAATTATTTTTAAATTACTATTTAAAATAAATTGAAAATAAATTTCAAAAAATTAATGTAATTAGTGTACAAAAATTATGTAAAACATAACTTTCAAAGCACTAATTGATGTGTGAAACTCAATTTAAGATAAAAAATTATAAAAATGTGAAGTTCACCAAGTTGCGCTTTACATGGTGGGAGCACACTTGGTATACAATTGAAAAAAACACATCGTCCTTAAAAAATATGCGTGAAACTCCATTTAAACAAAAAATTGTTGAAGTCCTCACATTTTTATAAAATTAAAATGTGAATTTCACCAAGTTGCGCTTTACATGGTGGGAGCACACTTGGTATATAATTGAATAAAAACATGGTCATTAAAAAATATGCATCTATAAGTAAAAAACACACATATATCAAAGATATCTTACAATGTCCATCAATAAATTTTGAGGCAGAGAGTCTCAATGCTAATTCATATTTGAGAGATGAATCTTGAATTTAAAGCACTAATTGATGTGTGAAACTCAATTTAAACAAAAATTTGTTGAAGTCCTCACATTTTAATTTTATAAAAATGTGAAGTTCACCAAGTGGCATTTTACATGGTGGGAGCACACTTGGTATATAATTGAAAAAAACACATGGTCATTAAAAAAGACGCATTTATAAGTTAAAAAACACACACATATCAAATATATGTTACAATTTCCATAAATAAATTTTGAAGGGGAGCGTCTTAACGCTAATTCATCTTTGAGATATGAATATTGAATTTTTGAAGGAGAGTGTCTCAACACTAATTCATCTTTGAGAGATGAACCTTGAATTGGAATTTCCCCATATAATACTAATTCATCATTGACACATGAAACTTGAATTGGCATTGCCCCACACAATAGATCACAAGATATCTCATTAACACTTGCACAATATCTTAAAAAAAAAAAAAAAAAATTGGTTAACAATATTGTTTGCTTTTCCATGCAGTTTTTTAAGCCTCTCCATCTTAAATTGGTACACGCCTTTCATCTAGTTGCACACAAGTTAAGAATTGGTGAAAACTACAATTCCATTTGATCCATAATCCTTAGTGGTTCCCAAGCCTTCTATCAACGCAATATAATATTCATATTTGTTTGTTGTTCTTCCCAATATATTCATTTTCCTTTGGAGGACCTTGCTAGTTGCAATATTGCAAAGCACATATGTAATCAATGCTTTCCCTAGATTGGGATAGAAATAAAAATCTATGCATAATGTCCATTTTTCAACCTTTTTAGTGGCTTTTTTTATCCCAAAAAAAAACAAATTCAATAAAATATTAATTAAATCGACATTTATTGCAAATGCATGGGAGAAATGACATGTGCATGGTTTGTCTTAAAGTTTGACTTAAAGTTTATGGTAGAAGTCACATCGAGAAATGACATGCCTTAAGGATTTCCTTGCTTATATTTTAAGGGAGAAATGACTTGTACATGGTTCCAAAAACACTAGAAAATTATGCCTTCAAGTTTATTGGATAAATGACTTGTACATGGTTATCCTTAAATTTTTCCTTGATTTTATGGGAGAAATGAGAGAAATGACATGTATGTACATGGTTATCCTTAAATTTTTCCTTAAAATTTACGGGAGAAATGACATGTATGTACGTGGTTATCATTAAAGGTTTCCTTAAATTTTATGGGATAAATGACATAGAAATGACATGTACATGGTTATCCTTAAATTTTTCCTTGAGCTTATGGGAGAAATGGGGAAAATGACATGTACGTACATTGTTATCCTTAAATTTTATGGGAGAAATGACATAAAAATGATGGGTACATGGCCAAAAATACTAGAAAATTACTTAAAGTTTATGGGAGAAATGGCATGTACAGAAATGGATATTATAATGAAGAACGTCTATTTAGATTTGTTCCAGAGATTGATTGTAGGGGAATTTACTAGATATGTCAAATTTGAGAAAGGATGAGATCCAGAGGTTACTTGGCCTTTACAGACTCTGTCTTTAGAACATGTATAAGTTAACACTCAAGAGACAGACTAAAATCCTATGGAATTTCGGCCACTTTAGGTTTGATTTTTAGGACTTAATGTTTGCCTTGAGTTAATGGGAGAAAGCCTCGAGTTTGGGGAGAAAGTACATGTGCATGGTTTGCCTTAAAGTTATTCTTAAATTTTATGGGAGAAACCACATCTAGAAATGACTTGCCTTAAAGTTTGTCTTGCCTAGAGTTTAAGGGAGAAATGACATGTACATGGTTTGCCTTAAAGTTTTCCTTAAAGTTTATTGGAGAAATGACATGTACATGGTTATCCTTAAAGTTTTCCTTGAAATTACATGTGCATGGTTATCCTTAAAGTTGGCCTTGATTTTATGGGAGAAATGGGAGAAATGAAATATGTACATGGTTATTCTTAAAGTTTTCCTTAAATTTTATGGGAAAAATGACATGTACACGGTAATCCTTAAAGTTTTCCTTAAGTTTATCGTTATTCTTAAAGTTTAACTTCAAATGACATGTACATGGTTATACTTAAATTTGACATTGAGTTTATGGCATAAATGGGAGAAATGACATGTATGTACATGGTTATCCTTAAAGTTTTCCTTAATGTTTATGGGAGAAATGACATAGAAATGACATGTACATGGTTATCCTTAAATTTTTCCTTGATTTTATGGAAGAAATGGGAGAAATGACATGTATGTACATGGTTATCCTTAAATTTTGCCTTTATTTTATGGGAGAAATGGGAGAAATGACATGTATGTACATTGTTATCCTTAAAGTTTGCCTTATGGAAGAAATGACATGTATGGGAGAAATGAAACATGTACATGGTTTGTCTTAAATTTTATGGGAGAAATGAAATAGAAATGAAATTTACATGGTTCTAAGAACACTAGCAAGTGCTATGGGAGAAATGGGATAAATGACATGTATGTACATGGCTATCCTTAAATTTTGCAAATTTTATGGGAGAAATGATATGTGCATGGGAGAAATGACACATGTAGATGGTTTTCCTTAAAGCTTATGGGAGAAATGACATATAAATCACATGTACATGGTTCCAAAAACACTAGAAAATGCTATGGGAGACATGGTAGAAATGACATGTATGTCCATGGTTATCCTTAAAGTTTGCATTGAGTTTATGGGAGAAATGGGAGAAATGACATGTATGTGCATGGTTATCCTTAAAGTTTTCCTTCTGGGAGAAATGACACCAAAATGACATGTACATTGTTCCAAAAACACTAGCAAATGCTATGGGAGAAATGGTAGAAATGACATGTATGTACATCGTTATCCTTAAAGTTTTCCAAGTTTATGGGAGAAATTACATGTACATGGGAGAAATGACACATGTACATGGTTTTCCTTAATGTTTATGGGAGAAACTACATTGAAAATACATGTACATGGTTCCCAAAACACCAGAAAATGATATGCAAGAAAGGGAGAAATGACATGTATGTACATGGTTATCCTTAAATTTTTCCTTAAATTTTATGGGAGAAATGACATATAAATGACATGTACATGGTTCCAAAAACACTAGAAAATTCTATGGAAGAAATGGGGAAAATACATGTATGTACATGGTTATCCTTAAAGTTTATCTAGTTTATGAAAGAAATGACATGTATGGGAGAAATGACACATTTACATGGTTTGCCTTAAATTTTATGTGAGAAATGACATAGAAATGACATGTACATGGTTCCAAAAACACTAGAAAATGCCTTAAAGTTTATGGGAGAAATGACATGGACATAAATGGATATTACAATGAAGAACTATTTAGATCTTAAAGTTTATGGGAGAAATGGCATGTACAGAAATGGATATTACAATGAAGAACTTATATTTAGATCTGTTCCAGAGATTTATTGCAGGGGAATTTAGTGTATATGTCACCATTGAGAAAGGATAAGATCTAGAGGCTACCTGGCCCTTTAAAGACTCTGCCTTTAGAACTTTTAGAAGTTAACACTCAACACACAAACTAAAATCCTATGGAACTTCAGCCACTTCAGGTTCAGTTTAATTTAGGCCTTAAATTTTTCTTGGAACTAATGAGAGAAAGCCTTGAGTTTGTTAGAGAAATGACATGTGCATGGTTTTCCTTAAATTTTTCCTTAAATTTTATGGGATAAATCACATCTAGAAATGAGATGCCTTAAATTTTTCCTTACCTAGAGTTTAAGAGAGAAATGACATGTATATTTTTTACCTTAAAGTTTGCCTTGAGTTTGTGGGAGAAATGACATGTGGATGGTTTTCCTTAAAGTTTTCCTTAAATTTCATGGGAGAAATCACATCTACAAATGACATGCCTTAAAGTTTGCCTTGCCTAAATTTTAAGAGAGAAATGACATGTACATGGTTTGCCTTAAAGTTTGCCTTATAGTTTAAGGGAGAAATCACATTACCTTATAGTTTGTGGAAGAAATAACATATAAATGACATAGAAATGACACATGACTTAAAGTTTTCCTTGCCTAGAGTTTAAGAGAGAAATGACAAGTACATGGTTTGCCTTAATTTTTTCGTTATAGTTTAAGGGAGAAATGACATTGCCTTATATTTTATGGGAGAAATGATAGAAATGATAGCTAAATGACATAGAAATGACACATTGCTTAAATTTTTCCTAAACGTTTATGGGAAAATGACACATGTACACGGTTTTCCTTAAAGTGGTAGTGGTTTGCACTTACTAAAACAACTAGTGGTAGTTGTTGATTAAGTTATGTCAAAAGTCACACCTTATGATTTTCTGGGAGAAATTACATGTTCATGGTTTGCAAAATTATTTTATGCACTTACTAAAACAACTAGTGGTAGTGGTTGATTAAGTTATGCCAAAAGTAACACCTTGATGATTTTGTGGGAGAAATGACATGTACATGGTTTTCCTTAAAGTTTATTTTTCCTTAAAGTTTATGGGACAAATTACATCTAGAAACCTTTACTTTGACATCTATAAATAGGCTAAGAACATTAAAAAGGAATTTTAAACTTGCATTAGTTAAGTCCTTAATAAGAAGTATGATTTAGCACCTAGAAACCTTTACTTTGACATCTATAAATAGGCTAAGAACTTTAAAAAAGAATTTTCAATTTGCATTATTTATTTCCTTAATAAGAAGTATGATTTAGCACCTAGAAACCTTTACTTTGACACCTATAAATAGGCTAAGAACATTAAAAAATAATTTTCAAATTTCATTAGTTATGTCCTTAATAAGAATTATGATTTAGCACCTAGAAACATTGACTTTGACATCTATAAATAGGCTAAGAACATTAAAAAATAATTTTCATCTTGCATTAGTTATGTCCTTAATAAGAAGTATGATTTAGCACCTAACAGATTGTTTAATAATTTATAATAATGTCATTTTTGGTTTGTACTATCATTCATCCTTGATATGTATAAGAATTTTACAACTTGAGCATCAACCTACACTATCATCATATCACTATACATAATCTATATTATTAATATCCATTACATTATAAAACAATACAATTTTAACATTTTACAAGATTAGAAGCATCATGGAAGGTGTAAATTTAGGTATATTAATAAAATGCATTGGGTTGATCTAAATATTACAAGGAAATTTTAAATATTAGAACAGGAAGCAGAGACCACTGATAAAGCTACAATTAAGAAAGAAGGTACTCAAGGTACACAATGAGATATAAAGTCACATTGATTTCCCTTATTCTTAACACGGAAGACAATGCTACGAAACATTTCCTTGGCAACAATTTGAGGGTGGACTATTTCAAAAGTTGTGGTCTATTTTGAAGGTATAATCTATCCAAACATATGAGGATATTGCATACAACTAACAACAATCAAATAGCATTGTTTGGGTAGGTAAGTTTGTTGTGCTAATACATTTCTAAAAAAAAACTTGTATAGCAAAGGTACTAGAGCTAGACCTATAGCTTGGGCCAATATTGTAAAGGAAAATTTAGAAGAAATGAACGACATGCATGGTTCCAAACTGAGGGAAAATTCCATAATGATCGTAGATAACTAGAATGACTAAAATAGATGTTGATAGAAATTGATGAATATTTAGAGCTGATAATCATCACAATTCCAAAGATTAAGCATGGTATTTATAGTAAATTTGTAAGCATAAATAAGGTGAAGATGACTTATCATCAAGTAATAAATGTTCCATAAATAAGACAGCATATTCTTGATTACGTTGAAGCTAGAGAATCTACCAGATAATGTTGCAGGTATTCCTAAGCTCCTATATGATTTCATAAAAAGGTTTTTATTTTTTATATTTCTTAATATCCTTGGATATGATGGGTAATTTACAACCATGTCAGATGTTGGAGGGACAGAACTAACAGTGAATTTACCATGTGGCTTATTCTGCGGAGGATGAAAAAGTTATTGTATCTTTCTTTGACAAAACTTGAAGAGAAAATACATCTAGAGAGTTCCTGACAACATACCTATTAATTTCTCTTATTTTTTCTTTTATCACATTAATCTCAAAATAGAGGGAAAATTCCATAATGATCGTAGATAAATAGACTGACTAAAATAGATGTTGTCATAAATTTATGAATAATTAGAGATGATAATCATCACAATTCCAAATATTAAGCATGGCATTTATAGTAAATTTCTAAGAATAAATAATATTAAGAGGACTTATCATCAGTTACTGAGTATTCCATAAATACAATAGCATGTTCTTATTCTGTTGAAGCTCGAGATCTACAAGATAATGTTGTAGGTATGCCTAAGTTCCTATATGATTTGATAAAAAGGTTTTTATTTTTTATATTTCTTAATATCCTTGGACATGATGGGTAATTTACAACCATTTTAGATGTTGGAGGGACAAAGCTAATAGTGAATGTATCCCGTGGCTTATTCTACGGAGGATAGCAAAGCTACTGTATGTTACTTGGAGAAAAATTAAAAAGTAGATAAATCTAGAGACTGCATAACAGCATACGTATTAATTTCATTTCTTATTTTATTTTAGCACATTAATCTCCAAACAGAGGGAAAAGTCCATAATGATCATAGATAACTAGAATGACTAAAATAGATGCTATCAGAAATTGATGAATATTTAGAGCTGATAATCATCATAATTCCAAATATTAAGCATGGTATTTATAGTAATTTTGTAAGAATAGTTAATATTAAGAGGAATTATCATCAAGTATTGAATGTTCAATAAATAAGATAGCATATTCTTGATTTTTTTGAAGCTGGAGATCTACAAGATAATGTTGTAGGTATTCCGAAGTTCCTATATGATTTGATAAAAAGGTTTTTATTTCTGTAACTTCCTGGCTTGATTGAGAGGCACTGAAAAAAATATGAAAGAAAGATTGAAATATTATTTATGGAATCTTGAAATCATCCTTTAACAATATAAGTTAAAATTATACAAAGGTTATATCAATTCAGAACTAGACGACCATAATAGACAAAAGAATCATTTGAATAGCAAAATGGATATCTTCAAGAGATGAACCACTTTGCGCAATTTGCATTGTGAAGTGGTGTGGCCTGCTTCCAAAACTGTTGGGAAAAGAAAATGCATTTCGAAAACAAACAAAATGTTGAAAATGAAAAATGTTTACTCTTGGCTTTCCTAGTGTTGATATAGGAGTTTCTTTCTCACTCACACTTGGTACTCTTTTTGTTAGTCTAACCTACTTTTTGTGATCATTTGTTGTAAATTAATAAAGTTATCTTATCTCATCTTTACCTATTCACAATAAAGATGATATAAATTCACATAACGGTAAATAACTAACTTCAATAATTACTGCCAATTGAAAATATCATCAAAATACGCAAAGTGATGATAGAAATCCTAGATTGTATGGAAAAACTTTAGGCTAGATTATTATCTTGGTTCAATATATATTCATGATCCAAGTATGCTAATAATTTCTAATTAAAAAAACATAATTGAAACTTCTAGCAGATATGTCTCTATCTGTTTTAGATTAGAGCATTTTGCTAGTCATTGATTGCGAGTTTTATTTTTATGCGAAGGCCTAAATTCAAATTGGTATTCCCTTCATTTGTCCTTCAATTGAATGAATATCTTCCTTCGATTACGGAGATGCTTACCATTACATTCCAATGGTTTGAATTTCTTTCCACATGAAATTCATAGGCCATTGGCCTGAATTTGAACTTCTATTTGGTGTCTATCTCTAACTATTTTGTTTCGAGTATTTTAGTCATTGCTTGCAACTTTTACTTTCAAGCCAAAGCCTAAATTCATATTCATGCACTCTTTCACTGTACTTCAATCTCATGAATATATTCTTCTGCTTATCATCATGCTTATTATTGTATTATGATTGTTTAAACTTTTGTCATTATGAATTACATATTCCATTGAG
Source organism: Pinus albicaulis (assembly GCA_034641835.2). Taxonomy (NCBI): domain Eukaryota; kingdom Viridiplantae; phylum Streptophyta; class Pinopsida; order Pinales; family Pinaceae; genus Pinus; species Pinus albicaulis. The sequence continues at coordinate 698,768,249 of CM076583.1, read as the reverse complement.
CTGAATTATTTTGAGGCAAATGGCATCATGACGTTATGCTGATATGAACACTTTACATCTTTTTATGCAGTTCATGAGAAATATTTATTTTTATAAGGTAAACATGGTATGAATTGTTAAACCACAGTATCTATGATGGGAAATTTACAGCCATGTCAGATGTTGGAGGGACAGAACTAACATCAACTCTGATAATTTATGGGGACACACCTTGTAACCTCAATAAGAAAAGTCTGAGATAATGCGATGACATTGGAGTAAGAAATATCAATATGTTTATTACAATAGGTGGTTATGGGAGAAACAAGAAACTATTTTTCTTCTTTTCCTTGCTAAAAATAGAGGAGGATTTTCATCTACATAGAAATTCAGAGATGAGGCCCCAACAAAAAGACGAGGCAGGAGATCGCCGAAGACGTCGAGGCTAGAATGAGAAGACAAGTAGGATATCGTCGAAGACGTCATGGAGGATGAGGATTACAAATTACCAACAAACAAGGAAATAGAGGATAAAAATTAGAACAACAGAGTAATAGAACACCAATAAAAAAAAAATCACAAAAAAATAAAGAGCAGAACACCAACAAATTTCTCACCTCCTGGCACCTATGCAACACCAATACCCTACAATATCAAATAGAAAACATGGCATACAACAACCAAAAAAAACATATGACACAGTTGCGACAACGGTAATAAGCCCGAAAAATCTTCAGGTTTGCAGATCGATATATCTATAAAAAAATTGTTTGGCTGAATTATTTTAAAATTTCGATCGAACTAATAGTCTAGTTGAACTTTGGTTTCCATTTTTCCCATCTCCGACCAAAAATGTTTTTCCCACATCATTGTAACATACCCTGGTAACCTCGCAGGAAAATGCATGGAGTTATGACATTTTTTTAGCATCTACCAATGTGTAACTCTCTAAATTACTTTCTATATTCCCTCATTAACCATTCGAATAAACATTATCATCACCTAGAGAGATATTTAGTAAAAAGAATGGTGAGTTACACAACCATTAATTTTCCTTGTTGTAGCATATTAACTTAAATTTCTTGCTATAAATATGCATCGATCCCATGAGAATTTTAACTCAATTATTAAATCCCATAATTGACAATATAAACATCACATTAGGAAATAGATTAACATCATGAAAATAACACAATGAACACTCACATCATTAGACACAGATATACCCTGGAAACCCCGTAGGGTGAAAACCAACAAATGTTTAATTTTATTATTAAACGCTCGTGAGGATTGTCACCCCTTACTCAATGGTTATAAGGGAATCCATCCCTTGACCATTGTCATAAAAATTACATAGAAAAATAATCTTAAGTGAAACATAACTAGCTATAAGCTATTACAATCATCATGATACCATTTACCCATGAATCCTCAATCTTTGTCTTTGTAGTCAGATTGTTTCCTTCAGTGGGTCATCGTGCAGTTGGAACTACTAAACCAGCATGGAAAAACAACTCCTTATCTTCCAGAATGTTAAACTTAAAAATCCTTTTCTCAATCCATCCTTCTTTCCTGCCATTGTTGTCATCAACACACTTGATATCATGATTAGATAAAATATTAATAAACCAATAGTCAATATTTTTTTGTGATACTTCAACACTATTTTTCTGCATGTATAAAACATAATGATCTTGTCATTAGTTTCCTTCTTTAACATTGTTTCACACGCATTAGTAACAAATAAATCACTATCAAGCATCATATTTCCAACAAACACTAACAAAATATTGCATACACTTTCATATTATTTCCAAAAGAAAGCTAACATATTATATAATAATATTGTGCATGCAAATGCATAACAAGGTTTCAAGATAACTATCCCAACAAAAAATTTCTTGTTTTTCCTACTCTTATGTTTTCTTTTCAAAAGGGATTAATGCAATAGATGTTATACTTATGCATGTGAATACATGTTATTTTCCAAAGACATATTTTCCACACAAGAGATATTCACATTAGTTAGTATGTATAACAATTTCAGCTTTATTTCAAACAAATTTAACATACTAGTTATCATTTTGTGCATGTAATAACATAGCCTTTTTATTCTTGCATGTAAAAAATTTATTTCTTCCAAAAGAACTAAATAAATATTTCATGGAATATTTTTCTTTTCCAGGGGGTCAAATGCATACAACTTATTCTTCCATGCATTCAAAGGGATATTTCCCTCTCATCCAAAATATCTAACCGAAAAATATAGTTTTTCCATGCATGCAAGAATATATGTTTATATAAGTAATATTACATAATAAATCATGTGATTACTCTTTTTCCTCTCCAATAATGTAATCTGATAATGCATACAAGGATACATTTTTCTCTTCTATTCTTTTTGAAGTGTTCTAACACAATAATTGCTTCCTTGCATACAATTATATATGTTTACTTTCCAAGTAATTTAACACCTTAATTATTCTTTTTCCAAAAGATAACTAACTCAATAGTTATTATGCATGACATACAAAATATTTTCTTATCATTTCACATATTAGAGATATTTGTAATATTTCCTCAAGAAATAACATGAATACTAAATCTTTCTCAAATAACAGAACCAATTGCCTTTTATGTAAAGTTGTTATATGAGCTAGACCTCACATAAGTTATTTATATCTGTTGACATGACTAAACCTCCTCATGCATGTACAATGACATAATAATTTCTAGTATATCAAATATACTAAATAATTATTCATGAGCACCTAAGCACATACTCCTCTCAAGAGTCCAATAGTTATCTTTAACTTTTAATGAATATGCATCATGAGAACATACTTGGTAATCTCTTAAAATAAAAAAATTAATTCATTTTAAAGAATTATCAACATAATTATTATGTCTATATGTACATAAACAATTATTTTTATCCAGTTTAAATATCAAATAAAAGCACTATATTCTACTCTGTTTTGTTTATGTTTTAACCATCGACTTTGGACACGTATTACGAACATATGGAAGCAAATTTCAAAAAACCAAAGGAGGTTTTTTTTGGCACAAACCTATGAAAAATAACCTCTCTCATGTTTTTCACAAGTGTCATGATTTTTAAGATTTGAATGAATCTTTGCTGCCCATTTTTCAAGATTTAAATATTAAATAATTTGTTGTTTTGTCATCAAATTTGGACACGATTTTCAACAAAATGGAGACGATTTTTGGAACACCCAAAGAGGTTTTTTTTTTTTTCTAACGGGAGCATTAAAAATAACCTCTCAGTTTTTATACAGGTGTTATGGTTTGGAAGATTCCAACAACTATTTGGAGCTCATTTTTCCTGAATTAAATATTAAATAATCCCCTGTTTTTGTAATCAATTATGGACACGGTTTTCGAGACATGGGAAAATAATTTTTAAAATATGAAAGAGGCTTTTTGTCATAATATCCTCTTTTAAAAAAGCTTCTTTCACTTTTTTCATATATATTTCGTTTTGGGATATAAAAAGTCATATTTAGACCCTATTTTCCAATAACTCATGCAATTCACAGAATTATTTAGCCATGAAAATTATTTATGAATTCACAACACATGAATTCGTCTAAGAATTCAATGAATAAAACACTTATTCCTCTATCCACAAAATTCTATAGAGGTTTCTCAATATATAATCATGATTGTTTATCATATGATTTTTTCTTGGCAAATAAATTCAATTATTATATCATCATGCCCCATATGCAAACAAAATAATTTTTAAAGAAAATAGTTACTTATTTTTTTATGCATGCCTGGAATTTCTTCTTCCTCTTCCTTTGCTACATTCTCCATGCATTCTCTCATTCCCTTCCTCTATTTTTCTCATAGGATTACAATAAATAGAATTAGGAAAATGGAATAGCTTTTTCTAAATCATAAAATAATTCCAACTTCTCTAAATCATAAAAGCATTCCATAAAGCATCCATAAATCTGATTTTTCCTAAATCACAAAAGCATTTCAATAAATATCTCATGCTTTTGTTTTCAATCTCTTCTTTTAATAGTAGATTTTCCTTTTCCTTATAGAAAATATCACTTATCAATAGTTTTTTGTTTTAAAGGTTGATTTTCTTTTTCCTTATGAGCAAAATATCACTTATACATAGATTTTCCAAAACTATTACTCATTATTTCTAAAACTCATTAAAGATACCAACTTGGAAATGTAATTTATTTCTATAGAACAATATCAATTCTTCTAAATAAAATAACTAAGAAATAATTCTTCCAATATTCTTATAATTAATAATTACAAGAATATTCTTCATGTAATAATATTTAATTATTTAACAACCCTCATTTTATGAGAGCTTTTACGGTGGCTTAAGCCAGGTATATTACAAACTCCCCCCCTTAAATATAACATCGTCCTCGATGTTCGTCTCTTGTTGGAACAATAACCTTTAATTTTCATTACCAATTATTTAGGCAATGAAAAATAATACTTAAATCATAACACTTCCATAAAAACTCAAGGAGCACAAGTTGTTTAATCATCAAAATGATAAGAAATTGTATCAAGTGCATGTTGCATTTTATTTAGGAGTTATACTAGTCTTTCTCTCCCACTATTTTTATTTGTAAATTACTGTCTTTCTCTCCCACAGTAATTTCAATCAAATTGAAACTCATGGCATTTATCTCTAGCCCTTTTCCTCTAGTCTGTCAAGAATTTAGAGTTCAATAACTCATTATTTTATCTCATGATTTATTTGAGTCACCTATATATTTGAATTAATTTCCTCTATGCATGCATATAGATAATTCATTTCTGACATGTTCATTTGCTCATAAAAACCTACAAACTATTTCATCGAAATTGTTGCTAAGATAATACCATATATCATGCATGCAAAACTATAACATATGCAAAAACTTTGAGACATGAAATTTAAATTCTATTGTAACATCCAACATCTTTAGATAATTTTTAGCATCAACGTAATTTCATCTAACCATAGTTAATTTCTGGGAATTATTGAGGACCTGAGCAAATTCCAACCAACCATAAGCTATCTCCAATAGCTACCCACCAAGCTAAGATCTACTTTCCACTAGAATCAACAACCTCATTGATTCCTTGGTGATTTCTTCCCAGCAGATTTTTAGCAGCGTCCTGCTTTAAGGACTGCAAACCTTTCTGCCTAGGCCTCTATGTTTTATATTTTTCGAAAAATATACTCTTATTTTTCTTTAAAGCATGTCTTTCTCTCCTGCTAAGCTTTATTTTACCCCACTTAGTATTTATCTCCAACTAATTCATTAACATAATCTTTCTCTCCCATTATGTTAATATTTTCCTCTTTATTATTTTTCTCCTAGGGAGTTTTAAGAGACTTTTAGGGAAGGTCCATGTTGAACTTAACCACCAATAACTTTTCATAAGATAGCAAGAAATGTTCTAAAAATATAGAGTTATTTCTTGAATACCCCAACCATTGTATTCATTAGCTCAATAATAAAATAAAATATTATATCATCACATTAGCCTCAACCTCATCATGGCTTCCATAGCCATTGAATCCAATAATAATTCAATGTCTAAATATACTCAATTTTTACAAATCAGTTGTAATTTACATAATTTTCCATTTGTATATTATTATTAAAGCAAATGAATAGTTATATAGACCACACATCTATACTTGACCCTCAACACGAGTCCGACAATTTGTCAAAGTACATTGACAAAAATTCATCACATGTAATATAGGTGGTATACATTCCAAATTTCCACATAATAATAATTATGTAACTTAGAAAAAAACATTAACATATCTTTCATACCATAGCATTATACTTTATTTAAGGTCTCACCTTAGCAACCATCAATATTATAGAGAACTAACAACCCCAAATGTTCAACCCTAGGACATAAAATGCGATTTTTATCTTTCCTTGCCATCAGCTTGCAGCCATGTAAGTGAAAACCATTGAGGAATTTTGGGAAAATAATTTGCAATCATGCAATCTACAACCACTATAGACTTTTGTCAAATAGTGTGCAAGCATGCAATCTACAACCAATTCGACATTCCAACAAACAGTGTACAAGCATGAAATCTACATCCATTGAGTAATTTTAACAACAATTTGCAAGCATGCAATCTACGGTCAATGAGACATCCTACCAAATAGTTGGCAAGCATACAATCTACCGCCATTGAGGGACTACTTAGTGGACATGAAATAAATTTCCATAAATATTTTTAAGCTATCAGAGAGATAGGAGAACCAGAATTTATAGAATAACATGAAGCTTATTAATATAATCAATGGTACAAATTTTTCCAATAACACAGCCAACAATCCCTACAGGAGCGTTTAATCAGAAAAGTTGACCAAATTATGGATCGGAGTCTAAACATAACATTTTATAATAATAAACATGGGGGTTACACGATATCAAGGTATGAATACCTCTTGATGTGAATATGAATCACATCCAAAACTTCTACGGATGCAATTATTTAAAACAACAAAACTATGGATTTCAATTACCACATTTTGTCGAACACATGGAATGCAAAATTTCCTCTACCACTCTAAATGAAGAAAGAGAACCCACAATTATGCCAATATGAGTTTTTCATTGACTTTAAGTTCACTATGTGAGTTCCACTTCACTCATTGCTTATTTTTAACAACTAAAAAGGTTCGTTCAATTTTTTTTTTCTTACAACATTCCATTGTCCTACTTAGGGTCAATCTCAACTTATATATTATTTATTTATCAGACCAACCATACATGCATTCATTCTCTATAAGAATTTAATGGTAAGTTTAGCCATTTTTTTCCACTTTTTTTTGTTTTCTTATGCAGCATAATCATTTTTCTAATATTATGCATGCAAATGTTGGTAATTAATATTCACTATAACTAGTGAGTGCTCAGGATGGTTCCTAGCTAAAATAGAGGTTTTATTGTATTTTATCCACATCCATATTCAATTTTCATTAGCACAACTTTTAAAGAAACATTATAACTTTGTACTCTTTCATGCAGTCATTAATCATGCATCATGCATCTCATGTTAATTATAGTCTACTACAATTTTAATTAAAATCATACCTGAGATGATGCCCACTTGCATCATACCTCTACTTCATTTTTTCATAATGATTCCCAAAAGGCGCCAGTGTTGCAACTATTTTATCTGATACCATTTGTAACATACCCCGGTAACCTCGTAGGAAAATGCATGGAGTAAGGACATTTTTTAAACATTTACCAATGTGTAACTTTCTAAATTACTTTCTATATTCCCTCATTAACCATTAGAATAAACATTATAATCACCTCGACAGATTTTTAGTAAAAAGGATAGTGAGTTACACAACCACTAATTGTCCTTGTTGTAGCATATTAATTTAAATTTCGTACTATAAATATGCATCGATCCCATGAGCATTTTAACTCAATTATTAAATCCCATAATTGAGAATATAAACATCACATCAGGAAATAGATTAAAATCATGAAAATAACACAATGAACACTCACATCATTAGACACCGATATACTCTCGAAACCCCGTAGGGTGAAAACCAGCAAATGTTTAATTTTATTATTAAACGCTCGTGAGGGTTGTCACCACTCACTCAATGGTTATAAGGGAGTCCATCCCTTGACCATTTTCATAAAAATTACATAGAAAGTTAATCTTAAGTGAAACATAACTAGCTATAAGCTATTACAATCATCATGATACCGTTTACCCGTGAATCCTCAATCTTTGTCTTCGTAGTCAGATTGTTTCCTTCAGTGGGTCATCGTCGAGTTAGAACTACTAAAACTGCATGGACAAACAACTCTTTATCTTCCACAATGTTAAACTTGAAAATCCTTTTCTCAATCCATCCTTCTTTCCTGCCATTGTTTCCATCAACACACTTGATATCATGATTAGATAAAATATTAATAAACCAATAATCAATCTCTATTTGTGACAGTTCAACATTATTTGTCTACATGTATAAAACATAACCACCTTGACATTAATTTCCTTCTTTAACATCATTTGACATGCATTAGTAACAAATAAATAACTATCAAGCATCATCTTTCCAACAAACACTAATAAAAACTTGCATGCACTTTCATATTATTTCCAAAGGAAAGCTAACATACTATATAATAATATTGTGCATGCAATGCATAACAAGATTTCAAGGTAACTATCCCAACAAGCAATTTCTCATTTTTCCTACTCTTATGTTTTCTTTTCAAAAGGGATTAATGCAATAGATGTTATACTTATGCATGTGAATGCATGTTCTTTTCCAAAGACATCTTTTCCACACAAGGGCTATTCACATTGGCTACTACGTATAACAATTCAAGCTTTATTTCAAACAAATTTAACATAGTAATTATAATTTTGTGCATGTAATAACATAGTATTTTTATTCTTTCATGTAAAATATATATTTCTTTCCAAAAGAACTAGATAAATATTTGATGGAAAAATACATGCATTTCTTTTCCAAGGGGTCAAACGCATAGCACTTATTATTTCATGCATACGAAGGGACATTTCCCTCTCATCCAAAATATGTAACCCAAAAATATATTTTTTCCATGCATGCAAGCAGATATGATTATCTAAATGATATTACATAATAAAGCATGTGATTACTCTTTTTCCTCTCCAAGAATCTAATCCAATAATTCATACAAGGATATATTTTTCTCTTCGATTCTTCTTGAAGAGTTCTAACACAACAATTACTTCCTTCATAAAATTATATATGTTTATTTTCCAAGAAATTTAACACATTAATTATTATTTTTCCAAAAGATAGCTAACTCGATAGTTATCATGCATGAAATACAAAATATTTTCTTATCATTTCACATATTAGAGAGATTTGTAACATTTCCTCAAAAAATAACACGAATACCAAATCCTTCTCAAATAACACAACCAATTTCCTTTTATGTGAAGTTTTTATATGAGCTACACCTCACATAAGTATAACTGTTTACATCAGGGAAAATTTTAAGGATGGAAAACTATCTTGAAGTTTAGAATATTGGCGAATCTCACTAGTCTTTAATATGAAAATTATAAATTTTTTATTGATGTATTTCTAAATTTTTTCAAATTTATAATGATTTTATATATACTCTCTATATAATATTGGTGATTTTTAAGGTAAAATAATTTTATATTGTAAAATTTGGGCGAATCATTTTTATAAAAAAATGGAAATTGGCGAATCTTTTTTTTGGAAAATTCATGGAAAATTAGCCCACTTGCGAATATTAGCCCCTAAAATTTTCCATGGTTTACATGACTAAAGCTCCTCATGCATGTAAAATGACATAATAATTTCTAGTAGATCAAATATATTATATAATTATTCATGTGCACCTAAGCAAATTCTCCTTTCAATGGTCCAATATTTATCTTTAACTTTTAATGAATATGCATCATGAGAACAAACTTGGTAATCTCTTAAAATAAATAAATTAATTCCTTTTAAGGAATTATCAACATAATTATTATGTCTCTATGTACATAAACAATTATTTTTATCCAGTTGAAATATCAAATAGAAGCACTTTATTTTACTCTGTTTTGTTTCTGTTTTAGCCATCAACTTTGGATTCATATTTCGAACATATCGAAATGAATTTCAAAAAACCAGAGGAGGTTTCCGGTTGGCACAGACTTTTTAAAAATAACCTCTCTCATGTTTTTCACAGGTGTCACGGTTTTTAAGATTCGAATGAATCTTTGCTGCCCATTTTTCCAAATTTAAATATTAAACAATTTCTTGTTTTGTCATCAAATTTGGACACGGATTTAAAAAAAATGGAAACGAATTTTAGAAAACCCAAAGATGTTTTTTTTTTCTAATGGGCTAATTAAAAATAACCTCTCTCAAGTTTTACACAGATGTTACAGTTTGGAAGATTCAAACAAATATATGGATCTCATGTTTCTCGAATTAAATATTAAATAATCCCCTGTTTTTGTCATCAATTATGGACATGGTTTTTGAGACATGGGAAACTAATTTTTAAAATATGAAAGATGCTTTTGGTCATAACATCCACTTTTACAAAACGCTCATTCACTTTTTTCATGTCTATTTTGTTTTGGGAGATACAAAGTCATATTTCGACTCTATTTTGGAATAACTCATGCAATTCACAAAATTATTTAGCCATGAAATTTTTTTATGAATCCACAACACATGAATTCTTCTAAGAATTCAATGAATAAAAAAATTATTCCTCTATCCACAAAATTCTATAGAGGTTTTCTCAGTATATAATCTTAATTGTTTATCATATGAATTTTTCGTGGCAAATAAATTCAATTATTATATCATCGTGCACCATATGAAAATAAAATAATTTTCAAAGAAAATAGTTATCTTTCAATGCATGCTTGGAATTCCTTCTTCCTCTTCCTTCGCTCCATTCTCCATACATTCTCTCATTCCCTTCCTCTATTTTTCTCATAGGCTTAAAATAAATAGAATTAAGAAATGGAATAGATTTTTCTAAATCATAAAAGCATTCTAACTTTTCTAAATCATAAAAGAATTCCATAAAGAATCCAAAAATCTAATTTTTCCTAAATCACAAAAGCATTCAATAAATCTCCCATGCTTTTCTTTTCAAACTTTTCTTTTAAAGGTAGATTTTCTTTTTCATTATAGAAAAATACCACTTATCCATACTTTTTTCTTTTAAAGGTTGATTTGTTTTTTCCTTATGACAAAAATATCACTTATCCATAATTTTTCCAAAAATATTACTCATTATTTCTAGAACTCATTAAAGATACCAACTTGGAAATGTGATTTATTTCTATAGAGGAATATCAATTCTTCTAAATAAAATAATTAAGAAATAATTCTTCCAATATTCTTATAATTAAGAATTACAAGAATATTCTTCATGTAATATAAATAAAGAATTAATAATATTTAATTATTTAACAACCCTCATTTTATGAGAGCTTTTACGGTGGCTTAAGCCAGGGATATTACAATCGTCAATACGTTGTCAATGTAAATGGAAGAATTAGTTCAATCGAACTAATTTCAAAAGTTTGGCTAAACTCTAAAACAGTTCAGCTGAACTTTTGGAATCTAAGCTTCTGTGATCCATAATATAAATTAGTAGAAATTCTTTCGGTAATAATCACATGCAAAAGAACGTGGTCAGCTGAACTATTAGAAAAATGACATTTTCGCCCCTGGTTCTCATAATAGTGTAACCCACCTTCGTGGTTTTACCCTCGTGTTAACCTTAAAGGGCTATGGTTTTCCCCAGTTCACCTTCCAAATTATCTTGTGTTGCATAGAAAATATATTTGGCCTTTTGTTTCCTATATAATATTTACTCTTGAATATGGAAATATATCATTTACTCTATATTTTATTTTGCTACATCAAAGGGCTGTGATTTTTCCCCGGGTCACCTTATTTATCAATTTTTGAAGAGTTTTCAAATTGAATTTTTTAATTTGTTGAAAATAGAAGATGAACATTCTCTCTTCTTAGAAGATATTTAAAGTGTTCAATTTTATATATATGTTAATTCACAATGTAATTTACAAATAACTAAAATTCTAAACCATCTTCAACTTCTTTAACTATTAATCCATGTTTTTTACAAGCCCAAAATGTTGGGTGTTTAGCACATGTAAAACTTTTGTGGTATGAGTAGAGTGAATAGATAGGATTTAGACAAGAACTTGGTTAATGTTTTATGTGGTTCATCAAAATTGTTCACAAAAAGTGTTTTAAACTATCTTTTCAAAATTTTCCTTTATGTTATCCTTTCTTCAAAGCATGATCTTCAAATCTATCCTTTTGGTGGCATTAATAAACTTCAAGTTCATGCATATGCGATTCTTGGGAATTCTTACATGTATTCTCTTGAAATGGAACATTAATTCTACTATGGATCTGAATAATTTGACTTTGGTGAGGTTTTTTTCCACCAAATGATACATACTATTTAGTTTGTATTAGGTGTCGTCTCCAATACTACCTATTATCTTCAACTCCAGGCCCTTAGGTATTATTGTACTTAATTTACTTTATATTTCGATAAATGTATCATATATGGCAGAAAGAAGGGTTTTTTTGAATGCGGGACTTGATATGGGATGTTTTGTAGGTTGGCATACTCAAAGTTATAAATTGTTTTTTATGAAAATATTCTTCAATCTGCACAAGGGTGACTAAATTACATGTTTTGGTCTTTCTTCATGCTGAAGTGCACCAACAATGTCACGGGGATAAAACTACACTGTATTAGGCTTATTAAAAAAATTACTTGGAATTTTTTGTACTAATCAATTATTTATGTAGGTGATGTGCTGTAGGAAAATTTCACATGGGGGGGTTACCTTATGTCATGTCATTTAAGGGTTAATTTGTGACATGTGTTGTATTAATCCTTAGTTATATATCATATAATTGTATATTATAACATATAGTAGATAAATGTTTGAAGAGGAGATTGATATTGAAGATAATTTTTTTATTGTTGGGAGTCACTAAATATAAGATATTAACTTCAGTAGTTTAGGATTATGAGAATTTTCCCATATAAAGGAACCATATATTCAGTGTAAAACCATAATTGGTCTCTCTTATATAATCCTTCACTCGGTGTGATATAGACATGCCTTCGTTGTGCAATTAGAAGATTATTTTTTCTCATATTTATGTACTACCTAGGTCATCTTGATATCAGAGCTCATGTAATAGGATTCAATTTTTGTTCATTATTATAATTATCTAATTTCTAACGAGGTTCCTTTACATTGAAACTACATGCCTTTCAACTTCTCATCTTCCTTCATTATTTCTCATGTCATTTTAATTATGATTGTAATGCAACTATAACATATTCATATGTAAATTTGGATTTGTTGTATTTGTTTCTACAACCACAATCATGTTGCTCCTTATGGAAATTCTCACTGCTTTTGTACCATGCATTACATCTTCACTAGGTTGAGTTTTAAAATAAGTTCTATGAAGAGGATGATTACAAATTCCAATCATTCTCTCGTTGCATATATGAATCTCATTCTGTTAGCATCACGCACACAATCCGCTGGCACAATATTACAACCTTTATGTAGTAGCATAAACATTGTTCTCCCCAAGATTGTTCGTTACCCAAAAAATGTATAATGGCCCTCCACATTAGGGGAATTTTAAGGTCTAAAATAGGCGTCCTAAGAAAAAATTACAACCAAAATAAACTTTATAAGAACCAATCGGATTCAAGGTGATGATGTCAACAATGGCGGATGATTCACCATTATTTAAGTAAAAAGGTAAAAATAATAAAATAATAGAACTATTTTGAACTCGTATTTTGAACTTATATCCCAAATTGTTTACTCAAATTTATAGTGAGAGTACTTTTCGGATGAAAAATTTAAATCCTCATATAATAAGTACACATGTTTCATAATTTCGATGGAACCTGCTACAAGAAAAATGAGAAATACATGAAAAATCGTGATTGCAATCATGTTTTTCTCATTTTTCATGTAGTGGGATACATCAGAAATATTCAATATGGGTACTTTTTCGATGACGATTTAAATTTTCCATCCAACAAGTAGTCCTGCTAGAAATTTGAGTAAAAAAATTGTGAGATAACTTGAAAATAAGAGTTGAAAAAATAGTTTTTTATTCTTTCCCTCTAAAATTTGATGATGTAATCAAATCCACTTTTATTATTTCCACTATTATTTTATAATTTTCTTATGAGGCCCATTTTATACATCAAAATTCCCCCAATTCCAACCAAAAATTTTATGGTTTACGCACAATATACATCTATTTAGCTTATAAATACCAACAACAGAAGTCTAGCATCATAGCAATGAGGATTTGGCACAAGATTATAGCCTCTATGTAGCAGGATAAACCTTTTTCTCTCCAAGCTAGCACACTGCCTAGCCAACGTATAATGGGCAACATTTGAGTATGACCAAAAATCCCAAAAGCAAACAATATAACCACCTTAAGAACCAACACTAAAATCACTCAAAAATATGAAAAGAAAAAAAGAAGAAGAAGAAGAAGAAGAAGGAACCTTGTAGGATCTCCAAATGTGATATAATATTAAATTATTAATGGAATTGGTTGGTGGTGCAATAGGTACACTAGAGAGTGAGGTTTCCAACATCCCACTTTTTATCCTTAATATTAAGCCACATTTCACTAATAGTATAAATGAGTTATGTATATCCCACATGTCCTAGTTAGTCTCTTCCCTTTTCTCCATACGACTTTTCATATAATATCCCCCCCATTCCAATGGCATCCATTCTCTTCCTTTTATTAGCTTTCCTTTTGATCTTACGTCATATTTATTGTAACAACTCCACTTACCCAAAAAAAATATGTTTAAAGTAATTTTGGAAATTCTCATAACTCTATCTATTCCTTTAATTTCACCTTTTAATATTTTATAAACTATATTCATTACCACGAATGTTTTTAAGGTGATCTATTCCATTTATTTAACAAGGAATTCCTCTTCCTTTGACTTGTATACTTATTCGTTCTGATTACTTTGAATCAAAGAATACCTTCCTAATTTTAGTTCTTATTCTGAGTAGGATCAGAACTAATTTTACTTATATGCTTGGAATAAATCTTCATCTTTAATACACAAAAATATATATAACATATCTTATCGGTTAATTATAACCATTTATATATATTTGACACACACATATATATATATATATATATATATATATATATATATATATATAGTTTTTAGATTTCTATGGTGTGAGTTTTGATTTGTTGAATTCAGAATCTCCACAATATGCATTTTTTCATCTACGTTTTGTGTCTAGATCAAGACCCATCATAAAGACAAATCCTGTCGTCCTCTTCATTCCTCTTCTCACCGCCTTCCTCCTCTTCCCTTCCATTAACCCTAAAAGACCCCATGTTGACTCTTCCATTAACCATAATAGACCCCATGTTGACTCTCCTCTCAACTCTTTCCTCTCTCTTATCCCTTCCCAAAAAAACCCCATCCTTTGGCCCCTTAGTACCAATCTACAATAATTCACCTAATATTAATCCCTCTTAAACTTTAACATATATATAATATCATTAATTATTAATAAAGAATTTTAATCATTAATATCAATTTTAATTATCGAATATTATTAGTAATTGTTAAGAATTAACTATTCCTAATTATATTAGAAATTAAAATTTGCATTAATAATATTATTGTTAACATTTAACATTAACCCTCATTAAGAAGCTATAATATTTATCCAAGGACCACAACAAAATTAATAATAGTTTGCTCTATTATTGACATTAATTAATAAATATTAACTATAAAAGTTAACTTCCTACCTATTAGCATATTAATATTAACAAATTAAAATATATATAGTACCAATTTGATATTAACCCAACCTTAAAAATCTAATAAAGAAAAAGAACTCTAAATATATAATTTATTAAATCAAATATTTTAATTAATATTATAATATTAACAATTTGTTAATATATAACATGTGATTTATTATAAATAAAATAACATCTTAATTCTAAAATTATAATTAATCATAAAATGAATTATAAAAATTTACTTTTAAAAATGCTAACAATTTTAATTTTAAT
Source organism: Pinus albicaulis (assembly GCA_034641835.2). Lineage (NCBI taxonomy): Eukaryota > Viridiplantae > Streptophyta > Pinopsida > Pinales > Pinaceae > Pinus > Pinus albicaulis. The sequence continues at coordinate 698,752,563 of CM076583.1, read as the reverse complement.
TAATTAAAATGAAACCTTTACATTAATCAAAAAACATAATTTAATTTAATTGTAAAACAATAATTACATTTTCTTGTTATTGTTGGTTGGTTCACGCTCACCTCATGCACTTCTTTGGTTTATATTTATTGCATCTAACCTCCTCTCTTTTTGACAGGATTTGTCCTAATGATAAGTCTTGATCTAGACCCGAAACGTAAACGCAAATATATATATAGAGTTGTAAATTGAATAATATATAACCTATTTATATATTATTCAATTTACAACCCTTTATATATATATATATTTCCACATCTATATATATAAACTATTTATATGCCACCCTAACACATATGCATTTCGACTTATGTAAAGCTTTTATGCTCCATACATATTACACTTCCCTAGGATTTTCCACAACATACACTATCCTACCACAATTATATTTTAGGAAAGGTTAGATCTATGTATTATGTACTAACATAATTTCCCATTAATGTAAGGTCGATTCATCTTTCAAACTTTTTAAAAGATTGATATATTTTCATATACCATTTAAATTCCAATGCTACACGATGGACATATCCTTAGCATTTATCCATACGATTTAGCATCACATCAGTGTGTTGATTAATACGTTTTAGGTCTGTAAGATTAAAAATTAATGACTAACGAGATTTTCACCATATCGACATTTATTACTTATCATTTTTAAATTGGCTACCCATTAAATGACAATACCATCTCACTTGAGTTTCACGTGGTTGTGTATTGTCGAGGACACATGTAGGGTTGATATTAACTAGATTCAACGGTGATGATCAATCCACAATTTTTAAAAATCCTGAATGACTTAGGGGCCACCTTCATTATCCATTTGTTGTTTATTCATTTCGTTGAGTTACATTTGGTGCGAGCTGCACACAGAGAACCTTTCCCACTATTGTATGATGAATTTCTGAAAAATCCAAACGAGACAGGTATTCTTACCTCATCTTCATACGTCTACAGTCCCGTGTGAACTTACTGGAATTATCAATGAACGTTTTTCTTCATCATCTGTGGTTTACCTTTGTATTCTAGGTAAAAGACATTTAGTCTTATCTCTATTTCATTTTATTATTGGTGTGTTTTATTTAGTAACTCTGTCAATCTAGTTGAGTTATGAATAAATCTCGTTATATTTCTGGCCTTGTTAATACTCTTCATATCTTTTTAATGTTTGTTATTGTGTTAGGTTCCGGTCGAGTTACCATTCATTTCTCCAGCGGAAATCTACGGCCAGAGAAGAGGTAAGGACTTCACCTATTCCACCCTCATTCCCTCATTGACATTTCGTTCACATTGACACATTTTTCAACTCTGTATTGAGATTAAGTTTCTCTATAGTCTATGTTAGTATTTGTAAAATAGAAATTCACCTATTTCATATGATAAATTTTTGAAAGCCACTCTAAACACATTTCGTTTAGATATTTGTTTTTCAATTCCAATTGTTTATCCATTCCCATTCTTATGGTTAGAAAAGGGATTTTTCCCCAATTTGGTCAATTATATCAATATGTATTTGATTCTCTGTATTGGTTATTTTAATTTTCTTTTTGTTGTTTCGAATTTGGGTATTTTCATAATTGCTATAGGTTGTGTATTAAACCAGAATGTTTATAACACTGGATTGATTTTTTGTTATGATTTTACCATATAACAGGTAAGGAATACAATTTTTTGCCGCAAAATTCGAAATCTCGTAGTTTTAAATTTAACCAGACTGTATGTAAATTTAGTCACAATGTTAAGTTTTCTCTAGTTGATACATGTTTGTCTTCGTAATGTAATAATTAAACTACTTTATGCAAAGTATACTATTCCTACTTTCATTTTCTTATACTTCTCTGTCATAGAATATTTTTCCCAATTCTCAATTTGTTCAGTTAGTTGTATATATGCATATGCTCAAATTTGATTCCACCTTGACAGTGAGGTTTGCCCAGTACGCACATAACTCTATTGTGTATACTATATGAGTATAACTTGACTTCTGTATTGGTAAAAAATTATTTCAATTCATATTTTTTTTTAACTTCATCAGAAAGTTTGAATTCGTTTACCTCAATTTCAGTTTGACAGAGATTTTAATAGAGGTATGATATGTTTATTTTATATTTTAATTTGAACCTCCTGTTTACATTAGTTTTCACATTTACATTGTATTTAACAATGGCTTTTTGAATTTCTCCATTTTAGTTTGTTTTAACATAACTCTGTAAATTTAGACACAAGTATTAAAGTTTCTTTTATATATATACTTCAACCCAGTATACTCAAATTTATAAATTATATAGTTTTTGAATTAAATCTAATTATGTTTAATATCTCAGAACTATATTCATTTTATATTTTAATAAGTTAGAGTAATTGCATTAAAAAAATTTATTATAAATAGTATTTATAATCCTTTTGAGACTAATTCTGGAAAAACATATTTTCCATATTTGGCATAGTTTTTTCAACTATATCAATTTTTGCAGTATGAGGCCACAAATATTCTCTCATGTAAGTATTTACTTTTCTCTGTTTATATTTACTTACAGTGCTCTATTTTATTTTATCATTTTATTATATTCTTGAGCTTACAATTATATTTCTATTATGTATAGGAGAATTTCCCACTTGGATGACCATTATATAGGTATCATTTTTTTTATTTTTTCTTCTACAACTCTCTGTCTTTTCATATTTATTTTTATCAATAGTTCATGCGATTGTAACACTACTGTCCATTCTTCATTGCAACTGTGTTATATTGCATTAGTGTTTCCATTGTGATTCTTTATGATCCCATGTCAGAAGATCTGATGACACATTTTTATCTTCTTCCAGGTCGGTTATCCAAACATAGAGGGTTCAACAACCTCTCTTTCCCATTAATCAGTTTCAAATCCATACTTTGTAGTTGAATTTTCATGGCTGACTCAAATAAAATTTTAATTAAACTATTGCAATTATTATATTTGACTGGTTTCAAAATGGTTCTTATCCTCATCTTCACAAGAGAATTTTTCCTAACATGGACTATTACATGTAATTCCAAATTTTAACATATTTTTATTTATTACATGTTTATTTCTATATTATGAAATCTTGCCCTACATAAATAAAAGACAATGTCTATTTGACGAAAGTTTATTATTCTATTTAAAGTTTTACATCTAAATTGTCTATGTCTAATTCAGATATATGTTTATGTGAATTCTAGTTATCTAAACTATAGTTTGGTTCAACTTTTCCATCTTTTAAATAATTAACTGCTATTTTTATGGCTGAATTATATTTTTTTCCTCGTACATATTGTAATTGTTCAGTTGGATCTAACAAGAGATTTAAACCCTTAACCAAGGTTTAGATATTTGTATGTTGGTCCCTAATATTCAATTTAGTCTGTGTAACCATACAGAAAGATTAACTGTACCCATCTATGGTTAATCTCTGTTAAATACATATGACACTTATTTATTTCTGAACTCAAAACAAACTATTACACAAGCTTTATAAATTAAAGATACATAAATTTCAGCCACAATTTATAAAATATAATCCTTTCTAACTAAATCATAATTATATAAGTTATAACATCAATATAAGAGATAAAACTTCACAGAATGCACATACCAATCTCGTAAAGACTATCTGCCTCCCAACCTTGAGCTTAATCCACAACCCCTCCGTGGAGCAGAGACCAAATATTCCTTACTGTATACAACCCCTTGTCTCAATAGGAATATCTTAATTAAGCTTGCTTTACCTCAGCATGTTTCCATAACTGTGTTAGTTAATTTGGGATTTTGTTTCCCTTAGCCTAGGCGTTGTTTTCGTTTTTTTTTCGTTTTTTCCATAAAAGCTTCTTTTAAAACTAGCTTTTCTGCTTTCTAGTTTTATTCTTACCTCCTCTTAGTAAATTTACACTTTAATGAGGCTTTTATTAGATCTTTTTCTCCCATCTAATAAAATTTATTTTATTATATTTTTCTCCAAGGATTTTTGGAGAATTTTGGGAAAATCTTAGGAATCTAGTCCATCCTCATGAATTTTGACTTCTTCGTCCCAATTTACTCTATCTTTACATCATTGTATTATTTCCACATTTATATATTAATTTCCACAATTTATATATATATATACATAGTTTATCTTTGTGGTCCCCCTGAAATTTATGTTACATAGTTTATTTCTGTGGTCCCCCTGACCTTTATGTGTATTCTCTATTTATAGAATACTAAAAATAGGGATATTACATACTCCCCTTCCAAAACAAAACACAGTCCTCGGTGTTTTCCAATCTCCCTATTTTTTATTAAGATGTGATGGTTATGCTTCTTTCATCATAACTTCCTACTCCCAAGTAGCTTACTCAGGTGCGAAGTGTTTCCACTGCACTTCCACTTGCTATTGTTTGATCTAGATGAAAGTTCCTTTATTTTTCCGCCTGTATCACAATCCAATCAAGTGAGTAGGTTCATGTACATAAATTTTTCAATTATGAAATATGAAACCAATTTTCATACTATGAATTAGAGTGATTTTATACTGTCACTCCAATCCTCATGGCCTCGCAATTTTGAGGTGTTTCTCAGTATAATTGTTGGCATACAATATCACCTTTGTGACATTAAATAGTTATATATACATGATCTCCATATTTGAATTGTTTAAGAATTCTTGCATACTCTTCTGATGAGTGAGATTTTAATATTTTAATGACTTATTTCTACTATCTATTTCCACCTACTGTAGTACTTCTAGTATTAGAACCAATTTGTCCTTCTGTTAATTTCCACTAAGTGGAGTGTGGCCCTTTTTAGTTTTTCATATGAGGCTTTTGACAAACTTATGTCACTGGATGTCTAATACTTGTATTCGTATACACTTTCTACTAAATACCAAAATTCTTCCCTCTTCTTGGGATTTTTTTTTATCACATACTTGCCCAGTATGTCTTCTAAAATTTTCTTTGATCTCTCTATCTGTATAGTTATATAAGGATAATAAGTTGTACTGCAATTCATCTTTGTCCCCCTCTTCCTCTAGACTTGATGTTCCCAAAGTATATGTCTTTTTGGTAGTTCTATGAGAGAGATCCATTTTTTTATTCTATGGAGTTAAAGATTTATTTCCTGAACATTTTTGTCACATGTGATGTGCCAATAATGGTTTTTAAAGGCAAAAGTGTATTGTTTTAGTTATATTTTTCACTATTCTCACTATTATTTCATGTTGTTACTTGGAATTGAAATGTATTAGTCATGGCTTGAATCCCATTGACACCACATCATTCCTCTATTTTCAATTAAAGAGAGAATTGAATGTACCACCAGGATACTGAAGTTCTAATTTACCTTGTTCAATTTCAACCCTATGCCAAGATTGTTTTTGTTACCTCCTTCTTCATCCCTGGTCAAATTATAATTTCCTTCAAGGTGATTATTAACTTACTATACCAAGATGAGATTTTTGCTGGTATTCAATTATTCTTTCAGTGTTCATCATTGGCACCTTAAAATTGTATACTCTTTACTTGTAAAAAATAGTTTTGGGTTGATTTCTTATCTATCATTCAATTTCATCTTACTGAAATATTACCTATTGAGGTTTTTTTTTTTTACAATTATCCTTGCATTTGGTCTCCCACTTAAATTTTTTCACTACCACCATTAGGTATCAGAATTTGAAGATTCTGTCTACTTACAGTTAAAAAATTTAGTTTTCTTTTCCTTCCATCAATTTTACAGAGGAAATGTATCACCTTGCTTATTTTGCATTTCACTTTATTTGAATAATGGAATATTTATGACCTGTTATCACTAATGTTACCTTTCTCCCTACTACTATGCCCACTTTTTAAGATATGTATTACATTCAACCAAATCTGCTTCATATACTACATAACTTTATTTATGATTCTTCAAATTTTTGAGATTCATACACTAATTATCGCTTATTTTGCATAAATATTTCTCTCAATCTCTATATACTATTTTCAATATACACCTCCACTCCTTAGCTGAATCGGCAACTTTCAGTGCAGTACTAAATTTATGTTTTTGTTTTTGAAAAATAATTCAATACTTAGTTGTCCACTCAAGTTTGCATTCTCATTTTTCTGCAATGCATAAATCCTTTTCCAATTTTATGATATCATTCGGTAATACTACTTATTGATCGTATTGCTAGTATCTCATTGGATTCATTTCAATTCATTATTACCTTTTTATGATTTATCTTCAATCCCTCCTTACTGTTAGCACCTAATTTGAACCTCAGGCTAAAGAAAGGCAAATCAGGGTAACATCAAAACCACGTTCAGCCTTGTAGCTAGCCCTACAAATTCAGGAGAGGGCTCCCTCCGTGAAAAGATATTCAACAAAGTACAATTATGAACTGATTTTAGGCTAGGTATAATAATGGGAAATGTTTAAATGAATGAATGTTTCAGGGATGTATGGAACAAATGGGACAGTTTGAATCGGGGAATTAAATCAGGGATACATGTTATTTCATGGGGCAAGGTAGGCAGGAAATTTTAGCAATTAAGTTTAAATAATGATGGAATGGAAGGATTGGTGAGGAGATGAAAAGGGCATAAGAGATGGATCTTTCTAAACTCCTCACCAGTCCTTACATTCCATCATTATTTAAACTTAAATGCTAAAATTTTTGGACTACCTTGCCCCATGAAATAACCTGTATCCCTGATTTAATTCCCCGATTCAAACTGTCCCATTTGTTCCATACATCCCTGAAACATTCATTCATTTAAACATTTCCCATTATTATACCTAGCCTAAAATCAATTCATAAATGTACTTTGTTGAATATATTTTCACGGAGAGAGCCCTCTCCTGACCTTGTAGGGCTAGCTACAAGGCTGAGCGTGGTTTTGGTGTTACCCTGATTTGCCTTTCTTCAACCTGAGGTTCAAATTAGGTGCTAATATTTATGGTGACCATACTGGCGATGTTTTTAGCATAGAAGATTCATCACCCCAGTAATATTTTCCTTGTAAATTCCTGGACTCTAAAAAATGATGTTGAGAGTTTGCTAGGTTGAGATAAAATTTTGTAAAGTAGAAATTCGACCACACTGGCTTCAAGGAGATACACAAGGGCGAATCCTGATCCAAATCCTCCCCTCGTATTTGAAAATCCTAATCTTATTCCGAGAATAGTCAGAAGACAAGAAGGACCACTAAGTCCTAGACCTATTTTCAGATCCAACACTTGGCCTAGTGAGTGGTTGTTTGTAGAAGATCTTTCTTTTGATGAGTGTTTTGAGCTTTCTTTGTTCAGAGGTAAGTCTGAAACTACACTTGATGAGACAGTTTTAGATCCAGAGTTTCTTGTAGATGTTGAAATTCAAAGGGAAAATACTTCAATTGATGATTATATTTTGAATTCCCCTCAGTCATTTATCATTGTAACCAATATCCCTGAGCCTTCAGAGTCATCAGGAACATCATTTTCTCCCCCTAATTCATCGGCATTCCCATCAGTCAATTCTCAGCTTTCATCTCCTCCATCAACACCTCCCTTTCACCCTAGTATCACAAACACTATTGTAAATCCACCTCGAGTCATGGCTGCTAGGTATGCACCCCCGGTTTTACCTCAGGTTCTGAATGATATGCCTGCTGATTATCAAAGTAAAATTCCTATCTTTGATGCCACTCAAAGCATCACAGCCCAACAACATGTTGATAATATGAATGACTTTTTGGATCTTCATGAGGTAGAGGCAGAGAATGTAACCACAAGGTTGTTTGTCCAAAGTTTTGGAGGCGAAGTTAGAAAGTGGTTCAAAGCCTTACCAGCAGGCTCTATTCGCACTTTGCAGGAGTTACATACATAGTTCTTAGACCGGTGGGAGGTAAAGAAAAACCCGCTCCAAATTTTGTCTGAATATGAAAATATTAAAAGAAATGTGGGTGAAATTGTACAAGATTATTGTCTCAGATTTAATGTTGTATATAATGCTATTCCGGCCAACCTAAAACCTCATGTGGGATTAGCCTTGCTCAAGTTTCCAGATGGTTTTGATGGCGATATGGCATATCAGCTGCGAGAAAGAGATCCTACCACACTTGAAGACATGCAGAAGATAGTTGTGAGTGTATAAGCTAATTTTCTCGCCAAAAGAGTGCAGACTAGAGCTGGAAAGAGAGTAACTATGAAAGAAGAAGTGTCTCCTTTATATAGCAAGATGGACACTTTGATCTGAACAATGGAAAAGATGGTTGATCGGCTAACCATTTCAGATAGGCCTGAAGGACAAATCAGGAATCCGAATTTCAGAGTGCAGCAGCTGCAATTCAAAATCAAGCAGAGAGAACAGAGAGTGCAGGACCAAGCACCACCACAACAGCGGATCTGGGCCCATTTACAACAAAATTACGTTCAGGGGATGGACATAGATGAGGATGATGATCCGGTGATTGAATCCAATCATTTCTTCGCTGCAGATGGTGCACCCATCTTTCTTACAGAAGATGAGGAATATATAGTGATTGCAGACATTCAGAAAGACAAAGATTTCATATTAGCTAATGATGTAGTGTTATAAGAAGAGTCCGACGATTACCAAAGAGGGTATATGAATGCTTTATCATTGCAAGAGAAGAAGTACTCCTTAAGGAGTAGGGATGTTCCGATCAGTCCCATTCAGAAAATAAAAGACTTGCAATTGAAAAATGATTCTTTAAATACTCAGAAGAAAAGGAAAGAGCCTGCTGATCCTTCCCCTATCAGACGTCTTCAGCAATTAATAATGCAAATGAAAAGAACCAGCAGAGCGCAGCAAAGGAGCAAGTACAGAAGAAAGATCCTCCCATTAAATAGGTAGAAAAATTCGCTTCTTTTAATTTGGAAAATGAAATTTCTAAGCTAAAAGTGTCCATGCCCTTGACTGAGTTGGTGAAAAATAATGCTTATAAAAACCAGGTGTCTAGAATTTTGCAAATAGACTCTATTTCTGATATGGTAAATGTGGAAGACGATTACCCTGAACTCATCTTTGGTCCAGCCACAAAAGATCAATCTGAAGAAAGTGAAGTCCCTCCCTTTTACCTGAGTATTAGATTACATGAGTTCATCTTACATAATGCTATGTTGGACTCCGGAGCCTCACATAATTTGATGCCCAAAGCCATTATGGAGAAGTTAGGACTTGATATTACCCGCAAATACCATGATTTGTATTATTTTGACTAAGGTAGGGTCCATTGTATTGGTCTTATCAAAGACTTGGTAGTGTCTTTAGATCAAATCCCAGCCAAAAATGTTTTGATGGATGTATTTGTTGCTAATGTTCCACCACGATTTGGAATGCTTCTATCCAGGTCTTTGGGTGAAAAAAATAAAGGAAACATGCATCTTGACTTCTCTTATGCTACCATTCCCGTGTTTGGTCAGTTGAGAAAACTATATAGGGAGAAGAAAATGAAATATATGATTACTAGCAAAGAGAAGCCAGTTAATCATCCAATTAATGTAGTGCACATAGATTTAGAGTCCTTTGTATTATATTCAGATGGTGGTTTGAATGATGAAAATGTTTAGTTGGTACAAGTAGATGAGATGCTTGAAATTTCAGAAAATTTTAGGGCAGTCCTCAAACAGAAAAAAGATAAAATAGTAAGCACTTCTAAGCCTCCTACTTGCCAGCAGCAAAAAGACAGTGAGCAGCAGAAAGATGCAGGAATCAGTCAGGATAAAGTAGAGAAAGAAGAAAAAATTTAGCATCTACAAGAAGAAGAAGAAGGCCTTTGGAGCATGGATTTTGATGGAGTTGTTGGTAAGGACGGTGCTGGTATTGGAATATGGATTCGGAGCCCTGTTTTCCAGCCCCAAAAGGTTCCTAGTAATGTTAGAGTATGTGCTTACAAGTTGGCTTTTGATTTCTCTAACAATGAAGCAGAGTATGAAGCTTTGATTACAGGTTTGAAAATTTTGAAGAAGCTAAATGCAAAGAAGATTTATGTCTATGGAGATTCAGAACTGATAATCAAACAGGTAAAAGGAGAGTACCAAGCTATACCTCCACAGTTGAGGTCATATTGAAATGCAGTCCCAGATTTTTTAAGGACATTTTCTGAGTACACTTTGACAACAGTACCTAGAATGCAGAATATTATTGCTGATTCTCTTGCCACTACAGCAAGAAACTTGAAGATTATGATGAACTCCAGCAATAGGTTTGAAATTTATGTCAAACATAGGCCTGTTGTTCCTGACAATTTAAGATATTGGCAAGTGTTTTGGGATGAAAATGAGATCAATGCTTTTTTGCAGAGTGATGGAAAATTAAAAGATACTCCCATAGAAGGTGACTATGAGGTTGATGATCAAGAAATTTAAGCAAATCAGATGGACATATTGCGGCTGAAAGATAATGTAATTCTTAGAGGTTTCATACCTTTAGAGGAGCTTTTTGATCAGGATGATTTTTCAAAGAAACCAAGCTTGGTACCAACTAAGAAAGGAGTCGAAGATGTGAATCTTGGGATAGCAGACAAGCCCAAGCTTGTGAAGCTATCAAAGGCATTGTCCCCTGAGGTAAAGGAGAAGTATGTTAAATTAATTTCTGAATTTTCTGATGTGTTTGAATGGGATTATTCAAATTTGAAGGTGTATGACAAAAACATAATTCAGCATATTATTCCCATCAAGCCGGATCAGAAGCCATTTAGACAGAAGCTGAGAAGAATCAACCCAAAATTTCTTCCATCTATTGAGAAAAAGGTAAAAATATTGTACAAAGCTGGTATCATCGTTCCAATTAGATTTTCTGACTGGATTTCAAATTTGGTCCTAGTACGTAAGAAGATAGGAGAGATAAGGTTGTGCATAGATTTTGGAAATCTGAATAAAGCATCCTTAAAGGATAATTATCTGCTTCTGAAAATGGACCATATTCTGCAAAGAGTAGTTGGAGCCTCAAGGATGTCACTACTTGATGGCTACTCAAGCTACAACCAGATCTTGGTGCATGAGAAAGACCAAGACAAAATTTCCTTCATAACACCCTGGGGAACTTTCCAGTATGCCAAAATGCCATTTGAACTGAAGAACGCTGGAGCCAATTTCCAGCGAGCGATGGACATCACTTTTGCCAATGAAAAGGATGTTTTCTTGTCATTTATTTGGATGATCTGACAATTTTTTCGGGTTCTGATGATGAACATTTGCACCACTTGAGAGTTGTTTTTCAGCGATGCATGAAGTTTGGGATTTATATCAATCCAAAGAAAATCCTTTTTGCCATGGATGAAGGCAAGTTGTTGGGGCATATCATCTCTAAAGATGGTATCTACATTGATCCATATAGAGTAGAGGAAATTCAGCACATAGACCTTCCACAGAACAATAAGGAGATTCAAGCATTCTATGGTAAGATGAACTTCTTGCGCAAATTTATACCCAATTTGGCTGAACATCTAAGAGAAATGACTAATATGTTGAAAAAGGATAGCACTGTCAAATGGAGTGAGGAAGCTATCAAGTCTTTTAGTCTGGTAAAATTTGCTTTCTCCAATGCCCCAATCTTGATTAGTCCTGATTACACTCAAGATTTCATTATATTTTCATTCGCATCGGAGCATACTATGACTATGGTTTTGATGCAAAAAAGAGATCAGATTGAGAATCCAATTGCCTTTTTCAGTACGACTATTAGAGATGTCACTTTGCCGTATAATATCATTAAGAAATAAACATTGGCTCTTATAAATGCATTGAAATATTTTAGAGTCTATATTCTGCATTCACATACTATAGCATATGTTCCTAATGCAGCAGTAAAGGATGTGTTGATGAAAACTGATCCAGAAGGACGAAGAGGTAAGTGGATAGTAGCAATGTTGGAGTATGATTTGGAGATCAAACCCACAAAGTTGATCAAAGGACAAGGCTTGGAAAAGCCAATGGCCCAATCAAACCTGTGTGCTTTGGATATAAACCTCATAACATCAATGTCAGAAGATGAGGATCAAGGTTTTCTTGTTCCAATTTCAGACATGTTTCTACAATCCCCATGGTATTCAGATATTGTTTATGTTCTTTATCATATTTCACCACCTCCAGGAATGTCTAAAAGCAAAGGTGGATCACTGAAACTTAAGTCTGCTAAATATTGTATTTTAAACAGTGCTCTTTATTGGAAAGATCCTGGAGGTATTCTGCTTAATTGTTTCGTTGAAGAAGAGGCTCAGAAGGTAATGCATGAATTTCACAAAGGTGATTGTGGTGGTCATTTGTTTTGGAAAACTATAGCTAACAAAGTGTTGAGAGCAGGATATTATTGGCCCACTTTATTTTCAAATTTGTATAAAACAGTAATAAGTTGTCATGACTGTCAAATTTTTCAAGGAAAAAGGAAATTGCTTCCTCTTCCCCTGAAACCAGTTTCAGTAAATGCTCCCTTTCAACAGTGGGGGCTCGATTTCATAGAAGAAATCCATCCGGCATCATCAGCACAACATCGATGGATCTTGACAGGTCCAGATTACTTCACCAAATGGGCCGAGGCCATTCCAGCAAGGTAGGCAACAGATACGGTAATTATTCAATTCTTAAAATCAAATATTTTATCTCATTTTGGCTGCCCTCACAAAATTATAACAGATAACACAGCAGCGTTCAAGTCTAAGAATATGGTAGATTTCTGCGACAAATACAATATCGTGTTGGGTCATTCAACAGCGTACTACCCACAAGGCAATGGCTTGGAAAAATCATCGAATAAGTCTTTGATAAATATAATCAAGAAAATTTTGGAGGCAAACAAAATAACCTGGCATCGAAAGCTCATCAATGCATTGTGGGCAGACAGAGATAGCAGTAAGAAATCCATAGGTATGTCACCTTTCAAATTGGTTTATGGTACTGATGTTGTTTTTCCTACATCACTTACAGTTTCGGTCATGAGATTATTACAAGAAGTTCGCACTGAAGAAGATGATAATCAACGAAGGATCAATCAAATGATCCAGCTTCAGCAAACAAGAGAGGAAGTGTCACAGAACGCTATTCAGTTGCAGGAGAAGATAAAGAAGATCTATTACCGTAAGACCAAAGAAGAGAAGTTTCAGTTAGATGATGTGGTGTTGAAATGGGATGCAATAAATGAGGACAAAGGGAAGCATGGAAAGTTCGACAACCTGTGGAAAGGACCATACAAGATCTCAGCATACAGGGGATAGAATTCCTTCCTGCTTTCAAATATGGATGGCCAAGATAGCCCTGGAGGAGCAGTGAATGGTAGGCTTTTGAGGCACTACCATTTTTGAAGATTATGGATCAGCAAATATGTCACCATCATTGTATATACCATGTTATTTTTAGTACACAGCCATTGAAGTTTGGGACCCGAGGTGAAGGCTATAAAACTTCAATGATATGTATATGGTTTGGTTTTATTTTAGTTTTCAGTCTTAGTATTGGGTCAGATTCAGTCTCCATAGTGTCGGTTTTCAGTAATTTTTGACTCCATGCCCAATGGATAAGGCTACTTGGTCTACGGTGTTCTTGGCACCTCCAAGGAGCTACCATCCCCATTGGAGCCAATTTTAGTGTCAGTCTAGTCATACTGCCATCAGTGATTAAAATTTCTCTTTTGCATTTGCATATTTGGAGTCCCATACCATAAATTTCCACCATTCCGCTAGGTCATGGATTCATTGATGGTAGTGGTCTTTCATCAGTTTTCCCTCATGCGAAACTTGTTGATTCTCCTTTCTATGGTCTTTAGTCATGAGTCACTTTCACTCTGTGAGTCATGTTAGTCGGTCATAGGGTTGGTCTCATTAGGTTCTAGGATCTCACCATGGTCAAATTAATGAGTCAAGTGTCAATAAATATCAACAAGGTCATGAGGAGGTCAATAAACTCGAAGTCACAACACCTGAGAAGATTAAAGAAATGTTTTATTCAGCTTGATGTAATTTTCACCTTGAAACCATGTTTTGAGGTGAAAACATGATGCTTTGCATGTATTATCATCTATTATGTAATTTTATGTCATCATATGTAATAAGTCACACTTCAGAAGCTGCTATCTCCACAAAGTCACCACCCTTCCCTTTAGAGAATTTTTCCATAGCATTTTTAGTCTAGAATCATGTTCTAAATATGTCCATCAGAAAGAGCCCAAAAAGAGCTTTCCGATGGTATATTAGACTCTCAAAACTGACTCCTGGATTGAAATCTATGCCTAAATGAAAGAAAGGTCCTCTATAGCCTAACTCTTCCCCTTTTCCTATTTCTTCCTTAAACTTTATTTTATTAAAGTTTAATGTTTTCTTTTATAAACCCCTTTTCCCCTACCAATGGCTTAATCGCATTCATAAAATCCTTTTTACTTATATAAAGCCATGATGCGATTAAATAAAACCACTTCCCCACATTACCCCTTAAACTTTATAATAAAGTTTTAAAAAGTTTTAGATTATAAAATCCCCCCTATGATCGCAACTGCACCATACTTATGTGAACTCCGATCAACCTTTGTGTTCACAAATACTCTGATGCAATTGAGCCCCTCCCAATTGACTATGCCCGATTACTCCTCCGTCGTCGATCTACCCATCTGATCCAATGGCCCACAGACAGTCGTATCGCAAATCCGCAGCATCCCTGCACCCATAATTCCCTTGATCTGATTGACTTTCGATGCATCTCTTCCATCGATCGGCCCCTCTAATTGGATGACCCATAAGCTATCATGCCAATCGCAATCAACATTTCCAAAGACCATTGCTTCTGCTCCACTTCCCTTCCGATCATCCGATTGCGATTAGCCCGGCCCCACCATAAAGTTTCCTCCCCACTTCAAATAATCAAGTATTTTTCCTTTGTGAAAGCAATAAAATGATTTTGAAAGGTTTTTGAAATATTTCATCGCATTGCGCCTTTCCCCATGCACTATGGTATTATTCAATCGCATCGGATATTATTATTACAATGTGTCCACTACTCTTCTCCCCTTCCCCAATCGAGATTGCGATTTGGTCCGCCGGTCCCACCAACAAAACCCCATTGTTTTCAAAGGAAATCATTCTTAACCTTTGTAAAGGGACTCAACTTATTTTTCATTTATTTTAAAGGGATCTTCCATTACTCCTTTGACTTATGCATCCACCCCATTTCTCTTTTTCCAATCGCATCGGATTTTTTGTGCCTTGTTCCAAATATATCTGCCCCTCTCCCACTCTGATCCCCGATTGTGATTACACCATTGCATAGCATATTTCAAATGCTCCATTATATATTATATCCCCTTCTTCCCCTTCAATTCTGATTGCGATTGTGATTTGAATCCCACCGCCTTTCCCTTCGCTCCTTATATCCAAAAGGGTTCTTTACGTCATTTAAGGCATAATTTCCTTTCCGTGGTTTCAAAAGAATTTTTATTAAAATTTGGTTGTCTTCAAAGGACAAAGACAGAGAGACGTCAAAGTCCGCGAAATAATTTTGGAACAATCACATCTTCAGCAATGATTAAAAAGGGATTGGTTATGCAGTTTTCTTGTTCTCATTAGTTGAATGTAACAACGAATCTCCAAATGGTCAAAAATGTATTGTTGTTCCTCTTTTTCAGGGGCAAATTGTTGGTTTCTTTCTATGATCAAATTTTAGTTCTTGAGCTGGTAAAACAGCTCCCTTTTCTATGGATATGTTTCCCCACATTTTAGTCTATTTAATGTAATTTCGAATCATTTGAAGATCAGTTTGTAAGTCAGAAGTAAGGGAATAGAGTGGAAATTAAGGAGGACGCTCTGCGCTCCATTGTAACAGTTTCACAAGGAATTAATAAGATATGCAGCTCTGATTTGTGGGATCCATGTGGTACGAATTTTGGCATTTGTTCTCTCCTTTGTGTTCATATGTAAATTGTTATGTGTACCATTCATTCATAAAAATTTCTAGTTGGATGCTTTCAAGATAGATAGGTAGAATCCATTTTTAATGCTCTGCCTTGGGAAATAATTCAATATTCTATGTTTTCTTCTGTTTGAAAAGGATCCATCTCTTATGCCCTTTTCAGCTCCTCACCAGTCCTTCCATTCCATCATTATTTAAACTTAATTGCTAAAATTTCATGCCTACCTTGCCCCATGAAATAACCTGTATCCATGATTTTATTCCCCGATTCAAACTGTCCCATTTGTTCCATACATCCCTGAAAAATTCATTCATCTAAACATTTCCCATTATTATAGCTAGCCTAAAATCAATTCATAATTGTACTTTCTTGAATATATTTTCACGGAGAGAGCCCTCTCCTCACCTTGTAGGGCTAGCTATAAGGCTGAGCATGGTTTTGATGTTACCCTGATTTGCCTTTCTTCAGCCTAAGGTTCAAATTAGGTGCTAACACTTACAATTGTCATGTCCAATTATTATCTCTTGGGTTTTTTTTGAAATTCACATTGGATGAGTTTTTCATGTAGTTATAATTCTCTAAGTATTTGTAACACTATACTACGATGTTTTTATCCCATTTACTAGAGTATATCAGAACATCATCTATTAATACTCATGTTAACTTGTTAAATTTTTTTCAGTAGCACACTATTCATTAAGTACCCAAATGTAGGACTATAACATGATTTTTGTAAGTCCAAAGGTTAAAATTTCAACCTTATAATTTCCTTATCCATTTAGGAAGATTGTCTTATAGATGTTTGCTTCCATTTGATCAATTTGTTCCTCTATATTTGTAAAAGTTAACCAATTCTTGATATTTAACTGATTTAACTATCTAATTATGTAGACATTCAGAAGGTGTCATCCCTCTTTTTGGAAATCAACATTAGCACTCCACCCGCGGAGACACGTTGCTTTTAATATATTTCTTGTCTATTTGAAATATACTATTTGTAATTTAACTTTTAGATCTTATTGTTCATGGGTATTCACTCTATACATCCTTGAATTTTTTTCTAGCATTACTTTTCTTATTTTTATTTTTTCTTAATTGTAGATAAGTCTCCCATACACTCATTCTCCCTAGTTATCCCAATTCCCCAAATTGGATAGCATAATTGAAATATTTTTCATTGTTGTCTGTTCTTGTTGTAATGTAAAATTTGTTTAATGGTCATTAGTTTTTATTTCCCATTAACTGTAACATATTTTCATATTTTCTTAGTCCAAGTACCTACTTGTTCAAGCAATTCACTATTGCTTTCTATGGTTCATTTAATCCATGTCCACTAAAATATGATATGAATCTATAGGAAACATGTTCGTTTGATTGTAATTCTATACAATTGTCTTTTAATTAGTTGTTGACTGACCTTCTTCTTTGTACCTGAAATTTATGGTATTTTTAAAGAGTATTGACATTTTTCTGCTTTTCAACAATCTCTTCTCTCACATTGAGTATATATAAATATTCTTGACATTTCTAGAGGCAATCTCTTCTCTCTTTGATAATTATTATGGAGAATAGTTGACTATGTTTCAAGTGGATTTATGATTTTTTTGGCCCCAAATTTGTTTCTAATTACATCAAAATGGGAGAATATTTCGCTATTTTTTTCCATCTAATTAAGAGGTCCAAAGTAATATGGGTGCTTCTCGAAGTACACGGTTGACAGTACACATAATTCTTAATTAATTTACATAGATTCAGAAAGTGAGAAAGAAATATAAATTCCTCTCATTGATTGCTCCATGGATGAAATTTTTGTACATTGGAACTCTTCCAAATTTCAATGCTTAGGTTGTGCTTGAGTTGGTATGAATAAGCTATGATAATTTACTCATGAACCTTGTAATCCTAGATCTTTATCATGTCAAGGATGAAGTTTCTTTTATTGGGTGAAAAGTAGAAATATCTCTCTTGGGAACAATTCCTTTGTTTTTTATTGGTCGAGAAAGTAGAATTCTTCTTCTTTGGAGAAATTTCATTGTTCTTGTGTTAATAAAATAATTATATTCTTATGTTGATGTATCTTTGTGATGTATAGAATATATTTATTAAAACAAAGCTATTAATAGAGAGAAAAATCCATATTGTGGGATTTTGTTCCAGATCAATATTTGTTCCATTATGCCCTGATTCTTTTAGGTTTCTAACAGTCAAATGTTGTTCTACATTCCTAACGAAGTGGGAAGATGCATAAACTGATTAGAAATAATCACAACTGGGGTGAAAGTAAGTAAATATTGTTTTTTAATCATTGTTGATCCCATGTTTAGGTCCAATTGATGGCTTTGTTATATTTATCTAAAATTCCTAACTTCTCAATAGTTTTGCACATGTACCATTACAATAAGGTCACAAAAAATTCAAGTGGATTATTCTTGATGAACTAAACGTTGGTGCCTTTTTTTTCAACTTTTAGTAATATTTTTTAGTTATTTCTTTTGTGAGATTTCCTCAGATCACTCGATAGAAAGAAAAAAAAGCAGTGCCTTTAGTTGGAAAATTTGAAGGATCTATGTTCCATTTCTCACGACTACATTGCATGTTCTAGTTGCTATCACATCATCTCCATATAAATCATCAGCAAATGTACCTACTCCCATCATATATGTATCTTCTACAGTCTTAGCATTAACATTCCCTCCCAGAATTCGTACACCAATTATGCATCTTTTGCCAAAAAAGTTGGTTAATTTTATGGATTCTTTGACACCAACTATCTTTGCATATTTTAGAGCTATCTTATCTCCCATGACCATATATGTTATAAAAACTTCTCCTTTAATAGATATTGTTCCATAAATCGATTCAACTATAATACCACTAGCTACTACTGCATCATTAAAGCCAATTGTTGTTGTTCCCACAATTAACGGGGTGCCCACAAGTGTAGTGGAAACTGAAATTGTTGCCTCAACATAAGGTTCAACTATATTATATCAAACAGATGGAAGGTTTAGTTTATTTCCTCTTAATCTTCTTCTACCATATTTTTCCATTCACATGTCAAATACTGATAAATCAAATGGTGAATATTTAAAGGAATGATGAACTGATGAAGCTTCTGCACAAGATTTGGAGTTAAGACTTAAATCTATAAATGTTAGCCAATAATCTATTTTTTAGTAACATCTTCACCAAAATCATTCTCTCACCCTTTTCTATAAATTAACTATTAATATGGATGCTTCCATGTTAGGGCTCGAAGGTCGAGCTATTTTTTCAAAACATTCCTCATAATTCAGAACTAATTTGGGATTGTCATACATTCAATACTTCTTGTTTTCAGGTTAGTGAATGTGATGTTTCTAAGAATGTTGGATTTTGAGGGGGATCTAAAACAAACATTAATGAAAATTTGTGGTTTTCACTATTCTTTTCAAGATCTACGAATATATTATTTACTTCAAACAAATTAAGATTTATACCTTTGTTGTTGCAGAGACCTCCAAAACAAAACATGTTTTTTCCCTTTGGAAGTGGAGTCCATTCATGCACTCATAATGCACTGGTAATGTTTTATATGCTTATCCTAATCCATCATCATGTATGGTTTATGCTATAGGGTTGTGACATTGAGATAAATTTGTTGAATTACTTTTTATTAAGTTAAAAATACGGGTTGCATGCTCATAGAATTTACAAAGATTATTGTTGAGCATCTTTTAAAAATCAATGTCTATATATGAAATTTCAAGGACTGTTATAACTCCTTGCATAATTCTTTAAAGGGTGTTAGCTCAATGGAAGATTTTCTTCCTTATAAGCAAGAGGTTGGTGGTTTGATTCTAGTGTGCCCTAAAATGAATTAATCAATGATATTGTAGTTTATTTTAAACTAAATATTTTTTATATTATTTTTTTCAATGGTATGATTATTTTTTGCATTTTATATTGTTTCTAAAGAGACAAGAGTGATATTGTAGATTTTAAATATAATTTTTATTATCTCTAGACATAAAATAGTTAGCATTAAAGACAATATGTGATTAATCTCAATTATTGTGTCTAAAGAGACAAAAATGAAATTGTCTCCAAAAACACAAAAATGAAATTGTCTCCTAAAAACAATAATATTTGTGTTATATGTTGTTTTTATAAAGACAATAATTTGAGAGACAAAAATACAAAAAATTTATATCTTTCAAGTTAAGACAATTTACCTAAAAAATGCCTCGAATATTGTCTTAAACCCTTCTATATTGTAGTGATGATATCATGTTTCTTTATAATTAAATATTGTATACATTCATACTAATCTATTTGATACTTTGAAATTTGCAAATATGAGCATCAATGGACATCAATGGTTTTTTTTTCAAAATATTCTGTTCTGTAGTAAGATTCAATTGTTTTTTATTGTAGAAATAGATTAGTATCATAAAAAACTCTTGAACATCTAAAATTCTAAATTTGACAGCTATAACACAGATTTTGAAAATCTCACTAGATTTTATCAAAATCATACCAAAATTTCCATTTATTTAAAAAAAATAATATTCCCATGAATTTTTTGACATCTTCTTTTCCTAACCTAGACTAAAATATGCTGAAAACATCATGTCACAGCATACAGTTTGCCGCAGAGCAAACCAGAGTCGCAGCATTGCCGAATTTTGCGCACACGCAAGAATGATACGAAATCGTTGAAGAGCTGCAGTCAACATTCCAAGTTCAGCCTACAGTAACTTTCTAGCTTTCTACCCATCTTCCCACCCCATGTTCATCCTATGGAAGAAGTCAGCTCACAGACCAGCCAAATTCAATGGCAGACCCTACACAATCTGGAATTCTACACGCGGAAATTTGCAATATTTTCGGCCGTCTTCATCATAGTTTCGAAATTCAATTCCCGATAGACTTGCAATGTCATCGATTTCACACGACTTATCAAACCGATTAACTTTCTTTATCGAGACCATTGATTTCTGTGTCCAGCATAGATTTAATTTCTCCAATTTAATAACTGCTTACTTCGATACAACAACTCTACCTTCTTCTCAAAGCTAGACACCAACAAGAACGTGAAGAACATGCAACACAATACAATATTAGTGAAAATGATCTAACTAATTTTAAGGTCGTTACTTTTAATCTCCTTTCCAATTTGTCTCATAAAGCCGGTCATGATGAAAAAAAGAGATTCGCTGAAGGATCAGTTGCATATTCTTTTAATGGCACTGTCTACGATGTAGTCCAGTGTTGGAAAGATATATTGATCAGAGCTTCAAATTATACTTAAATTAATTTTCTTTAAGAAAGTATTATTAAAAATTTATGAAAATTTTTCTTCATAACTAATTTATCACCACATATGCATATGCAAATTACAGAAATTTAATTAAAAACAAAAATATTAAAATTTATATTAATGAAAGGTGGGTGCATTAAAAATGCATATTAATAAGAGTTACAATTGTAAATGTGTGTATTTCAAAAATGTAGTTACATTAATTAACCATCATTAATTATAATTTGATGAAACTGTCAATATATTAACATGGCTTTAAAATCAATTTAAAAAAAAAAGTCTACCAACCAAAAAAATTATAATAATCATTTTTCCTTTTACCAATCTTAATATAGTTTTCTTTTTTTTTTGGGCATGAGAAGAAAAAGTTTATAATAGTTGTTTAACCAATATTAACACAGTTTTGATTTCCGGGAAATGAGCAAAAAATTATGATAGTAGTTTTACATTTGGAAATATGATGATGATGGTTACCATCCATTAAGACCAATACGGTCTATCGTACCTTAAGAGAGAAGAAAGAATATAAGTTTTATTCTTCAAAATCTTGTTTTTATGGTCAAAGAGAAGGGAAATAAGTGCTCCAAGATTGCTATAGGTGGGTTGCCTTAATAGGTCGAGAAGATTGGAAGTGTGGTAGATGGTATGGAATTGAGAGCTAATGTAAGAGTCATGCATTCTATAAGGAAGTGTTTTTCATCTTCCACCTGCTTAGAATTGAAAATGTGACAGCTTCTATCATTCCAAGGGGTCTTGGGAATAGACCACTAGTCGGTCTCACTCTGAAGGTCATGGGAATTAGTTCTTGTCTTAGTGATGTTCATTTTTTTCTTATTTCTTGACAACACAGAGAGATAATTCTAGTTATCAAGGGTGGGGTTGATCACTTCCTTATAGTATCTTAGCTTCCTGTTACCCTCCAGCTATTGATTCTCCCACAACTTGTCCTTAAACTTGGAGATAATAGTATTTTTGATATTATCTTTTCTTTCCATACTGAGATTTTCCTTAATTCCCCAATGGTGGAGCCAGGACTAGGCATCCTTATGCCACTCTTGCTTGAGGTGAAGGTGAGGGTTTTGACCATAGTAGAAGCAATTTTAGGGATTGTTTTTTATTCCATGTTGTCAAACTTCTTCTTATACATCAGATATCTAAACATAGCCATACTTTCAATGGGGGATAAACCAGATTCGATCAAGAGGATAAGATAGGGAGTATTTCTGTTGATCTTAAGGTTGTAGGTTATGAATTGATTTCGAATCATCTCAATATTCTTGCATGACTCTCTGGATATACTGTAACCTTTAACTTCAAATCCGTATAAGACAACAGGGTTGACAAGGGTTTCAAAGAGGAACCTCTTTTTACTCAAAATGGAAAGATCGATCAACTTACAATTTTTTTCAAGCTCATAATAAGCTCTCCTGCCACTAATAATACTTTTCTCGATGCTATAATTCCAGTTGAGATGATGAGGGAAGTCAATGCTCAAATAGTTATAAGAAGAAGTTTGATCTAAGCACTGGTTATTATACACGAAAGTACCATGGGTGATCTTTCTGGATTTAATGATCATGACTTCAGTCTTGTCGGAATTAACTGTCATACCCATCTTGGAGTTGTTTATCAAGGTCATCATGTCTTTTTTCAATAAGAAAGAGATCATCGGCATAGAGGAGAATATTAATGAGAACAACAACAAGCTCGGTGCCCTTGCACCCCGCAGATTCCAGACACTCCACTAGCTTTTTCATGTATAAGAAAAAAAGGGTAGGGGATAGGGGACACCCTTGATTAACTCCAGTATTTACTTTAATGTCTTTAAACCAACCCTCGTTGGTCTTAAGCTTGGTAGTGATAGTCTCGTAGAAATAGACCACAACAATCCTCAGTTCCGGACGGACCATAATCTCTTTAAGTCTCTCCAAAAGTTTAACTTCAGGAACAACATCGAAAGCTTTTCTAAAGTCCACAAAGAAACAGAAGGGATCAACTTTAATATTGCCACATTCCTCCGCAATGATTCTAAGATTGACAAGATGGTCAATAGTCGAGTGATGTCTCCTAAAAGAAGCTTGTCCTTTAGCTCTTTTTCCCTAGCTTTCAAGGCAAAGGCTAAGATTCTTCTCCAAAATGAGCCTGTAAAGCTTGGCCAGAATATGGCTAACCATATTGATCCTGTAGTTATATGGAACACTCTTGTCCCCATTTTTAAATATAAGTACAATAATTCTTTGTGTCCAAAGCTGAGGGAACCCATGCGTTACAGCCAAATTGAGAAGCTTGTGTAGATGAGGATTGAGGATATATCTTCCCGTTTTAAGGATTTCATCTTGGTATCCTTCAATATCTTTAGCTTTCACATTATGGAGCCTATTAATACCAGACATAAAGTTGTCAAGAGAGAATAGATCATCCTTAATTACAGTTATTGAGGTGCTGCCCGTAGTGTCTGTAGAGTCATACAACTTGTTAAGGTAGTTGTCCAAGTTTTCCTAGGGGATTTAATGGTTATCTTTGGTTTAAAGGACAAGAACATTCCGCCAAACAAATTTGGGTGTGACTTTAGAAAGGTGGAGAAGATAATCCTGTATTTTATTAATATATGATCTTTTCTTCCTCTTGATGATATTTTTGTATATATTGATATTTTGCAGCTTAATGATTTCATTAGGTGTGTCTCTGATCGCTTTCCTGGAAAATTTTCAATATTTTTCATACGATCGATTGGAAGTTCTATTAAACTGCTTAAACAAAATATCATTAGAAAACTTGCTAATGGTGTTGGAAAGGATATTAGCGAAATGGTAATAAATCTGATCAATGTTATTATTATAGTTCATGTCGCCTAAATCCATCTCTAAATCCCTTAAGAAGAGGTCGGTTTTACTTCTTTCAAAGTGAATGTGTCTTTTTCTTTCATTGGTGTCCTACATGTGGGTGTTATGCATAGTAAGATTGAGGGATAGAGACAGAGGTCTGTGGTTAGAGTCAGGCTCAAATCCATTAAGAAGCTGAAAGTTTGTAATATGGTTGAGGACGAAGATGTGAGAAATTGCATAATCCATGACACTGCTACCCACCGCAGGGAAGCATGTCATCTAACCGGAGAGGGGCCACTTTTTAATACCATTATAAATAACTAGGTCCTAGGAACTGAAAATTTTGGGGAGATTGGTTATGAAAAAATTCTCGATAATGTCTTCATATTTTCTCTTGAATTTATGAGCTAAGTTACTATATTCATCAAGCCACAAGGGGTCGGGGTTATAGTTTTTTCTTAATGTAATGGCTTGGCTATTAGCAGTTATAGCATTAAAGTATCCCAGTAAAAGGATATTGCCACCATTTCTCAGGTTGAAGATGTCTTTTTCTTATGAATTTAAAGGACAATTATTATCCAAGTTATTCTTCTTATATGATGTAGAGTTGATAGGAGAAAAATAGGAGATTGCAAGAAAGATCCGGTTGGTGGTAGAATCAGAGATTTCGATTTAAATGTATTGGTTGAAGGGGTTCATTTTATGAAGTCAGATGTGAGACGAAAAATTGTTCCTTATATAGTAGGCTATACCACCAAAACCCCTCTGAGAGGATTTATTATTCCAACCAGACCAAAGAGTGAAACCGTCGAGGTGAGGGTCCCTAGATTCATCACACTCCCATGTTTCAACTAAGATAATAAGGTTAATGTTTTTGATCCAACTTAACATAGGACCTTTATACCATGGAAAGCCATGTCAGTTCCAGAAGAGGATCCAGAGTGATGAAAATCCCTATTTATCACCCGTGCTTGACACTCTATATCTAATAATAGCTTTCCTATTCCTAATGATTACCCATTTCCCGACCTTTCTTGCATCCTTAACCTTTTGGACATCGTTCCTAAGTTCCGGTTGGTCTTTTGGAATGAGATCTTCATTTATAAATATTCTTAATCCTTTTAGGCTTGGGGATTTCCTCAGTATATCTAGTTTATGTTAATGACAACTAACCTTGACACAGATGAGTCTGTGCTTATGCTCAAGTATCTTTTCGACCCTTATTGCTTCCGTGACATAGGTTGTTTCAATTTTATATTTTGTCTTTAATTGTTCTTTAAACATTTCTAATGTTTTTTCATTTATTTTTAATTCTATACCCGCAACTATAATATTTAAGGCGCGTTTGTAGCGCTCATGGTCAAGAACAATTAATTTATTTTCCTCTTTGATGTGTTTAATATCTAATTTATTTTCTGTGTTATTTAGAGCTCAGTTATTATGTATTTATTCTTTTAGGTTTTTAATCTCTCTTTTCAAAGTCTCATTTTCTTCAACCATTGTTAGTTTACTATGCTCTATTTCTTGAAATTTACCTTTGATTTCTTGGAGTTCAATTTTGAGTGCGGTTATCTTATTTTCTAATGATATGTGGTTGTTATTTTATTTTCTAATGATAAGTGGTTGTTATCAAGCATTGTCTTTAGTTCTAGTTTAAAATTATTTTATCTTTCTTCTCTTCATCTTTCTAGAGACTCAATGTACTTATAGAGACTATCTAATGTAATTTTTCTTGGTCTTCCTTTTCTAGAGAGCGGCTTAAAAATATGAAAATATGAGGTGACGTATTCATAGTGTAATAAAACAAAACTTACCAGAAAGAGGGTAAGTGAGAACGTGTGCAACTGTAAAGCAGAACCAATGTGAATTTTTCACGGCGCCTTGGAGGCTGAGTCTTTGGTAGAGAGATATCTTTCTCTGGTTGTCCCAAAATGCGGTTTAAAAATGGACACTGAAAAAAAACTCAACCATGGAGATGAGACAATCCCTGCCCGTGAAAAACCTCCTGTGTCGTGGCCGCAAGGCCTTCTAACATGCAAATCTCATCGCTGGATTGAAACTAAAGTGATCGAATGAATTATGTGCTCCAAGACCTGGAGAATATGCATAAGTATGGCAATGATGCCTTCCTTAAGCTCAGAGCTCCAACAAGAGTGGTCGCAGTCATAAATAATTGGGTTAGAAACCCTGCCTTAGTGTAGTTTAAAAAATTTACGTTGTGAAAAAACTAGATTGTTGAGATGAGACAACCCCTGCATGCAAAAAAACCTCATGTGTCATGGCCGCAATGCCTTCTAACCTGTAAATCTAGTCGCTACCAGTGCCGTATTGAGTGTCGCAAGTTTGTTAGACTTGTATTTGGCGCCTAAGACCGTAGATGTTAAGAGATACGAAACCAAATATGTCTCCACAATTATATATTTAAGAGGCCACATTTATATTAAATAGGCCGTAGACATGATTATTCTACGAGCCGCAAACAAGATTCACACCAGAGGAAAGTTGCACAATTTTATGTGGTTTTATCTTATAATATATAATATATAACTTAAGTAGGTTTGATATGAAAATTCATTATAACTTATAATTATATAAATTTAAGTTTTTAGTTATTTAATTTTAATATTAATACTAAAATTAATATTAATAATAATTTTAATATTCATTATTAATATTAATATTAATTAACAAGAATAAGAAGATTAATATTGCTTTTAATATTTATAAATATTAATTTGAATGTTAATTATTAATATTAATACAATTTAATTAATTATATTAATACTATTAATGACATTAATGTTATTATTATAAATAATATTAACATTAATATTGATAAATAATATTAACAAAAGTTAGTATTAACAATAATATTAATATGATTAACTTTAATAATATTAAATATTAGTAATATTTTAATATTAATTTTAATGTTAATATTAATATTAATTTTATTATTAATTATTAATATTAATTTAAAATTTTATTATAGATTATAATATATAATCTAAATACAAGTTTTAATTTATTTTAAGTTTTTCCTTTTAATTTTAATGAGGGAAAAGGAAATTTTAAGAAACTCCCCAAAATTATATGTAATAAATGGGTGAATCCCCATG
This sequence comes from Pinus albicaulis, assembly GCA_034641835.2. Classification (NCBI taxonomy): domain Eukaryota; kingdom Viridiplantae; phylum Streptophyta; class Pinopsida; order Pinales; family Pinaceae; genus Pinus; species Pinus albicaulis. The sequence goes on along the minus strand of CM076583.1, from coordinate 698,725,405 downwards.
GTATATAGAAAAATTATAGAGTATTTTTCATTAATATATATATATATATATATATATATATATATATATATATATATATATAAATAATTTTTTGGCAAATCTTTCACTAAATTATAAAAGTCTGTTAAATATTGACGAATTTTTCACTAGGTAAATTGAAAATTATTTGTTAATCTTCTAAAAAATTAGAAAACATTGTAAAATATCAATGATTCCTTACCAATGTACAGAAACATATGTAATTATAAGAAAAATGTTTAGTTAAAAACTATGATGTACAATTTTCCATGTTTTGGAAAAGAAAAATCACAGGTAATGTTGCTCTAGGTTCTTGTTATACACTATTGCAAGTCTTTTTGCATGATTTTATTATGTTTTACCATAAATTTCTTATCATATCCCAGGGGAAGATTAATTGAAAAGCCACCCCTAAAGGCATGTGATGTTGGACCAAATAAATTCTTTTGCTCAAACTTGGTGTTTATGCATCTAGATAAACTTGTCATATTCTATGTAATTCATATTCTATAGGCTTCACATGAAAATAAGGTCTATGAATAGCTATATCAAAATAATGAATATTTACATAAAATTCTTTTCTTTTCTTATACATCACTTTTCTAAAAGGTAGATACTTTTCCAATTCCTGAAGTTCAAATAAACCAACAACTTTAAAATATGGTGTTTCATTATAATATGTAGTTTTTTCACCTACTTTTGGATCATAACTATTGTATTCTTTTTTGCAATTTATTCTATAGTTAAAAACTCTAATAATGTTCACTTGGTAAAAAGTTATTTGAAATCGCACAAAACAAAAAATGAAAATTAATGGAAGATGAATATGCATTGAGACTTAATTTCCTACACGATGAAAAAAAAAGGTAATAACACGAACTCATTAAAAAACTACAATGGGTGAGTTAAAAAATCGAACACAAATATAAAAAAATATTTTATGTGTGTTCATTACTCGGAATAATATATCACAAAACAATGATCATCAAGGGGTTTTTCACTTCAAGAATAGTACTAGACTAAACAATCTATCGTTCTCAACTAATTACATGTGATTTTTTTTTGTATTGATATCAAATTATAATTGCATTAGATGAATGCCCTTCTCATGATAATATGACTTTTATGATGAATACATAGGATCCTAGTGCCCCTAAATTTATATATATATAAAATAGGTGAATCCCCATGATACATAGGAAAAATGGAAGGCGATTTTATTAATAATATAATATGTATATATAATTTTTTGGTGAATCTCTCACGAGATTATATTATCCTGTAAAATCATGGCGAAGCACCAGTACAAATGGCGAATCACTACTACAAAATGGTGAATCGTTGTCTAGTGGAGTTCGGAGTGTTGGTTCCAATGAAGATATGGTAATTGAACCAGGAGTAGAAGGAAGAGAACCACCGAGACCAAGCATGGCACATGGTGACTCGTGAGGGAAGTAGCTCTCGTGTAGTTTGGAAAACACGTTCTTCTAGTTCTGCTAAGCGTAGTGTTGTTTGTCATGCTACTACTAGCACTGATATTGAGGTTGGAAAGGAGTTTGAGGAAAGGTAGCAGTGGTGGAGAATTACAAAGAGTACCCCATGATGGGCTCCATTTTTCCCTTTGGTATTTGTGCCTGCAAGACCTTCTGTCCATTGAACCAACAATTAGTCGTTCAACCAACAATCAACTTGATTGAGTTGATTAGGTACGAGTCAACTTAGACTAATCTTCAAAACTATGCTTTGCACTATCCCATATTTATCACACTAATGCTACACAACATTGTGCATTTGCACCTAACTCTCAATAATTCTTTTCCAAGAAAAATCTATAATAAGAAAATTATTTTACTATATTCTAAAAGGTGAAGATGTCGAAATCATGCCACAAAGTGAAAGGAAATAAAATATCTTTCCTCAAACCACCAAATATATAAAGAAAACAATAATGATTATAATAATAGAACTGGATCTATCGATCTATCGATCTATCGATATATGCATGATATGAGAACCATAAGCATTCAAGAGACTAATTTCAAACTCAACAAAATCCTCTAAACAAGCAACAAACAAACCACTAAAATTTTCAAAGATATCAAGGCTAGACATTAACACAATTTCATGTACTTGAATAAGCCCATTGTTGCTTAGAGTTAGACTTCTTAAATTAGTTCTTTATCATTTAATACTATGACACTATCTATGTGAAAAGAAATAGGTCCCAACTTCATCAAATCTGATTTCATTTCCAATCAAAGATCAAAACTAGCTTCGTTTCCAATACCAATATAAAATCACACATTTTCCAAATATCAATAATTATTTTCCAAGAAAATATAAAACTCGAAACTCAGCAAAATTCCCCAAACACAAGCAACATATATACCATTAAAATTTTCTAAGATGTCAAATCTAGACATCAAGGTAGTTTCATGTACTTGAATGAGCCCATTGATGCTTTGCATTAGTCTTGTTAAATTAGTTATTTATCATTTAATACTAGTCAAACACTATCTATGTGAAAATAG